>CM053623.1:365344124-365368647 GCA_028646595.1 Phalanger gymnotis
TCTTCTTCTTCTTCTCCTCCTCCTCCTCCTTCTTCTTCTTCTTTTTCTTCTTCCTTCCTCTTCTCTTCTTCTTCCTTCCTCTTCTCTTCTTCTCCTCCTCCTCCTCCTCCTTCTTCTTCTTCTCCTTCTTCTTCTTCTCCTTCTTCTTCTTCTTCTTCTTCTTCTTCTTCTTCTTCTTCTTCTTCTTCTTCTTCTTCTTCTCCTCCTCCTCCTCCTCCTGCTCCCCCTCCTTCTTCTCCTTCTACTTCTCTTCCTACTCCTCTTTCCTCTCTTTCTCCTTTTTCTTCCTGGAAAGGATGGTGCTTATAACTCTGGACCTGTTAGTTGGGCATCTTAGATAAAAAAGATCAGCCTGCCCTATTGCTCAGCCTTGAATAACCTGGGTTGAGACTACTTAACCCAGACACCCTATTTCTAAGACATAGACCCTCTGTCCAATGAGGGATCCAATTTCCTGTTAGATATAACCCCCTCCCCACCTCCTTCTAGACCTTCTGCCCAACTCCCTCCCCTTTCCTGATGAAATCCACCCCACCCCACCGCACCCCCTAAAAAAGAGCTAGGCATTTGGTGACTTGCATTGCTTTGTATGAGTCAACAGTGCGCCATAGCAGCCAAAAAAAGCTAATGCACCTTTAGGCTGCATTAAGAGAAGCACAGCATCCAGAGCATGGGTGGCATGTGTCTCTTTGCACTCCAGCCTGGTCAGACTATATCTAGAATGTTGTGCTGAATTCTGGGTGCTGTAGTCTAAGAAGGATATAGACAAACTAGAAAGAGTCCAGAAGAGGGGAACCAGGATGGCACAAAAAAGATCATGTCATCCAGAATTTGGTTAGATAATAATATATAATAACAACAGTATATAAAGAGTATTTTAAGGTTTGCAAAGTACTTTCCTGTGTTATCTCATTTGATCCTTGCAATAATCGTGTGCGGTAGGTGCTATTTTACAGATGAGGAAACTAAGGCAAACAGAGGTTGAGTGACTTGTCCAGGGTAGCCCAGGTAGTAGTATCTGAGGCAGAATTTGACCACCGATCTTCCTCACTCAAAGCCTAGCACTTTATCCGTCGCATCATTAGGAACTGAGAATGTTTAACTTGGAGAAGAGAAGACTGGGGAGAGCCACGATGTCTGCTCTCAAGTATGTGAAGGGTTATCGAGTAAAAGAGAGATTTGCTTTATTTTGCTTGGCTCCAGAAGCAGAACTAAGAGCAGAGGGAGGGAGCAGAGGAGAGGCAGATTGGGGCTTGACGTTAGAGAAAAGCTTCTTGACAATTAGGGCTGTCCAAAAGTGAAATATAATAACTCAGCAAATATTTACGGATGCCTACTGTGTTCAAGGCGCCGTGCCAGGCACTCTGAATACAGAGATAAAAAAGAAACAGCCCCTGAATGGTGAGCTCAGGAAGCAGTCAGAAGTACAGTTTTGGTGGAACATATCATATGCAACGACATGAAAAAAGGCCAGACAAGGAGGTTGAAGCCAGACCATGAAAAGCCTGAAATGCCAGGCTGAAGAGTCTATATTTTATACTCTAGGCAGTAGGGATCCACTGAGGTTTACAGAGCAGGGGAGTGATATGGTCAGATATCATAGATCTTAGGGGGAAATTTTTAATTTTTTCCTCTTCATTATTATGAACCTGACAAACAACAACAAAGACCATTTCCTCATATGAAGAACAGAAAAAGAAGAATGCATACGAGCCATGAATCTCCACTAAATATACCTTCGTGCAGGTTTTTTTGTTTGTTTTTTCACATTTCAAGTTTATCGTAGTGATCCCAACATTGCCTTGCTTGTTTGTGCTCCCTTCTGAACTTTTCTCTATATTTTAAAAAATGCTTAATTGACGTTCTTTTCTTTCAAGAAAATTATCTTGGCAGCTGTGCGAAGGATGAATTAGAGAGAAAAGGAAGCCATGTCACAACTCATTCAAAAGGTAATAGAGGTGTTACCAAGGGTACAACTGTGAGAGATGTTGCCAAGATAGAACCAAGAGCACTTGGGAAATGAATAAAGGGCTAAGAAGGAGTGCTAGGTGGATAGAGCACTGGCCCTAGAGTCAGGAAGACTTGAGTTCAAATCCAGCCTGACACTGGGCAATTCTGGTAGCATGTCTTCCTCAGTTTCTTCATCTATAAAATGGAAATATAATAATAGCACCTACCTCCCAGGGTTGTTGTGAGGATCGAACAAAACGATATTTGTAAAGCACTTTGCAAACCTTAAAGTGTTGCATGAATTATGCGTATGACTCCAAAGCTGTGAATGGGGACGATCTCGATGGGGTTGCGTTTCCCGTTTGTTTGTTTGTTTAAAGAAAAGTATGTTCTCTCTAACTGGAGGTCTTCAAGCAAAGGGTAAGCTATCCCTTGTCAGGAATACTGTAGAGGGGCTTCTTTTATCAGTTATAGCTTGGATTAAAGGGCCTCTGAGCTCCCTCCCGGCTCTGTGATTTTTTGGTTATTTCTCCACTTCTTGCTTCTCAAAGAGATTTTGCTCCATGGTAAAGCACACAGAAGTTTGGCGGGGCGGTGAGGGGAGAAGAGTGGGAGGGAAGGAGGGGAGGGGAAGGAGAGTGAATGCAGGAGCAGGGAGTCATAGGGAATATCGGTCTCAAGGTTTGCTGTGTCAGGCAAACAGAAAGTATGTGCAGAGCAGTGTTTTAAATCATGGGCGACAGTGAATGAAGGTATTTTAGCATGAACGTTGGCTGCAAACCTTGCCTTGGAACCTTGGATACAGAAGTAGGAAGCTATGCAACCTTTCTGAGAGATATTTATTATCACTCTTATATTTCATGGAGTCCTTTGTCCTATAGTGTCCACATGTGTACTTTTTATTGTGTCTAGCCTTTTTCTCCGAGGGCTGTATTTGGATTGCATCCCTCAAAGATGGGAGAGACTCCTAAATTTGTGGACAAATAATTGGAAACGTATTCAGAGATTTATTATAGCTATTCACTATCACCACGATTGCCTTTATGGTAAGGAGCAATTTGGACCACCATCCTCTTCTTGAGTTTTCTGTTCTTCCAACTCATTATTTGCCAGACACATAAAAAACCCAAATGAAACAGTGATTGATTCTTTCTTTCTTTTCCTTTCTCCTCTCCTCCTCTTCTTCCTCCCTTTTCTTCTCCTTCTCCTTTTCCTTCTTCTCTTTCTCTTCCTCCTCCTCTTCCTCCTCCTCTTCTTTCTTCTTCTCTCCCCACCCCTCTTCTATCAGCATGAAGCTCTTAAATTTTGGCCAAAAAAATTGGGTTAGAATTTGTTTTAAGGGTAGCTCTTTTAAAAAGATATTTCCATTCAATTGATTGCAGATTGAATCAAAATGGGATTTTTAGATCCAATTCCCCTGGAAACAATCTTCATTTAGATAAGTAAAGTTCTCTTTAAAATTTTTCCTCCTTGCATGTTTTTTTAAAGGAAAAAAAAACCCTTTCATTAAATTTACCTTACATTACCTCTAACTTCTGCTTCAACACATACTTGTGGAACAATATTTCTCACTCTCCCTCCCCTTTTCCCCTACCTCAGCCATATGCAAGTCACTGTTCTCCCAGAATCACAGAATCTCAGGGTTAGTAAGAAACTCAGAAGCCACCTAATAATATCTGTGCATGTCTAAGAATCCCTTATCTGGATCCCCCAACAAGTGATCATCTCCACTGAGACCTCTAACAAGAGGGAATCCACTATCTTCTGAAGCTGCCAAACCACTTTTACACAGCTCTCATTGTAAGTTTTTATTTTTTGTTTTTGTTTTTTGACTATGTAAAATAGGCCATTCTCTGCCTCATTTCTTATGTAGCCTTAATCACTGAATGGGTGTTGCCTCAGTCAAACTGAGACCTGTTAAAGACCTTAGCTTGAAAAAGCCATGGTCTCCCACTATATCCTGGGTCATCTCCAGTTGTCCTGATCCTTATCTGGCCACTGGACCCAGATGGCTCTGGAAGGGGAAATTGAGGCTAGTGACTTTGTACAGCCCTTCCTCACTTAAATCTAGTTCACTTGCAAGTCATGGCATCACCTCCCTGATGTCATGGCTCTCTTTGAGAACAGAGGACAAACAACTGACAAAATAGTACATAGAATGGATTAGAATGGAAAGCAGAAAATCTATCGGGGTGTATGTTGTTGACCCCCTACAATGTCCAAGTGTTTCACTCTGCATCAGGAAAGGAAGCCCCTGTGAAACAGAAGTATTTCCAAAGCCTCAGGGGACATGCAGTTCTTTCCATCCACCGGCTGGACCTCGGGAACAAAGCCCTGACTCATGACCTTCAATGTTCTCTTCAATGGGCCCCAGAGGCACATGGCTGTGTGCACAGATGAGGTTGCCAAGGCACCAGGGCAGCAGCAGGAAACTACTGGGAGACCAGGAGGAAAGGTGATTTGGACAGTTGGCAGCTCAGCTCTTCCCCAGGCAGAGTACATTGTGGAGGCTGGGAGCGTGGGCTAGGGCGCTGTGTGCCCTGGGAGAGGCCACCAGTCCTTGATCTCTGCACCTGCCAGGCTGCTGAGAGACACTGGGCATTCAACTTCTCTGAGGAATTTGTTTGCAAGGGGCTATTCACCAGAAAGTTTGGTGTGATCCAGTGCAGGAGAAAGAGAGAGCATAAGGAGCCACTCTTGTTCCCCAAAAGAAGACCAAAGAGATTGACCTGTTAGGTGAGGCATGTCTGAAAGTAGGAAGGCAGAGAAGGAGCATTGGACTTGGCATCATGAGACCTGGGCTTCAGGGGAGGGGGGTCACTGCGGAAAGCGTCGAGAAAACATTATGAAAAAATAGTTACGTTTCCCACTTTCCCTCTAGGCCTCGGTTTCCTTCTTTGAAAAACAAAAGGAATTGAACAAAATGATCACCAAAGCTGCACCCTGGTTCCCTTCAAGTGTTTACTTCCTATGCGATGAATGTATTTGACCGTGATAATGTTAGGCAGCCAAGGAAGTATTTCTTTAAAGGTACAGAAGAGAACAGAGGGAGGTCCAGAGGGAAACCCAAATGAGTAGGAAGGCTTTGGAACCAACGTGCTGAATTTATTATGTACCTTAAAAAAGAGGGGAACCTGAGCCTATGTGTTGGGGCTTCATGTCCAACCAGGAGTAGGTGCTAGAGCCAACTCCAATGGGCTATTGCGGGCCGATTCTTAAATTTTCAGTGTGAGCATTTATACCTCAGAATTTGGCAAGGGCTACAAATCAGGGCTTCATTTGTTGCTTAGTTGATTGTCTACGCTTAAGAAAGTGATGGAGTAAATGTTAATATTGCAGATTAAATTTAAAAGGGCATTTTCAGAGAGCTGGTTGTTAAATATTTACTAGCACACCCCTGTGTACAGCCTGTGGAATGTTAGTGTTTGCTTATATTTGTCAGGTTCAGAAAATCAAAAACAAAATTTAATAAAACCTAAAAAAAGGTAATGTTAGGCTTACAGTGAGCACAATACAGCAAAGTTTCAGGACTCATCCTTTTCTTTGGTTGCGGGAAAAAAAGAGTTGAGAGATACATCTCAACTCAAACCAATTTGAGAAACATTTATTAAGCACCTACTAAGTCTAGGGCACTAAATTGGGTACTGGAGATACAAAGACCAGAAAAAAAGATCATTTATCCCTGGCCTCAAAAAATTAACCTTGTAGGGGTGAGGAATATATACAGGTAAGAAACTACAAGCCAGTTTGAGAAAGGAAAGAACACTAACTCTCCCAGCACCAGAAGCAGCTGGTGGTGCAGTGGTTAGAGCGCTGGGCTTGGAGTTAGGGAGTTGGCGACTCCTCGTCACCCCATTTGGCATTTTCTTGGCAGAGATACTACAATGGTTTACCATTTTCTTCTCATTTTACAGATGAAGAAACTGAAGCAGAGTTAAGTGACTTGCCCAGGATCACACTCCAGGCCCGGTGCTCTATCCACTGCACCATCTAGCTGCCCTGCAGTCAGGGAGACCTGAGTTCAGATCTGGCCTCAGACGCTGAGTAGCTGAATGACTCTGGGCAGGTTCCCTAACTTCTGTTTCAACTATAAAATGGGAACAATGATAACACTGTTGTGAGGGCCTGGCACATAGTAGGCCCTACATATTCTGATTTCCCTCCCTTTTCTTCCCCCATCCCTGCCCCTCTACCCTCCATCAGCAGAGTACAATGGAAAAAGCCTTGGCTCTAAAGTCAGATAGATTCAGACCCCAGTTCTGATGCTTATTGCCCGTGTGGCCTTGGGCAAGCTATTCAACCTTCACAGCATTTGGTTTCCTCATCAATAAAATGAGGGGGTTGGAGCAGGTGGTGTGAGGTCCCTTCCTGTTCTAGAGACAGGACCTACTTCCAACACAGGAAAGACTTCAGAATTCTGAAAATGGAAAGAGACCGCTTGGGATTGATCATAAAGTATGCTTAATCCTGAGGTTGGGACAAATGAGGATAATTCAATATGAGTTTCCTTTAGAAAGGAAGGGATATAAGGAGGAAAAAAGACCGTCTGGTTGGGAGGAGGGGGCTATAGATGTGGAATGTGGCATACCTACACATACATATACACACATATATACATATGTGTATACATATACACACACACACATATATACATACATACACACACGGCACCTGTGACTGCTATGTCAGGTGGTTTTGCTTAATGTTTTTCTTTATGACAAAGAGATCAATGTCAGGGAAAGGAGCTTAAAGGGAAATGGATCTAGTATAAAAACAAAAGGCACCATGAAGTTTATTAAAATCAGAGGACCTATGCTATCAGTCTGGGCAGCGTGGCTCTATAGCAGGGCTTAGACTTCTTCCGGGAACAGGTTAGTTTTTGGTGTCTGGGTGTCGCCAAATGAGAAACACCCTTGACCAGACTATCCTCATACTTTTCAGACCTGTCACCACCCAGTACCAGGGAAGTAGGACATTTTTATATCTGAAGTCAGGTCAGGCAGGAAAGACTCAGGTATTTAAAGTAGGAGTTCTTAACTTTTTTGTGACATGAACCACTCTGGTAGTCTGGTGAAGTTGGTGGACCCCTTCTAAGATTTAAAAAAAAAATGGAAAGAAGCACTCAATTTCAGTTAGACGTTAGTGAAAAAATTAAGATATAATATTGGGGTTTTTTCACCCAAATTCATAAACTCCCTGAAATCTATCCATAGACTTGTTGGGGATCTGTGGACCCCATGTCAAAACCCCGGGCTTAAACTCTTTTGCTTTGTGAAAAAAGATTTTCCCTGCCTAATTCTTCAAAATATGGATGTGTGTGTGTGTGTGTGTGTGTGTGTGTGTGTGTGTGTGCGCGCGCGCGCGCGTGTCAATTAAGCGTATAATTTTGGCAGGTTAACTTTTATGGGAAGCCTTTAGCAGACATATCCAACAAACAGATGACCATTTGTTAAGGGTCCTCTATGGGGGATTCTTGTTCAGGTTGGACTAGACGATCTTGGAGCCCACTTCTAATTATGCGGTTCTGTGATTTTCTGATTATCAGTGTAGGGAAACTGATTCACCATAATGGTTTTTATTTCTGGGACATGTGGAGATTAGGGGAGAGAGTGAGTCACTCAAAGTACAGGGCTATGGTTCAGCAAGGAGGAAGACATCCCCGGGACACTATAAGGTTTCTATGCTACTGAAGGACTAGGTACAGTATTTGACGGGGTAGGTAACAGTAACATGGGGTCTGCGGTGAGGCTGCTAGGGAAGGAAGCACATCCCTAGATACTGAGGGATCTCTTTGCTGTTGAAAGGGAAGAAGTGTGCCCAGGACAGTCAATTTCACTGCTCTGAGACCGAGCTTCAGTGGTCTCACCCTAGTTATAACTCTATTGATCCCTTCATGGTTTTTTGTTTGTTTTTCTGATTCATGTCCCCCAGTCATACTAGTGTGCTGATAAGGAGGACAAGTTGCCCAAAGAAGGTTGGTTGATGACTTCTGCTACCATCCCTCCAGAGACACCAAAAAAAAGAGGTCATTATCAGATTCTAGAATTTCCACCTCGATTTGTTCTGTGACTTTTCTTCCTTTATTTCAATCATTTTGATGCCTTTGGGTTTCCATTCCTTATTCCTCCATAAGAAAAATTTTCTTGGTATAAATAAATATATATGTATATATGTATGCATAAAATATAGTGGTAGCAAGTTCCTACAGATGGATTATTATTGACATTAATTATATATTAATATAATGCTATATGGTTACAAAGTATTGTACAGATGGTATGTCACTCATGCCCACAACGACCCTATGAAGTAGATATCCTAGTATTATTGTCCCGATTCCCTAGAGAAGAAACTGAGGCTGAGAACTTTAGTGGTGGATCTGGGGTTCAAATCTCTGTCTCCAGATTCCAAGTTCATTGTGGGGAATGTGATCATATGAAAAAAGAAACATATGAATAGGAGTTTAACGGCTCCATTGGCTCTTAAAATTGGGGGCTTTATCCACAGGGAACATTTTCAACTGTAGCCAGCACCTAGTGCAAGATGCTTGTTTTTGCCAACAGTGGTCTCTTAAGTTTGCTGGTCTTTCCCACGTGAATAAAGTGGATGCCACCCTGCCAGCTTCTGCCACTTGAGGTCTCATACGCTCTCTCTTCTTCAGGGAAATGTGCTCTGGGACATCCTGACAACACCTCCTTGCCAACTCCCACACGAGCATGTGAACCCTTGAGAAATGAGTTGTCTCACACAGCTGCTAAAACAAAGGCTCAAGAAAACCTTTTGGGACACCAGCTGATAGCCAGAGTAATGGTTAGAAGGTCAAGTCCATCAGCATTTTTAAGCACTTACTACATGCCAGGCCCTGGGCGAGGTTCTAGGGATACAAAAAAAGACAAAACCCAGTCTCTGCCCTCTAGGAGTTCACAATCTAATGGAATAGACAACATGACAGCATCTGAGTGCAAATAGACATACACAGGATAAGCTGGAGAGAATCTCAGAGGGAAGACACTAGTATCAAGTGGAATCAGGAAAGGTTTCTTATAGAAGGAGGATTTAGCTGAGACCTAGGAGAAGCCAGGGAATTGGAAAAGTGTGAGAAAGGGAGGGAGAGAATTCCAGGCAGAGGCGAGAGCCAGTGAGATCAGCGCTGTTTGATCTTGGGTAGGAATGGAAAGGAAAGGGTTTTGTGTTGGAAAATTGCTTTCCAATGTCTATGGAGGACCTTACACAGATAGGCCATCTAGTGTGCCAATGTGGAATTCCTCTGGAGCCTTGAAGCTTCTCTTTTCTCTAGCCATTCAGGCACCTCGTGTTTTACGTTAAAGCTTGTGCCTCAGCTTTAATTCAATCCAACATACCCCTCAGGACCTATCCTTCTGCTAAACATGGCAGCTATGTAGATGGAAACCCCAGAAAGCTGTGAGATTTCTTAGGAAGTCACTGAGCCCTACGAAACTCACTTTAGAATGTTTCCATCTCCTACTATGTTGTTAAGGTGCTGGAATTCAGCTATAAAAACCTGCTCCCATCTGTGCCTGGACAAATCAAAAAGTACGGGTTTGTTCTGCATCTGGAAAAAGGATCAGGACAGTTAAATTAAAGGAGCAAATTCCTCCCCACCAAATACCTAAAGTTAAGCAATAGAAATACAGCTTATGAACACATTCATCAGAAAGCTATCCTTGCATGCTACTTCCTTCATGTATCAATGCCACAATTAGGTATAATTAAGGCTCACCCTAACACTCCCTTTTAGCTCAGCCCTCACTTAAAGATGACAGACCAATACTCTCCCCAAATACAACCCAGGAAAACAGAGACCAACCCACTGAAACAAAGGGCCATTTGAACCCATGGCTGAGTAATCAAGTGTGTTGTGGCCCCTGTATCACTGGATTCCAAAGAGGGGAAGGAAAGCTGGTTGACTGCTGCTCAACTATGAACGTCTTAAAGAGGTGCCGGAATGTGTGTTAAAGAAAGCATCTGTAACAGCAGAATGGGTGGAGGTACTTGGCCTTCTCTCTTCTTTGAAGGAATACACAGCTTTTTTCTTTCTCAGAGAACTGTTGATTCCAACCCTGGAAATCAATGTCTGTCTGCATTCTCTTGAGGTAGTAAAGGATTTCTTTTGTTTCAAAGAATGTAATTTTTCCTTTCTAGAAGGAAATTGGGTGGTATAATGAAAAGAAGGCAGACCTGGATTGGATTGGAATGCTGCCTCTGCTCTTGGTTTGTGGGGAAAGAAGGTGATAAGTTTGGCTTTAACTATTTTAAACCTGAAGACTGAGGTATTTGATTGGTATTCCCCACAACATCTATGGTGGCATAGTGGATGGAGTGCTGGGCTTGAAGTCAGGAAGATTTATCTTCCAGAGTTCAAATCTGGCCTCAGACTCGTACTAGCTATGTGACCCCGGGCAAGTCATTTAACCCTGTTTGTCTCAGTTTCCTCATTTGTAAAATGGGCTGGAGAAGGAAATGGCCAACCACTCCAGTATCTTTGCCAAGAAAACCCCCAAGTGTGAACATGAAGAGTCAGGCATAACTAAAGTGAGTGAACAACACAACACCTGGGACACTACAGAACACAGAATCGCAGGTGCTAAAAGACATGTTAATAGGTAGATTGCTGTGCATGTGCTGAGATCTCTCCATTGATCTATAAAGAACCACCCAAGCAGCAGTGACAACCATGAATGATGACCAGTCTCTATCTACGTGAGTAAACTTAACCGTAGTAGATTCTGGATTACTAGGGCAGAGGGTGGGAAGTGAGAGATTGGAGGTGAAGTCCATACCCCTACATGTTGTCCATTTTTCTACATCTCACTACTCACACCATTTCAACACCTTGAGGAGCAGGGGTGGAGGGTAGGGTGCTCAGTGGAAAAGATAATGGAGTTGGAGTCAGGTAATAGGGTTCTAATCCCTGTTTTGCCATGTACTATACCTAAGATCTTGGACAATTCATTCTGGACCTCAGTTTCTTCATCTGTAAAATAAATGGGTTAGAGTATATGACTTCTAAGGTCCCTTTCAGATCTAAATGTATGGTCTATTCGCACTTCTAACAGGATTTAGTCTAGACAGAATTGGGAAGGAGACCTTGAGAAGTACCTTTATCTTTCCTTTCTGCTTGTTCCTCATCTCCAGATCCTATTACCCTCCTTCGATCAGGCCACACACCCCCACCCCTGCCCAATGGGCCAGCAATACTCCATGTTCCATACTTCTTTCTCTCCCATCAAAATTTACCTATCCCAATCCTTTGACCTGATAATCCAGTTAATGTGTAACTCCTCTCAAGGACATCAAAGGCAGAAACAAAGGTTCCATCTATCTATCTATCTATCTTATCTCTCAAAATATTCATAGTAGCAATCTTTAAGGTAGAAAGGAACTGGAAACCAAATGAACCTCCATCAGTTGGAGGAATGGCTAAAATAAAACCAATGATATATGAATAAAATAAAACATTTTTACTCAGTAAGAAATGATGAAAATTAGAAATTCAGAGAAACATGGGGAAATTTGCATGAACTGCAAAATAAGTGGAACCAAGAGAACAATACACGCAATGAGTACCTAGAAGGACTTCTTCCCCTAGCCCTAGTCCACACACTAGCAAGCCATTGTCACGCACTTCCAGAATCAATTTCATCCCACCTACCCACCCATCATTACCACCACCACCATCACCACCACCATCATCACCATCACTATCATCCACCTCACCACCACCATCATCATCATTATTATCACCATCGTCATTATCTCAACAGATTGGTAGCAAGAAGAACTTCCATAGGCCAGTCCACTATTACAACTACACAACAACATAAATTAAAAGATCACCAAAAGGAAGTTGTCCTCTGGATAACAGCAAAGATAATGAAGGTGTTAGATAAGAGATAATACAATAGATATTATATTTATAACAGAGGAGCTCAACCCTCATGGCAGAGAGGAGGAAGCTACTTAGAACAACTATTGTATACATTGTCAGACAAGGTCTCAGCGACAGGTTTTGCTTACTTGTTTTTCTTTGTGAAAAGGAAGGATTCAATCTAGGGAGGATGGGTGAAAAATGACTTGAAGAAAGGGCATCAATAAAATATTTTCAAATTAAAAAGCAGGAAAATATCTGTTCTATATTCTACTTCTTTAAGTTTCTGCTAATAAGTATTAGACATAGTGAGTGCTAATGAACTAATATGCCAAGTCTCTCTAATCAGCATATTTGCATTTCAGCTGGAACTTACTGTAATTACTAAGAAAGAAAGAATTCATTTTTAAAATGTTTTTATCAACATCTTTTATATTTATGAGTCATTTTCACCCTCCCCTTGTGAAAAAGAAAATAAACAAAGACATTTTCAAACAACAATCTTGTCTTTCAGGGCATGTGATGTTGTAGCATTTCCCTACTTCTCTGCCATGAGGGAGGAGGTTTATTTCATCATCTCTTCTCTAGAAATTGCACTGGTTTTTCAATTATTCAGAGTTCCACTTTCTTTTTACATTTTTGTTGACTTAATTCTGTTTATTTGACTTAGCATCTATTCACATAAATCTCATGTTTCTCTGAATTCCTTGTATTTGTCATTTCTTATTATTCGTAATATTCCATTACATTCCTATATAATTATGTTGGGGGCAATCACACAATGCGTACTCGCTTTATTTCTAGTACTATACTTTGATAAGGAAAGAATTCATTCTGACAAAGAGTTTCAAGCAGAAGAGAAGCCAGCAGGGACAACTGGGAAAATTTGTCTCTGATTACAATCTTCCATTAACCTCAATGCCCTATTCATTTGTGCTCATTAAGGTTTTAAGATATTACTGTATACACTTGGGTGAACAGACACATTGGGACCAGAATGAGTGCTTTGGAGGGGCTGACATATGTCCTATATAGCATAAAGTCACTTGGCACTAATGGCCCCCGTAAACATTAAATGACAATTATAAGTCACTAAGAAGAGTATCAATAGATGTGTCTCTGGATATACTCCAAGTTGCCCTGCTAGACATGATGGCGTACAGGGCGACAGCATTAACTCCCATGAAATCTTCCTGATACCAAACCTTAATAGTCCTATGTATCCCTAGCATCAGATTCTGTAGGATTCTGGGCTGATGAGAGATTAGGAACGCTTGAAAAGCATTCTTGTAGACCAACAAATAAATAGAGAATTATTGGGAAGCCAAGTATGTTTGCAGGTAGAAGTTTCTTCTCTCAGCTAGGTAGTATGATGGATAGAGTGCTAGCCTGGAGTCGGGAAGACCTGAGTTCCAATCCAGCCTCAAACTCTTACTAGCCTTGTGACCCTGGGCAAGCCGCTTAACCTCTATTTGCCTCAGTTTCCTCTACTGTAATATGGAGCTAACAATAGCACCCACCTCCCAGGGCTGTTGTGAAGATCAAATGAGTTAGTAATTGTAAAGTACATAGCACAGTGCCTTGCACGTTGTCAGTGCTATGTAAGCGTTAGCTGTTATTATTAGCTATCATTACTCCTGCTTGCCTAGGATCCCTGGAGGAAGTACCAAAAATGAGAGCATCTTTGCAGTGTTTCCTCAAGAAGGGTGATAAACCAGGCGAAAACTGTCAGGGTCCCTTCTCCCTGGAAACAGCCAGAGCTTGGACACACCTCTATCCCCTCTCTTTCAAGAGGGGTGGGGGGAAGAGAGGAAGGAGGAATTTTTTCTTAATCCATCACTGCTATTTCCCAACCCTATTTCCCCTTGCAATAAAAATTAAAATAAAGTAAAACAACTCAACATATTCCTTCCTTTCTTAGAGGCAGTCAGGGTTAAGTGACTTGCCAGGGGTGACACGTAAGTGTGTAAGGCTGGATTTGAACTCAGGTCCTTCTGACTCCAGATCTGGTGTTCCACCTTCCTTTATTTTTAAAAGAATCCATGTAAAAAGGTTTTGTGGCTGGTTTGGTTTTAAACATATCAGTCTGCTTTTAATTCTGTACTTCTCTTGCCTCCCCCAATCCCCACCTTCTGTTTTTTTTTCTTCTCTCCCCCCACCCCCACCCCTTCTGAGGCAAGAGATAACAGCAAATCTGAGAGCTCTGGAGTCAGAAGACAAGAGTTCGAATTTGCCTTCGGACGCTTCTGACTCGGGTGATGAGTCATTCACTCTCCCATTTTTTTCAATTGCAAAAGGAAGCAACTGGACTAGAGGACCTCTGATGGCCCTTGCGGCTCTGAATCTCCAATCCTGTTGTTGGAAGCGGCCGCCGTCCTGGGATTTGTCATCCAGAGGGCCAAGCATTCTCTCTTAGCCCTGAGAGTGATTCCGGAGGATCGGGATGCTTCAGCTGGAAAGGGGCCTCAAGTTGCGCCGGAGAGTTCTTACAGGGACAAGGGCTTTGAGAGCCGAACCGGGATGATGGAGCGCGCGTAGCAGTTGCTGACCAGACGCAGCATGGGGGTGGAAGGTTGGAGGGGTGAGGCTTGGCAGGTGTGTGTGTTGGGGGGAGGTATCTGCCATCCTCAGCTCCGCTAGCACTAAGGAGCCAAGCTGGAAAGAATTGGTCCCACGGGGGCAACAACCAAAAGGAGAAACAGACAGGAGGGCTGAGGCGTAGGGGACGTTTCCTGTAGGCTGATTTTGCCTCATGCATAAAAAGGCAGGATTTGGTTAGGGATACACAAAACAGAAAGCAAGCTTTCTGTCCGGGAGGAAGTTTCTTACCTGGAGTGTCTGAACCATTGAGATTGTGCTAATAATTTTTCATCAGTTATAAACTCCACAAAACAGAAGAGAAAGAAGCCCCACGATCCTGAGAACCATCCATTGTATTGCCCCTAAACTGACCTAGCTGTTGTTTGTGACTAATTCAATCTCCAGCCTCCAGCGTGAGAAAGGAAAGGAGACCGGCGGAATCCCTGGAGGCCCACCCGAGATTCAGCTCCGGCACTCCAGGGGCAAGCAAGCAGAAAGAACCGAGGGCCTTCTGAAGTATCCCCCGATGCATCACGGTGATCCCGACATCCCTTCCTAGACAGAAAGAGAGCACAAAATGGGGTTTCTGTTTGGAGGAAAATGTTGTGAGAGAGAATTTTGACCATGAGATAAGAAGAATTAGCAATGGGGAGCAACTATCAAGAGCAAGAGGAGGGAGAGAGACAAGAGACAGAGAGAGACAAGGACAGAGAGACTGACAAGGAGACGGGGGGGGGGCGAGGGGAGAGAAAGAGAGAGAGAGAGAGAGAGAGAGAGAGAGAGAGAGAGAGAGAGAGAGAGAAAGAGATGAACAGAGTGTCACAAGGAGAGAGACAGAGAGAAGTATAAGGGAAAGAGCCCTGGATTGGGAGTCAAGACTCCCGGGGTTTAGATCCAACTTTGCTGCTACTACCAATAATAGCTAGCATGTATAGAACACTTTAAGGTTTGCAGAGTGTTTTGCAATTATTATCTCATTTGATCCTCACAACAACTATGGGTAGTACTATTAGTATACTCACTTTATAGATAGGGAAACTGAGGCAGATGGGAGTGTTTTGTTTTGTTTTTTAAGTGACTTGCCCAGGGTCACACAGCTGGGTGGGGTCTGGAGTCGGATTTGATCCCAGTTCTTTCAGATTCCAAGTCTAAAACTCTTATCTACTAGGGGATACAGTAGGTCGAGGGCCAGGCTTAGAGTCAGGAGGTATCTCTCTCACCTTCTACAGTGACTTCAGCACCTGCCTTTCAATCTTCCCCTCTAAGGTACACCTTATCATCATCTTTGGGAATTTCGACACTCACATTAGTGATCCTTTTAACACACCATCATCACAATTTATCAACCTCCTCAATTCCCATGGCCTCCATCTCCACTCTACCTCAGTTACTCACACCTGAGACCTTACCATTACTGGAACTTTTCCAAGATCTTGAATTCTAAAGTCCCTCCCCCTCCCCCTTTTCTTCCCCACAATCTGTCTTTCCAGCTCTCCCACTGCTTTTCTCCTCCTGAATCTTCTTTTCACCCTCACCAAGGAGTCTAGGTTCTTAATCCCTCCTTGTTATTTACATTCTTTACCTCTTATTCTAGCTTAATATCCCTCCATTCACAGCCTTGACCTGATAGCCATTTCAACAAAGCACTTTCCCCAAACCTGTGCTGTTCCTGCCTTGTTAATACTTCCATGTGACCTCTATCTCCCTTCTCTTTGCCTATTCTCCCACTGAAAAGTGCTCCTAAAGGAAGCAAGTGCCTTCCTTGCTAACTAGGTCCACTAAAAATTCATGCCTGGCTGATCTTAATTGAGCTCTCATTAATGTATGGTAATTTTTTAAATTCAATAGTGAGTGTCCCCTATCACATTACCCAGAGAGGTTCCCACTGTCCTCAGAAGGATCTAAATTGTCTCTCTTCTAACCCCTTCTACCTCAAATCTACTCCTACCTTTTTTTTCTTACTTTTTTCCCTTCTTTTTTATGTGTTGTCTCCCCTAGTTAGAATGTGAGCTTGAAAGCAGGGACTGTCTTGGTTTTTTCCATTTGGATACTCAACATTTAGTACAGTGATAGACCTATCTTAAGCACTTAAAAATGCATCTTCTTGGGGTTCATGAATCTATAACTTTACTGAGAAGATCAAGGTAACCCATTGTGAACTTCCCTTCCCACACTCAAAACTCTTTGTGTTCTTCCCTAGAGGATGAGGTGACCTTCCTCAGCAGGGCAAGGTCTTCTATTCTGTCCTTCCCATCTCCTCCTGAACCTTGCTTCATGCATCATATTTTCTCTCATCTCCAATCTCTCCTTTTGTTGCTCCTGCTCTGCTGCCTATAAGTAAGTTCAGATCCCCCAATTCTTCAAAAATAATTTCCTTGAACCTGCATTTTTCTCAAGCTATCATCCTGTAGCTGAAAGACTTCTGAAAGCAACCCTAGCCTCTGGAAGAAAGCCACTTGGTAAGGGGCTTTTTGCTCTCGGGATTATTCTGGATTTTAATATTTTATTTTTTAAGAGGAACTATTTCCTCATTTTAGATACCATTGCTTCTTTATAATAATAATGCCTTTTATACTTTTAAACTATATATCATTTATCTAATATAGTATTATATAGTATATTATATATATACACATATTATATATATACTATAGTATCTTTCTTCCAAAAGATCTTTAATCTCTCTCTAAATACTGCTGCCTTTCTGGCTGCCTAGACCCATGCTCAAGACCTCCCCTATTCATCATCATCATCATCGTCATCATCATCATCATCATCGCAAGCATTAATATGGTGTTTTAAGGTTTGTGAAGGACTTAAAATATGTTACCTCATTAGATCCTTGGAACAACTCTGTGAAGTAGGTGCTATTATCGTCTCCATTTTAGAGATGAGGAAACTGAGACTGAGAAATGTGTCCTGCCCAAAGTCACACAGCTAGAATCTGAGGTCCAGGTCCAGTGCTCTATCCATTGCACCACCTAGATGCCATTTTAAAATGACGACAACAACAACTACTACTCGTACTCCTACTCCTACTACTGCTGCTGCTGCTGCTGCTGCTGCTGCCCTTGCTGCGGCTACTCCTGCTCCTACTATTAAACAGCCAAACTCCTAGATAAAGTTGTCTGTATTTGTTGCCTCCATTCCTTCTCCCAAGACTGGAGGTCCTTGGGAACAAGAGCTGTTTTTTGCCTTTCTTTTTAGCTCCAGCTCTTAGCACAGTGCCTGGTACATAGTAGGCACTTAATAAATGCTTATTGACTGCCTTAGCCTCTTGTAACCTAGTTTCCAGCTCTACTAACCACTTTACTACAACTGTCCCCTCCGTGATCCTCAGTAACTCAGTCCTCGTTTTTCTTGAGGTTTATGCAACCTTTGGCCTCTTGACCATCATCTCCTCTTGAAAACTCTTTCCTCCTTGGCGTCCGTGGTCCTGCTTTCTGCTGATTCTCCAGCTATCAGTCTGACTACTTTCTTCTCTGTCTCCTTTGCTGCCTTATTACCTACTCCTACCTCCTAAGCGTGGGTGTCCCCCAAGGCTCTGTCCTTTCTTTTCTCCTTTAATACCCTTTCCTTTAGAGATTTCATCTACTAGCACGATTTCTATGATTACTTCTACCCGGAGTTGAGAAATAGCCCCGTTCCCTCCATTCTAGATCCACCTCTCCAAATGTCTGTGGGACATCTCCACTTGGATCTTGCCTTCGGCGCCTCAAACTCAACACTTCCAAAACTGAACTGAGTATCTTTCTTCTCTAAACTTGTTCCTCTTCCTGGAATTGCCATTACCCCAAGGCACTGAGAGTTTAAACCTCAGCCATCTTTCACTCTTACCTTTTCAACATCCCACCCATCTAATTAGTTGTTTATGTCTGTTGATTCTATCTCTACCATCTCTCTGCTTTCCTCTTCACTCACATTGCTATTACCTTAATTCAAGATTCATAAATCACTCATCTGGACTGTTGTAATAGCTTCTTAACTGTCTTATCTGCCTCAATTTTCTAGTCTCTCCAATCCATCCTTCAAAGGGCTGCCAAAAAAAACCCTTTTCAAATGCCTTGTTCTCACTACGTCACTCTCCTGCTCAAAAACTTTTACTGGCTCCCTATTTAGTGTAGGAAAAAACCAAAAGGTTCCCATAATCTTGCTTCTGGAAGCATACTCACTACTTAGAACATATTAAGAAATAATATTTCTTCCTTCTCATTGGTTATAATTCTTCTTTACAACTTGACTATTGTGAAAATATGTTTAATGTGAAGGTATATGTAGAACCTATATTGGATTGCATGCTGTTTTGGGTACAGAGTGGGGAAGAGAAGGAGGGGAAGAAAATTTGGAACTCAAAAACTTGTGGAACTGAATGTTAAAACTAAAAATAAATAAATTTAAAAGAAAAAAAAAGAAATAATGTTAGGAGAGGATCCTGGGCTAACATCTTTGGTCTCACCTGAATAAAAAACATGATCAGTACTTAAATTTTAAGAAAACAATGTCTGGTGCTGAAATTTTTTCCAGTCATTTTTCTCAAAAGCTTAACCAGCTTCTAAAGGTAGAGGCCTGATCAACACAGGGAGGAATCCAGATTCCCTAAAAATGATTAGCGTAATGAGTGGACTAGACCAGTATCTCTTTCTCTACCCTTGACAAGACTGAATGATTTTAGGAAAATTATTCTCCAGAGGTTAGCCAACATTTTAAGTTACTTCTGTTCTGTTTAAGCAAATCAAAAACCCTAATCTAGGCAGCTGGGTGGCTCAGTGGATAGAGTACTGGGCATGGATTCAGGAAGACCTGAGTTCAAATGTTACCTCTGACACTTACTAGCTGTGTGACCCTGGACAAGTCACTTAATCCTGTTTGCCTCAGTTTCCTTACCTGTAAAAAGGAGCTGGAGAAGGAAATGAAATTCAAATAAGAGAAGTAGAGGAAAAATTGGGAAATGAGAATGATGCAAGAAAATCATGAAAAACGAGTCAACAGCTTGCTAAAGGAGACCCAAAAAAATACTGAAGAAAATAACACCTTAAAAAATAGACTAACCCAAATGGCAAAAGAGCTCCAAAAAGCCAATGAGGAGAAGGATGCCTTAAAAAGCAAAATTGGCTAAATGGAAAAAGAGGTCTAAAAGCTCACTGAAGAAAATAAGTCCTTAAAAATTAGAATGGAGCAAAAGGATTATAAAAATGTGCATACCCTTTGACCCAGCAATACCACTTCTAGGGCTATATCTCAAAGAGAACATAAAAATGGGGAAAGGACCCATATATATAAAAATATTTATAGCAGCTATTTTTGTGGTGGCCAAGAATTGGAAATTGCCCATCAATTGGGGAATGGCTGAACAAGTTGTGGTATATGAATGTAATGGAATACTATTGTGCTGTAAGAAATGAGGAGAATGGGGCAGCTGGGTGGTGCAGTGAGTAGAGCATGGGCCCTGGAGTCAGGAGGACCTGAGTTCAAATTCAGCCTCAGACACTTGACACACTTACTAGCTGTGTGAACTTGTGCAAGTTACTTAACCCTAATTGCCCTGTCTTCCCCTGTCCAAAAAAAAAGGAAATGAGGAGCAGACAGACTTCATAATAACCTGGAAAGACTTATATGATTTGATGCTGAGTGAAGTGAGCAGAACCAAGAGAACATTGTACACAGAAACAGCCACATTGTGCAATGACTAACATTGATACACTTAACTCTTCTCAGCTGATCTAAGACAGCTCCAAAAGATTCATGATGGAAAAAGCTATCCACATCCAGAGATAGAATTCTGGAGTCTGAATGCAGATCGATGCATGCTATTTGCTCTCTCTCTCCCTTTTTCGTTGTTTTATTTTTTTTTTCTTTCTCATTGTTCCTCCTATTGGTTCTAATGCTTCTTTGCAACATGACTAATATGAAAATATGTTTAATAAGAATGTATATAGAGAGCCTATATTAGATTGCATGCCATCTTGGGGAGGAGGGGTGGGAGGGAGGCAAAGAAAATTTAAAACTCAAAAGCTTAGAGAACATAATTTGAAAAGAAGGAAATGAAAAACTAATCATTGAGTTAAGAAGTTAATTAAGAAGCCTGATTCTGGGAACCATGGATTGGAGAAGTAGCATCGTGTTAATTTTGCGAGGATACTCAGAGTTCACCTATGAAGAAGGATGGAGAGAAGGAATTGACTCCTCCAGCCCCAATAAGAAGGGAGAGGGGAGATGGGAGCAGAGCTGAGCTGACCAGGGTTCCATGCTACTGTCCCTCTGCCCTCTCTACTGACAGGGTCATAAGAGATGATCCAAGCCCTTCCAATGAATTCTGTGGGAGGCAGAGGCATGGCCTAGTTTAACCGCTCACTGCATCACTGCCCTGAGAAGCCTGAGCAGCCAGTTTGCAGGCTGCTGATCCAGCAATTCTTTCTCATGCTTTCTTTAAGTCCAGTGTGAAGTTGAAGGGGAGGAAGAGAGAAGTTAGATAAAGGCAGGTTACTGAATGAAAGATTGTCTCTCCCATGCCAGTTATTCTTTCAAAGGAAGGAGAGAAGAGAGATCTTCTTTTCGGAATTAATTCATTAGTCAACTAAAACAAAATCACTGCTTTTATTCTTAATCTTAACTTTAAAAAAGAATCAATATGAAAATTAAAATCTCATTGGATAGTCCGTAAATGGCCCACTTGATCCTAAAGATTCAGCAAACTTTAATGAGACTGTTTGAAGCTACTCTCCAAAGATATTTCAAAACAGTATGAATGTTAATGGGTCTGAAGCAAAGTTCTCCAAGGGCAAGTGAAACCACAAATTCTGAAATTAACATTTCCCCCACAAGAGTCTTTTGTTCTTAAAATATAGACTTGCTATTAAATTACTCCTCATTCCATTTCACATTAACATCAAAGGATCATCACATTTCATCAATGTTACCTGAGACTATAACACTTCCTTTCCTTGCTGAAACATTTATAACCCAGCAAAAGAATGAGGATTTCAATCCTCGGTAGGAGGCTTGAAGAAATTTCTCATGAAAGAAAGGAACCTGAAAAAAACATTAGATTTTGAAAAGAAGTTGGTATCTCTCTGGTCCTCTAATAACTGTCCAGGCTAGTGCATGAAACGTAGTGCTTGAGGTGAGGAGATATACTCTCAGTTCTTCCTTTTTTAAGTTTAGTCCTAGGTATTAAGTCACCTAGGAGGTCACTCAGTTTCCATTGAATAAATTAAGGACTATAATTCCGGCTGCCAAGAGAACCTTTGGTATATTACTGAATCAGTACACATGATTCTCCTGGAATATAAATTATACGTGTATGTAACACATCTAATACAAACCCAAACAGAAAAGTTTCTAATTAAAGTAGGTTTTTGTTTTGTTTTGTTTTGTTTTTTGGGGAGGAGGTAAAGCAATTGGGATTAAGTGACTTGCCCAAGGTCACACAGTGTCAAGTGTCTGAGGCCAAATTTAAAGTAGTTCTTTTTTTTTAAAAGGTGATTGTTGTTATTCAGTCATTTCAGCAGTGTCTGACTCTTCGTGAGCCCATTTGGGGTTTTTATTGGCAAAGATATTGGAGTGGTTTGCCATTTCCTTCTTTGGCCCATTTTACAGATGACGGAACTGAAGCAAACAAGGTTAAGTGACTTGCCCAGGGTCATGAAGCTAGTAGGCTGAATTTGAACTCATGAACATGAGTCTTCCTGATTCCAAGCCCAGTGCTCTATCCAGCATGCCACCTAGATGCCCCAACAAGGTGAATACCACTTTAAAAAAATAAGTTTTCTACTTACATTTTTTCCATTGTATATAGACACATGAGTTTAATAGTATGCATTGTGAAATTATTATTTTGGTAGAATTAACTCTAGCTTTAACTTAACACACATTTTTTTAAATGACTTCATACATTCCCCTACTCTTGGTAAAGAGGTAGGAGACTATATATGGGGAATGTTGCATATACTGTCAAATGGAATTGTTGTGTAAGTTACTTTTGCTTAATTGGTTTTCTTTGTTACAAAAGAGCTTAGAGTTGAGGGAGGGGCGGTGTTTAAGTCAGGAAATTACTATGGTGCAAAAAAGTTAAAAGCCTCAAGAAAACAAACCCCAAACCACAAATCTCTGGGGTATATCCCCTGCTATTGTTGCTTCACTCTGAGGTCTCTGCTAACATCTATTTCCTGGAGACTGGATTGGTTTGAAAATGATAAAAAGGATGAAATTCTACGGCATCACAGAATCTGATGTGGAAGAGATCTTAGAGGTGATCTGGGGTAAAAGATACCTGATGCAATTGTCCTCTGCAACATATGGCCATCTCTTCTCTCCCTGGAAGAGCTCCAGGGCTGAAGGTCTACTGGCCATGGCACTTTAGGACAGCTCCAGTTGTTTTTACCTTAGTCATTTACAATGCTACCTTGAGGCAAGTCAGCCTCATGGGCATCACTGAACATTACAGAGTCTAGAGAGCTATGGTAGGTGGCATGTGAGCAGGGATGGATGAGGTTTGCAAGTTGTGAAATGCTTGGTTCAGGGTCTCTCTGGGCAATCAGCTTGAGTACAGCCCATCTGTTGTTATATCATATCATATCATATCATATTATATTATAATAAAAAATGGTCCTGCTAGAAGGGACCTCAAAGGACATTGATTCTAAGGAATCCCAAACTGCGGGCCCAGGAACCAGGAGAAACTAGTTATTACAAGAGATCTGAATATGTGAATGAAATGCAAACATACTTCCTGTAAATTGAATAAATAAATTATCTTGTACATATATGAATTACTATTTTTCAAAGATATGCAAATGCTGCTGTGATGAGTAAAATACAAACTCAATTTTTAAAAGAAAATACACTGTTTCCTATTTCTGGAATGCCCTCTTCCCCGTCCTTGTCTGCTAAATTTGTATCCAGATTGAATGCCACTCCCTCTAGGAAGCCTTCCCTAATTTATTTCCCCCACCTTTTTACCCCCAATCACCTTTCCCTCTTCAGACCTCACCTTGCTTGTGCCTATCCCACATGTTTATCCATTATTACTTTGTACAGTAGCCATTTGTTTATGTATCATTGCTGCCTACTATGAGTGTAAGCTTCTTGAGGGCAAGATTCACAAAACTGTAACTAGCAGACCAGAGCTTTACTCTAGGAAGCTAACATCCTGGGAGGGGTCTGGAGACTGCTGTCCTCATACTCTATCCCCATGCCCTATTCTGTGCAGCCTAACCCCCTAGCTCTTACTTGGTTCAGAGCCACCATCACTGTGGGTCCCCTCTCCTGGGGACAGCCTTTCCCATTAAACCCATTGGGAGTTGGGGCAGGGCAGCACTCAGTCCTGGTGGGAGTATACCCATGATGATACTGCCCCTATACCACCCCACTGCCAGCCTTCCATTGGACCATCCTCTCCTACCCTTCAACCAGACCCTCTCAATTTGCCCTGGGTGGAAGAATTCCTAATTACAGCTCTGAGGGACAGCTTCTTGAGTATACTATCTCCCCCATTGCCCCCTAGAGTGCTCTCCACAGAGGAGGCAGCTCCTAAGCGTTCATTGAACTGAATTGAAGGGAGTTCCAGTTTCCTCCCTTCTGCTAACATCAGTATGGCTGAGTTAACTTGACCTGAATGCCTTCCTTCATTCAGTCCCTCCCTCAAAGTGCTCATGACCTGGTCACTGCCTCCACTATCACTCAGGAAAACAAACATTGGCTGTTCTATGTCTGTGTTCTCGTCAGAGCCAGTATTTAGACCAGCAGAAGGGAGCTGTGTGTGATTTGTGTTAGGCATGTTGGTAGTGAAATGGGAGAGAAGGTGTCCTGGAATGCTGGAGGGCAGCTCAGGGTGGATTTGGCTTTGAGTGATGGGTGAAGGGAGGAGGTGGTTGGCTGTGTTTATCTCTGAGCGCTCCAGTGCTTTTATGAGCCCTGTCCTTGCCTCTTTTGTCTTCGAGGCTGGCTTTCTAGAGCCTGAGCAGAAGCACATTTTTTTTTTCAGGCAGGGACACTTGTTTTTATTTTCCAGCTTCCTGCTTTAAGAGTTTCTGTCAGACCAGTTTTCTTGAGAAACACTTTGAATAAACACCAAAGGATTGGGGCGGGGGGGGGGGGGGGGGGGGG
>CM053623.1:365369147-365392473 GCA_028646595.1 Phalanger gymnotis
AAGGAGTTGCATGCTATGGAATGGTAAAGGAGAATAAGGGTTTAAAGAAAAGTCAAGTTAGTCATCCAGCTTCTACTTGGATATTTCCAAGGATGACAATTTTAAAGTTATAAAACATTCTACTCTCACAAAACTCTAACCCAAAACTACTTTCTAATATTTAGCTAAAATTCACCTTCTTGTAACTTCTACCCATTGGTCCTAATTCTACCCTCTAGAGTAGTGGTATCAGACTCAGAAACCAAGGCTACTAGAACATACATAAAGATCCTGGCCTCCACATATTGACTTAGAAAACCATGTATTCTGGAGTTAGGAGGACCTGAGTTCAAATCCAGCAAGTCACTTAACCCCATTGCCTCACCAAAAAAAAGAAAAGAAAAAGAAAACTATATATTAACATTATCCTATGTTCTATTGTATTTTTATTTATTTTGTTAAGTATTTCTCAATTACATTTTAATCTGGTTCTGGGCAGCAGTAGTATATACAATACATACAGTATATACAATAAATAAAATCCCTCCACTTATAGGGGGAAGTTCTAAAATCCTCCTATAAATTTTTGATTAACCAGGTAAACATCTCTGGTTACTTCAACTCTTCTTCATGTGCCACAGTTTTAAGTGCTCCCTCCCCACCACACACATATTATCTGGTAACCCTCCGCTACCTGTGCTCCAGTTTGTCATTATCTCTCTTAAAATGTGTCACCCAGAATGACTTGGAGTGAAAAGACCTGGCTTTGAATCTCAGCTTTTCCATTTATTAGTTCTGTGAGCTTGGGTATTTTTCTGCTCCTTGAGTTCCCTACTTTATAAAATGAAAGAGGACAACTTTGACTGCATGAAACTACAAAGCTTTTCCAAAAATAAGATCATTAAAATTGAATTAGAAGAGAATGTTTAGAGCGAGGGAAAAATGTCTCTGATAGAAGTCTGACTCCAAACTATACATGAAACGATTTTTCTTTCTTCC
Source organism: Phalanger gymnotis (assembly GCA_028646595.1). NCBI lineage: Eukaryota > Metazoa > Chordata > Mammalia > Diprotodontia > Phalangeridae > Phalanger > Phalanger gymnotis. The sequence goes on from CM053623.1 coordinate 365,370,126, forward strand.
TTTCTTTCTTCATTTGAGGATTTTCCCCACAAAATGATTAATATGGAAATATTTTTACACGATTACACACGTGCAACCTATATCAGGTTGCTTGCCATCTGAGGGATGGGGTAAGGGAGAAAGGGAGGTAGAGAGTTCAGAACTCAAAATTTTAAAAAAAGAATGTTGAAATTGTTTTTATATGTAACTGGAGAGAAAATAAAATTATATATGTACATGTGTACATATATATGAAACTGATACAAATGTGTAATATAATACCAAGAGCCAATCCTCAATGGAGAAATGTCCCATAATAGGCCTTAAGACATTAAAGGGTGATACCCATAGAAGATGTGAAGGCTGTGATATATAGAGAGCTACTATTCAATCAAGTGGAAATGTAGCTAGGGCCTAGGACTTTCCCTCAAAGATATACTACCACAATATATGAATTTTTATCACATCAAACCAGTCCTCTTTGTCTCAGTTATCTTTGGATGATCAGTGAAGAGAACAGATATATGACAAAGGAACATAAGAAGTAATACAAGCAAAAAAAGGTGAGGAGTTGACTTACAGAAGCTCAGATGTGGCTCCCTGGAACGGATCTTACTATTAATATGATAGCAGAAGTCGGAACTGTGCAATGGAGCCTTGTACTAGATTGTGACTGACTCCAATCGAGGTACAAGGAAGCAGTTGGCACTGACTCATGCATCTTAGGCTATGGCCACGAAAGCATTACATGATGTTTTTGGACATTTCAATAAAGATAGAACCTTTGAGCTAATGAGAAGTAGATTTTACTGGCCCCAAAAGGTGGTAGATATACATTTTAAAAAAACAAAAAATATGGTTTGGGCTTCATGTGTCCAAAAGAAACTGCTCAAACTTGTATTACATGCTTGGAGAATACCCGCACCAGCAGATCATTACAGCCTTGAGAGCACTAAGTTTTTGTCTCTAGAAAGAGAAAGTAAGAACATGGGCCATATGCCAGTAGTGACTGACCACCTCATCCAGTATGCACAAACATGGCTTCCCAAGCAGAGTTGTCTGAGGCCATGGCTACATGTAAGTCCCCTTCAAACTGTCTCTTAACTAAAACACATGCTAGTTTTGAGGCTCTTAATTCTCTCCATTTTCTTGTACTTTAAAGCATAAGTTAATAGGCAAATATTTCTCTTTTCCAAATGTTAACAAGTATAGGATAAGACCTGGGCATCATTCCCGGTAGCATTGTCTGTATACATTAGAAATGCCACATGCTGACTCCACTGAGGTGGGGACCTTGAGATCTGAGCAGAAATCTCAGTGTAGTCTGATAGAAACAAAGCACTATACAATGCCCCAAAGTGCTGTCAACAGATCTACATTGGTGGCAGAGTTCTACAGAGAAATCTTGGTATGAAGGAAACATACAAAAGAGCAATCATTTATGAAAAGCCATGTCATGGAGAGACTGGGAAATCTGCCAGTTTACAAAGTAGTTCCAGAGAATTATCAGGGCCCTATAAAGACATTGAATCAGAACCACCTATTACCTATTAGGGAGTTAGTCAGACTCCCTGATGAACCAGTGAGGATTCTGGGAGAAAGAAAGAAAGAAAGAAAGAAAGAAAGAAAGAAAGAAAGAAAGAAAGAAAGAAAGAAAGAAAGAGAAAGAAAGGAAGAAAAGAAGGAAGAAAGAAAGAAAGGAAGGAAGGAAAGAAAGAAGAAAGAAGGAAAGAAAGAAAGATAAAGAGAAAGAGAGAATGAAAGAGAGAAAGAAAGAGAGAAAGAGAGAGAAGGAAAGAAAGGAAGAGAGAAAGAAAGGAAGAGAGAGAGAAAGAAAGAGAGACAGAGAGAAGAAAGAAAGAGAAAGAAAGAAAGAAAGAAAGAAAGAAAGAAAGAAAGAAAGAAAGAAAGGAAGGAAGGAAGGAAGAAGGAAAGAGAGAAAGAAAGAGAGAGAGAGAAAGAAAGAGAATGAAAGAGACAGAGAGAAAGAAAGAGAAAGAGAGAGAAGGAAAGAAAGGAAGAGAGAAAGAGAGAGAAAGAAAGGAAGAGAGAAAGAAAGAAACAGAGAGAGACAGAGAGAAAAAGAAAGAAAGAAAGAAAGAAAGAAAGAAAGAAAGAAAGAGAAAGAAAGAAAGAAAGAAAGAAAGAAAGAAAGAAAGAAAGAAAGAAAGAAAGAAAGAAAGAAAGAAAGAAAGAAAGAAAGAAAGGAAGGAAGGAAGGAAGGAAGGAAGACTAACAGAGCTAGGTTCAGGAAATGATAATTCTGATGTGAATAAAATTGGATTCTCCTCCACACCAGAGTCAAGGAACTCATCCAATATATCCTAGCCACAAGAAGAGATTTCCATCTCTTCAGCTGATGAAGGAGAACCAAATCCAAAGACAACTTCTTTTCAACATGATACCCCAAACGCGACTGTCCATCAAAGAGGAAGGCAAAAGAGTCTAGCAGATTGACTCATCTAGTAGAAACAGTACATTCTGTGAGAAGTTCTATCAGAAGCCAAGAAACCTGCCCAGTCCAGCCCAGCAGCAGTTCCACCCATCTAAGAGATGTTATGTTCTTTGAGGGGCAAGCCCAAATGAGCAGAAAAATGACTTTTCCATTACTAATGCCAAATATTGCAGTGAACTTCATGAGGGCTCTCTCAAGAGAGAAAGGACCTCAAGGCCCTGCAGTTCCAATTTTTGGTGGTCTTGGCCTCATGTGTTTCCTATTCATGTGCCCCCCCCACAATCTGTTTCCATTCTCATCCCCCATTGAATATGTGATATTTTTGGAAGTGCACCCCAATGGGGGGGGTTATTTTATAACTCCTGTTCTTCCTATGCCATTTAAGTAAATTTTTTTTCTAAGAGCTAATTCAGTCTATTTGCTTATTGTTAATGGGAAATACACTAATGGGGACTCATAGGCTACAGAGTTATAAATGATAGTACCCATAGACTTACTGCTAGAATCTGAAGTAACAGTTGTCCCTCTGGGGACCAGCCTGGCCAGTTTGAGTACAGGTTGAAGAAGTGAGGTTGTAGGGGATGCTACAAAAACTAATGAAAAAGTCATACTACATGATCTCTAAAGTCCCTTCTAGACATGCAGAATGAGACAAATTTTCAGACCCAGCTATTTATTTATGACTTATTTATGACAAGGGAGAATGATTTGGGAGTGGTAGCAATTGGTTGATAATGATAGTAATGCAAGAAGAAGGAGGAGGAGGAGGAGAAAACAGCAACATTTTGAAAATACACAAAGGAGCAGAAAGTGCAGAAGAACACGCAGATAAGCAGGGCACTTCTATTACTATTATGTTAAATTTAATTTAAACTTTTAAAATTGCTCTTGTTTTCTGACTTTTGTATGCTGAAATGTTTGTTAAACTCATAACAAGATTTAATTTTTAAAAAGTTTCTTCCAGCCCTCATGTTCTATACTTCTATAAGGGAATTAATGTGAAATAAAGCCGAAAAGGTCAGTTGGAAAGGGATTTTAAGGCCAGAAAAAGGAGATTTTATTGTATACTAGAGACACGAGGGAAGCAAAGGCTTTTGAGAATGGAATAACATGGCCAGCCGTGCCTTAAGAAAATCATTTTGGCAGCTATGTGAAAGATGGATTGGGGAAAGAGGGTGGGAGCATGAAGACCAATTAGGAAGCTACTAAATAGTCCAGGTGAGTAACAAAGATCTGAACGAGGGTGGAGTTAATATGAATGAAGAGAAGGGGAGGGATGAGAGAGACCGTGGAGGTAAAATCAACAAGTCTTGGCAATTGCCCTGGAGGGCAGTGGAGAGGGTAAAGTCAAAGATGAATCTCAAATTTTAAACTTGTATGTCAAGAATAATGGCAGTAGTTTGAAAAGAAATAGAATTAAGTCAAGAAAGAACAGATTTATTTTAATTCTACTCTGATTAGGTTAGCCATCAAGTGTCAGGTTGATTTCTGTTTACTAAGGTGGTGGTCCCTTATAAATCCAATTCATTTGCACATCATGGCATCACCAACCTGATGTCATGCTTCTTTGAGAATGAAGGACAAACAGCAACAAGGTGGGACAATAAAACCAGTTGAGACAAAATATCCCCTCCCCCGCAAAACAAACAAACTCTGTGATAAATTGTCCCACAATTACATTGAAAGTCCGAGGAAAAGTGGGCTCAAACGCAGAGCGCTCATGGCAGACGGGTGACACACCTCTTGGTTGCTGGAAGTCCCTTTCTCCCATTTGTGGGGAAATCATGAGGTTTTGCTTAAACGTGGTAAATCTATATCTATCTCTCTTTGGCTCTTGATGCAGACACTACTACCAGTTGGGATAAATCTGGGACCTTTACAACATTGGCCAACGCCTCTTCTCACCCCCTCCCCAAGGTGGTTTCACTCTTAGCAGAATGCTAGAAAGCCACATGTTCCAATTTCTAGATGAGCTCCTCACTGTAGCTAACTTGGTACTTTCATACAGAACCCAGCGGGCATGATGAAATTCCCCAGCCAACTGAAACAGACCCCTTCATTTCACTTTACCCAATGGCTATCAAAGATTTTTCACATTTAATCTAAATATTTTCTCACCTAGTTCAGGTATCAAGGCTGAAATAAAGTGAGAGGGTTACATACTTAGTGTACGTACTTTCTCTGTATCCTATAAGTCTCTCAAGGGCAGGGTCATGTCTTTTACATTTTTGTAACCCCCATGAAGCACAGCATCTTGCACATAGTAGGCCCTCAAAAAGTGTATTTTTTTTTAAATCAGGATGATGAATTCTTTCAGCATATCCTGATACATTCTGTAAGGTCATAAGAATCTAGCCTACAAACTACTGGACTTCCTTGAAGAAAATCTTCTGAGAGTTGCATTAGCATTTTCAGGAAACTAGAATATTAGTAAACCATTGCCTCAGTATTAGTCAGGGGACATGGCTACAGCCCTTTCCAAAAGGGTTTAATTTTAATTTTCAACTGGGAAATATGTTTATCACATGAAAAGTTGGGTTACCCAGGCTACCTAAAGCCCATTTCCCAGCCTTTAGGAATAGGGGTTTAATATATACTGGGATCTAACAACCTATTATTGGGTTCTTTCTAAAGCCAAGTCTTTCTATGCGGAGTAATTTAAATTTACTATAGCTATTTCAGTGATAATACATTCCTTTAAGAACACATTTTCCAAAGCAACAGAACACTAGGTTCCTAATCATTAGAACATAATTCTAATTATCTAATAGAGATGACTTATGTAAGCAGAGATTGTACTGTTTATGTTCTTAGCCTACCCTTTTTATGAGAAATGCCTGGATTTATTGCAGCTCTTTCAATGATGACACATTCCTTTAAGAACACATTTCACTACATACAATGCCGTGATGATATAGCTCTCATGAATTTTCTTTAAAAGTATTAAGATTTCTCTGATGATGAAAATAGAAAAGTAGGCCTGATGTCATACAAATTTATTTTCTGTTTCTCACTGTGATCATAGCACAAAGAAATGTGCTCCAAATTGTTTTTAAACATTTTGTCCACATGAAAACTTACAATGTATGAGCAGAATAAGACAATCCGTGAAAATGAGAAATGAAAGGTGTTAACAATAATAAAAGGGCCTTGTTTTGCTGTAGCAATAAAATGACCAAATGCAATGACTTGATTTAATAAAATCATCTTTCAAACTCTGCTGCTATGAGTATTTTTAACCATAAAATGTCCTAATCTAATGTATTCCTCTCTTTTTTTGCTGTTGTTGCATATTACACAGGGTCTGATGAGTATTCCAACATTCCAAAATGTACTGAGTTCACAAATCAGTTTAAACATATTGATGTTTTTACTGATACTGTAAAATGCATGTTTTCCCTGGAAAGAAAAAAAATTCAAATAAAATGAAAGTACTGCTACAAAAAAAACCCCACGTTTTTCAAAGCAGCTCAAGACTAGGTTCTCGATCACTAGTTGGTGGTCACTAGAACATAACTCTAATTACCTACTAGGGGTGGCATATGTAAACAGAGGCCTTACTGACCTACTTCCCGAGATTGGATGGGTCCACCCACAGAAGTATCCATGGCCCACAGGGCAGCAGCTGCTGCCGCCATTTTGTGGCTGTGACATCAGCTCGATTCTGACTTTGTGATCATGGCTCCCAAAATAATGATGAAAATAACATATTTATACAGTGCTTTACAGTTATAAGTCAGCTTCATACATTCACATGCATCATCCCATTCTGTCCTCATAACAACCCTACAAGGGGTTATTATCTTTATTTTATAATGGAGAAAACAGCCTCTCAAAAGTTAAGAAACTTGCCCAAGGTTACACAGCTAGTAATTATCAGAGCTGGGACTTGAATGCTAGTTGTCTGCTTTGAAATCCAGTACTTTCCACTCTGACTTCGTGTTCACCTTCTTAAAGATCTCGTAACTAAAGAACACTTGCATAACTATATTCCACTCATGTTTGAAATAAAAACACTCTAGAAGAGTTGATTGTATTGCTAGGTCACAGCTGGACTAGCAATGAAGTCTTCTCATAAAGTGATTATGCTACGGCATGAAATTTAATGCAAGGCAGCTCTGTCTTAGACCTCATCTAAGGGCATCCATTGCTGGAAGAGCCTTGTAATATTGTCTCCCACTTATGTGGTCCAAAGCACGGAGTCTAAGGGTGGTATTGGCCACTTTCAAAGTTATAGAAGTAGAACCGCCATAGGTGTAGTCATCCAATAATCTCAAAATCAGTCCTAAGGCTATTTCTTGGGCTGCCAGAAACTCATTTGATGGCTGTTCTCAATCTTCAGTATCTCCCTACTCCCACATCTTGTGCATCCAGATATATTATCCTGGGCTCTCTGATAGCCTTCAGCTCTGATCTCCCAGCCATTGTTTTGTAGGGTTTACAAAAACACAACAATCAGGGCCTCTCAACCTCTAACACAGACACAGCCAAGAGAATGGGCCAGAAAGTGTCATGAGGACTACAGCTACCATTAAACACGTGAGTCAGCACTGGCTGGCCCTTTGGTGTTTTCAGTGCCTTTGCAGCCCAGCGCCCAAGTCAAACCAGCAAACGTGGACTAAGCAGTTTCTGAGCTCAGAGCACTGTTAGGTGTTGGGGAAAACAAAGATAAGATGACAAAAAAAGAATAGCATCACCATTTAGGGAGAAGACTAACAGGGGGATAACTTCTAAAATTAGAGGAGGGAAATCTTTCAGCAGAGGAGATCCAGAGAAGCTTCAGCTTATCACCTGCTGATAGCACCCGAGCCAACCCTTGAAATGAAAGGAAGATTTCAATAGACAGGGATGAGGAGGGTGTTCTAGGCATTGTCTGCCCTAGTACACAGAAATGGGAAATATTTTGAGGTAAATATCTAGGAATAGCTAATCCCAAATAGCCAGAACATAGACCACACGTAGGGGAGTAATGTGATCTATGTCAAGAAAGGTCAGCTGGAGCCAGACTGTGGGACCCTTCGATGTCAAGCTGAAGAGCTTGTACTTTATCCTACAGGGAACAGGGAGCCGCTGAAATTTTTTGAGTAAGAGAATGACATGGTCAGTTATGTGCACTTGTAAGATTGCTTCAATGAATGTTTGTGAAGCCTGGCTTATAAAACAGAATGGGATGCTGGATTGGGAATCAGGAAGATCTGGGTTCACATCCCACTCAGACACTTCTGTGTTGTGGAATCCTGAGCAAGGCACTTAACCTCTCTGTTCTTCAGTTTCCTCATCTGTAAAATGGGGGTGAGGAGTGGGCAGGTGGACACAATGACCTCAAATGTTTCTTCCAGCTCTAAATCTATGATCCTGGATTGGAGAAATGAAGACATTGGTAACAGGGAGACTGGGTGGGAGTTTATTACTCTGGTCTGGTCAAGAGGCAGTAAAGGCCTGATCTAGGCTGCTGGTAGGATGTGAGTAAAGCAGAGGGGAGGAATGAGAGAGATACGATGGAGACGTGCTGAACGAGATGTGGAGGGTGATTGTATGTGGGAAGCGAAAGGAGAGGAAGGAACTTGAGGGGATTTCAAGTTTTTGAGCCTGAATGTCTAAGAAGATGGTGATATCATTAACAGAAATCAGTCAATAAACATTTTTGTTATTGTTTACTTATTTAGTCATGTCCAACTCTCTGTGACCCCCACAGACCATACAATCCATGGGGTTTTCTTGGAAAAGATACTGGAATGATTTGCCATTGCCTTCTCCAGTGGATTAAGGCAAAGAGAGGTGAAGTGACTTGCCCAGGGTCACATGGTTAGTAAGTGTCTGAGGTCAAATTTGAACTCAGGAAGAGGAATCTTCCTGAGTCCGGGTCTGGTACTCTATCTACTACGCCATCTAGCTGCCCCTTGATTTGAAGTACACTCAGGTTAAAACTGTCAAGCACAATATGAGGAAAGCGTAATTATACATTAAAATTTGTCTGAAAAAGATTGGGTGGGGGGAATTAGCAGACTGCAAGCTGATTATGAGTCCACAGTGTGAAAAAGAAGTAGCCCCCCTACCCACCCCCTGCCAAAAAAAAGAAAGAAAGAAAGAAAAAGAAAAGCAACCCGAACGCAATCTTTGGCTATCGCTTCCAAGAACTCTGCCCTAATCAAACAGCATCTCAAGAACTGTGCTCAGTTCTGCTTGCTTCAGTTTAGCAAGGACATGGATAAGCTAGAGAGCATCCAGACGAAGGAAAGACCTAGAGGACTGGCCACACAAGGACTGGTTGAAAGGACTTCAGGAATCAGACTTGTTTTGTTTGTACCCCAACGACATAAACAGGTGTGCTGGGCACAAGTTACAAAGAGATACATTTTGGCTTAATGCAGGGGTGTGTTGGTAAATTTTAACAACCAGCTCTTCCCCCTCCCCCCAAAAATGTACATACAAGACACTTTTAAGTTTAATCTGCATTGTTAACATTTGCTTCAACACTTTATTAACAAAACAATAAATCAAGCCCCGATTTGTAGCATTTGCCAATTTCTGAGATGTAAATACGCTGAAAATTTAACAATCAGCTCCCAAGGTGGTTAGAGCCATCTCCAGCACACCATTGGCTTAATGTCAGGAGACATTTCTGAACAATTAGAGGTTTCCAAAAGTAGGATGTGCCACCTTGGAAAACAGTTCTCTAGGGAGGTCTTCAAACAGAAGCTAAATGACCCCTTGTCAGGTAAATAATGGAAGTATAAGATAAAAGGTAAAGATACTAATTAATAAATATAGTAATTAACATTATTTGGTTGATCTGGAGGCTTCCCCAATCAAATTGATGATCTAATTTACATGGCATCCAATAGCATTATGGGATTTGAAAGGAATCCTCTTGGAAAACAGACCTAGTAGTGGTATTATTGGGTCAAAGGGTCAGTTTAATAACTCCTTGGGCATAATTCCAGATTGCTCTCCAAAATGATTGGATTGGTTCACAGTTCCACCAACAAGTGAATTAGTGCCCCAAATTTTCCCCCTCTTCTCCAACATTTCATAAATGAAAGTTACATGATAACTTTATTATATATTTAAAAGGAATAGCAAGTTGTACATAGTAGACTTGCGGTTTCATGTAGAATCATCTTTTTTTCTATTCTACTATATTATGGAAATGCTTGCTTTATTTCTTAAGTTCAGAATAAAATAACTAAAATTTAAAAAAGTAAAAATAAAAAAATAATCCCCTTTGTTCCCATGCAAATCGGTTCAAGAACAAAACTAAAAGGGGACAGGAAGAGTTGACAGCCTTTGTCCTACCCATCCCCACCTCCATCCCAGCAACCGAACTCACCAAAGTCCTCAGTTGTTAACATTGCTCACTACACGGAATTATTCTTCGCCCTGAGGAATGGTTGCATGCAATGAAGAGTGGTAAGTCAGAAGATTGTCTAACATGAATGGTTTATAAATTCCACCCAATTTGTGTGACACTTAGCTAAAACTCAAGACACACCTTCTCAAAATCATTGCCTTACATAAAGTATTCAGTAAACCATAATGTATTAAAATGTGAGCTGTTAGGAGATACGGAGTCAGCTTTCAAGGATTTTAGAAGGTCATTGGGAGAGATAAGACATACACACACAAAATCAATCAGTCAATAAAAATTTATTGGGCACCTACTATGGGTTGGGCACTGTGTTAAGTGTCAGGGATACAAAAAGAGGCAAAAAACAGTCTCTGCCCTCAAGGAGCAGCAGTAGGTGATTAAGTATGAAAATAAGTGGTACTAAAAATATTTGCGGCAGCTCTTTTTGTAGTGGCAAAGAACTGGAAATTGAGGGCATGCCTATCAATTGGGGAATGGCTGAACAAGTTGTGGTATACGAATGTAATGGAACATGTTATGCTATAAGAAGTGAAAAGAAGGATGATTTCAGAAAAATCTGGAAAGACTTACATGAACTGATGCAAAGTGAAATGAGTAGAACTAGGAGAACATTGTACACAGTATCAGCAACATTGTGTGATGATCAACTATGAACAGCTTCAGCTCTTCTTAGCAATACAATGATCCAAGACAATTCCAAAGGACTCATCATGGAAAATGTTATCCACCTCCAGAGAAAGAACTGATGGAGTCTGAATGCAGATCAAGTATACTATTTTTACTTTTTTGTGATTTTTTTTCTTTTGACCTGTTTTTTCTTTCATAATATGACTAGTATGAAAATATGTTTTATATGATTGCATATATATGGCCTATATTAAATTGCTAGCCATATTAGGGAAAGGGTGGTGAGGGAGGGAGGGAGATAATTTAGAACTCAAATTTTTTTTGAAAGAATGATAAAAATTGTCTTTACATATAATCAGAAAAAATAAAATACTATTTAAAAAAAAGAAAAGCAGTGGTACTGATATTAAATAGTAGGGGGCAATGAGTGAAATGCCAGTGAGTGAAAAAATGGGGTGAAATAGGATGAGTGTAGGGAATTCCTGCTGAAGAAACTTATTCTATAATTTGCAATCTTAAAGAATTGCCTAGAGTACTGAGAAGTCAAATTATTTACCCATGTTCACACAGACAATATGACAGAATAGGACATAAACCCAGGTCTTCCTAACTCCAGGTCTGAATGAATCTCTACTAAACCAAATTGCCTCCATGTAATTTCTTATGCTCAGTCTTTTTAAAATATCATTTCCTGACCCACATGTACAAAAATATTTATAGCGGCTCTTTTCATGGTGGCCAAGAACTGGAGATCGAGGGGATGCTCATCAATTGGGGAATGGCTGGGCAAGTTGTGATATGTGAATATAATGGAATACTATTGTGCTATAAGAAATGATGAGCAGACGGACTTTAGAAAAATCTGGAAAGACTTGTATGAACTGATGCTGAGTGAAGTGAGCAGAACCAGAAGAACATTGTACAAAGTAACAGCCACAGTATGCAAGGACTGATTTTGATAGACTTAGCCCTTCTCAGCAATGCAAGGACCTAAAACATTTCCAAAGGACTCATGATGGAAAATGCCATCCACATCCAGAGAAAGAACTATGAAATCAGAATGCAGAATGAAGCAGACTATTTTCTCTTTTGTTTTGTTTGCTTTCTCTCATTCATTATAATTCTTCTATGTAATATGACTAATGTGAAAATGTGTTTAATAGGAATTTATGTGTAGAGCTCATATCAGATTGCATGCCTATCTTGGGAAGGAGAGGGGAGGGAGGGGGAGAAAATTTAAAACTTTTGGAAGTGAATGTTGAAAACTGAAAACAAATAAATTAATAAATTGGGGGAAAAAGAAAAAATATTTCCTGGGTTGTGAATGAGAAACAGGAGCAGTAGTGGCTTTCCCCTGTTGAAAACTAGTCTTTTGGTCACGTGGGAAATTCCCCCGCTTTACTTTGTGGTGCTATTCTGACCCTGGGTGAGCTCGTCCATTTTTGAGGGATGAGCAATCCTGGATGGGCTACAGTGGAAAGAAACCCTGGGGCTTGTGCCAACTTGCAAAATTGTTTCCTGGGCTTCTGCTGCACCGGATTGGGAATTATGAAACCATACAGCATAAAACAGTTGGCTTGGAATGATTAGCCACACAAACTAAAATGCCAGGAATAGTGAGATAAGATGGGATAATCTGAGCCAAATGAGCCGTGTTCAGGCAAGCTAGACTCAAGGGCGGATCAGTCTTCTGGCTAGGAGCTAGTATTGAGCTCGGTTTGATTACTGTAGTAAGCTGCCTGCCTCTGAGAAACAGGACATTAGTGAGTGTGAAACAGCTGCGCTCCCAAGGAATCTGGGGAAACTTCTCACGTTCTGTCATGAGCATGGACAGGGTGACCCACTGAGAACAGACCTCATTGAATTTTATATTGGTGTGCCGCATGTGGATAGCGCTCTCTCCTTCCGCAATGAGCAACTCCCAGCTGTTGCTGGAAGTTACTTGTATGAGTGGGTCACAGAACAAATCATAAAAGCATTTAATAACTATGAGAACAAAACTGATATCGATGTGATTATAGAAGTTATATGAATTTTATATATACTATAAAAATCTCTGGATGCAGCTAAAAGAGAAAAACCTATTTCTGGGAACATACATGGACAAAAAAACAAAAAAAAGAAAAGATTAATCAGTTGATTTTATCATTTTAAAAATTAAAAAGCGAACAATCCCAAAATAAGCACAAAAAAGAAAAATATGGAAAATTAGAGAACACACATATCTGTTAAAAACACTAGACCTGTGTTCAGTCATGTCCACTCCTTGTGACTCCTCCACTTGGGGTTTTCTTGGCAAAGATACTTGGAATGGTTAGCCATTTCCTCCTCCAGCTCATTTTACAGATTAAGAATTTAGGCAAACAGGATCAGATGACTTGTCCAGGGTCACCCAGCTAGTTGAGTGTCTGAGGCCAGATTTGAACTCACAAAGTCTTCCTGCCTTTATGTCCCGTATTCTATCCACTGGGCCACCTAGCTACCCTAAAAAAAAAAATTAGAAAACCACAAGCAAAGAAGAAATAAAATTATTGATTTTTGCCGATGATCAATAGTCTTTGTAGAAGATCCTAAGGAATCAACTAAAAATTAATGGCAACAGTTAATAATCCAGCAAAGTTTTAAGATATAAAATAAATCATAATCATCGACATTCTTATATGCTATGTGCATATACGCTAATTTGCTCTCTTTTTTATTATTTTATTTTATTTTTGGTTTTGTTACATCTTTCTCATGGTTCGTTTTATTGGTTATAATTTTTCTTTACAATTTGATTATTAGGAAAAGAAGTTTAATGTGAAGGTATACGTAGAACCTGTATCAGATTACCGTCGGGGGTGGGGGGAGAGGGTAGAAAATTTGGAACTCAAAAAACTTGTGGAACTGAGTGTTGTAAACTAAAAAAACAAATTGATTAATAAAAAAATAAATAAATAAAGCCCTGAGTTGTAACATTTGCCAATTTCTGTGACGTAAATTTTCACACTAAAAATTGGCTTTCACGAGCCAGTATGAAATAGCTTCAGCACATCATGGCCCCTATGCCAGTAGCTGAAAGGAAACTTTTTTATACAGTGAGGGGAAAGCAATTATAAGCAAGAATTTACCTATGCTTTAAATCTGATACCGTGTTACCATTAAAGCCAAATCATGCCGAACACAAGAAAGAGAAAAGGAATGATGGAACACAACAGAGATACTAGACATCCAAACTAATGTATATAAAAGTTTAATGTTTGCTTAAACTATAGAAAACAAAAATATATAGAGAGTTCTCTTTTTTTGGTAGGAGAGGGTCCCTGTGCATGGTGATGGTGAAGATTATTGGAAAGTGGTTGTAATATAAAACAAAATCTATTAATAAAACAGCAAATAAAAATTTAATGAGATATAGTTTGGGGCAGTATATGGAAAGCTGGCTTGGAGTCAAGAAGACCTTGGTTCAGGTCCTGAGTTTGAAACAGACTGGCTATGTGACCATGGGCAAATCACTGAACTACTCAATGCCCAGGAAACTGAGACTATACTATAAACAAGTTGCTAATGTATATCAATGGAGAGAATTTCCATACCAGAAGTTCCCGATTTGATTAAACAAATTATAGGTGAGACAAGATTGAAGGCTGAAAGGATCCAACTCCCCTAGTATCTTTTCTAAAATAGATTACAAAAACTTTCTCTTTATCCAAAAGATTTAGACAGAACAAACATTTCTTGAATAAAATAAAACTATGTCAAGAAATAAAATTAATTTCTTGAGTAAAGTTTGGAAGGAATGAAAACATAAATCCATAAGTCACCTTACACACAGCACCTGTCAGGGAAGAAAACAAACCCACAAATGGCAACAATTATACAAGCCCCCAAATGTGATCAATCTTCAGTCACTCTTGGTGCTTGGGGTGGGAGGAATAAACACGTCACATAAACAAATTTGCTATTCCAACAAATATGACAGTTCGGAGTCATGTTGCCCAAGGACATAGGCAAAATGGTCCCTAAGACTCACCTGATGTCCAGGTCTGAGCAGAGAAACCTTGGTGTCCAACAGAGAATCAGGAAGGTGGGAGAGAGAGGGAAAGAGAGAGAAAGGAAGGGAGAGGGAAGGAGGAAGAGGGAGAATCAGATATTTTGATTATGCCCCTGGGCATCATGATATGCTGGTATTTGAACTCTTCATTGTCATGTTTGTAAGGATGGTAAAGGTGTTTATGCAACATGTCCACTCTTCCTGAGGGTCACCCCAGCCCAACCCACCACCAATGGTCTAACAATGTCTTTAATGTATGATTCGATTTTTAAATTCCATTTACATCAACTTTGGCAAACATTTTCTGGGTAAAATTCTGCCCATTAACATTCAAAGGTCAAGGTAAAGCTTAATTCCCTGTGCTCCAGCACCCACTCATTTAGGGCCCCACAACCATAACCTCTCATTCCAGTGCTTCTGAAATAGTCTAGATTTTGCCTGGCTACATCCTTCAAACTGCAAATATATATATTTATGTGTGGAAGGTCCCTGACATCTCTTTCCAATGTTCTCATTGCTTCATGTTTTGTCTTCTTTGCTACTTATCAGTTTGGAGTCAAGACATGGATTCAAACTTTGTTTTAGAAGATTTAGGTCCTGAGTTTGAAACAGACTGGCTATGTGACCATGGGCAAATCACTGAACTACTCAATGCCCAGGAAACTGAGACTGTACTATAAACAAGTTGCTAACATGTAGCCAGAAAGGTCACTTAACCCTTCAGGGCCTCACTTCCCTCACCTATAACATGCGGATATAGGACTGAGGGACCTCTAAGGTCCCTTCTGGTGCCGGGATCCTATGAGACGCTTAAGTGTTACTTCCTTTGGTGTTGTGGGCCAGGACATTGGTGAAGAGTGGGAGGAACATTCGTGAAACCCCTACTGCACCTACACTCCTACAATACCCACCTAGACTTATGAGCAAGGAAATTGTGGTGCAGACTTGGAGTAGTTGGGGTTAATTTCCCCCTACCTCATGAATTGATCTGGGACCCAGTTGTGGGCTCTTTGGGCAAAAAGAATATAAAAGTGGCTTTTTCAAAAGTGTCAGGGAGATCTTAGACCTAGGGAATCTCCTTGCCTATTGTTTTTAACCTCCTTTCTGGTGACTTTTAACTGCTTTTATCTTCTGAAACTGCTTTTATCTAGGGGCATTGGAATATGTTTTTAACAAAAGAACTATTTGTTCAAACTCTCGGTTCTAAGTGAGCTATCGTACCAGATGCAAAACTGTGCCAGGACCATCCAGCAAAATTTCAAATTACAGCTGTCGATTTGAAAAAAAAAGACAAAAAAACAAAAAACCTCAGACCCACTAGGTGTTCAGTAAATAAAGTGAAGTATCTATTCAGGGTTGAGGAATTGAGATTTGGGACAACATGTTCTCTTATTCAGACCCAGATGCCTGGGGAGGAAAGAGAGGAGGGGGTTCTTATAGGGTGGAGTCATGAGAAACAGCAGGAAGGTATATAATCTGGATACACAGAACAGCCAAGCTGCAGGAAGGGCATGTGGAAGGTGTTGAAGGATTACAAGAACGAGGTCACAGAAACATCCTTGGAACTCTCTGTCCAGGAACAGGGGCAGTTAGAAACTGCTGGAGTATGGGGAACCTTGGTCTTCTTGGGAGCAGTTAGAAACTGTGGGAGAAGGGTGGGGGGCAGGTCTTCTTGGGAGCAGTTAGAAACTATGGGAGAAGTGGGGGGCAAGTCTTCTTGGGAGCAGTTTGAGACTGCTGGTCAAAGTGGAGTAGGCCCCAGATTTTCCCAGGGGTTGGCACAACTGATCTATACAACTTTTTAAAGTCTTAGTGAGTAGCCAGAGGCCCCGAGAACAATTGCCTTAACTCACTGGAAATGGCAGAGGGCTGAGGAAGGTAAGGAAGACACTACAAAAATCACAGAATTAGAAAAATTTAAGGAACCCAGACTTAGAAGAGACCTCATAAGCCATCAGATCCAGTGATGTCAAATTCAAATAGGGATTCACTCAACTGAACATAAGGATCCCTGTGGGCACATATTGACTAATAACCACATATTAACTTTATCTATGTCTTATTGTATTTTTATTTATTTTGTTAAATAAAATTTCGTTAAATAAAATTCACACTTGTGAATGTGTTGTAAGGGCAATCCTTATGTTTGACACCTCTGACCTAGTCCAAGCTTTCCTCAACAGGAATCACCCTAGGATATTTCAATGAACTGTAATTCCAAGGAATATAGGCACTGCCCCCCAGAGCAGAACACTACCCTCTAAAAGGTGCTTGAGTGCTGGTGTAGATGAACAAAACCTGGGGAACTACACTAGAAACCTTCTTGCCAGCTAACATCAGACCCATCAGTAACTACTCCTTGGGTGTGGTCATCCACCAGGTGTGTGTGCTAACTACACTGACCTAGTTCTAGACCACATGCCTCCATCTTATCTACAAGGCCAGCAGCAGTTTGTCCAAGGTTTACTTACTATGGATCCACCAAGGTAGGAGAAAGACTGCTCTTTGCACACACAATGAGGCTGTGGACAGCCAGCACAGTGAAGCCTCCGAGGCCGTGTGATCAAGGCTGGAGTTGATCATCCCAGCTGGCTCCCCTCAGATACTATAAATACAGTGTTGCAGAATGAAAAGAGTCAGATGGGACAAGCTCAGCAGGAAACGGCCCAGTTAGGGGCATTTCCTCCTGCACAGGGACCCCTCCCTTCTGGGAAAGGAAACCATCAGGGTGTGTCCTGTTTGTAACCCCTCATGCTTCTCCTGTTATCTGTGGATGTTGTTAGCTAAGCAGCCACAAGACTTGAGTTTACCTCCTCGGCCGGTCTATGATTCACTTCCAGGGGAAGTTTCCTATCTGATCACAGGCTTATAGATTTAGAGCAGAAAGAGAGCTTAAGGTCTCTCTGGTCTTCATCCGTACCTTCTGAAGTTACATCTTTTATTTAAAGGACAGGTGGTGGGACCAGTAGGGGCCAGACTAGGGGAGCCAGTAAAGCCAATACAATCCCCCCAAATTGGGGAATTCTGTTACAGAGTTTCTGTTGGACAAGAAGAAGGAGAGTTTACTGGTGCATAGACTAGTTTCTTGGCTTTTTACTGTTTTGTTTGAAAAAAAAAATTGTTCTTTTGTTTTGATATCACCTCCATTTCCTGACATATTTCTCCTGGGGAGTCATTTCTTTAAAAAAATGTAAAAGAAAAAACAACCCATTCAGCAATCCTAACCAATACTTTGAAATGCAATGTTACAAATTGCATGTGCACATGACCTCTGCAAAGAAAGGTGGGAGGTGTCTTCTCCTATCTCCTCTTTAAGGTCAAACTTTAAGATCAAATTTCAGATTATAGTTTTTATTCCCAGCTTTATCTGGGTTCAGAGGTGAGGGAGATGAAGGAGGGTGTGTGAGACCGCAGAGAGGGAGATCTAGATAACATTCTCAACTTCGTGGGGATATTTAGGAATTCAAAAGGCTCATTTTTAGCTCATTTTTAATGGTTAAAATATTTAAGACCTCTAAGGTCATCAGAATATGGAATGGAGGAAGACCTTTCTAAAGCAAAGTTATAATTTCAGCATTCAGAAGAAGATCCTAGGGAAAGGAAGACTTCAGAGGACATTGAGTACTTCTCTCTCCCTGCCTCAACTACCATTTTACAGATGAGGAAGCTAAGACCTAGGAAAGTACATTAATGTGCCCAAGGTCACAGATGTGATTCTTAGACATTAGATTTGAACCCCCTTCCTCTAGACTCCAGAAATAGCATCCATTCTACAATCCACCGTACCGCCAATGAACTTCACAAATTTTACTGAGAAAATTCATCCGGCAGCAATTTCCTCAGTGCTGTTTTTGAATTTTTGGAAACCATGACAATTCTTCTAACTTCAATGCTGCAGAATTCCCTTGGACTCTGAGGTCACTTCGCATAGCCTGGGATTCTTCAACTCAGGAGTTTCAGAGGCCTGTGCATCACACACCCCACTCTAGGTGGCAGAATTCTGCTCTTAAAACCATTCCCTGCAGATGAGAACATAACCCTTGGGTCTTCCCCTCAGGAAGGAAGCTGGTGTCGATCGGGTCCTTTTAAAAATAAAACCAAAACATCTGTTTCTCTTTCATCTAGGCCCTGTGCTTCCCCCAAAGGTCCTAGGTTCTTTTTGCAGCTGAACCTTGTAGGATTAGATATTTGCAACTCAAGAGATGTTTACTTTCCACTTAAATTAGACAGGAAGTAATTGTGTTCTGCCTGAACCAAAACACAAAAATTGCTATATTCATTTTTAAAAATCTAATTTTGTCAGGTATTTTAAAGTGAAGAATTCTGAATTGTAAAACAGAGAAGGGAATAGCTTTAAGGTACACTATTTAGTTTTGGAGACTGAGAAATAAGTGAATTCCCTCTTTTTCACTCACAGAGTAGCAGCCATAGGCCTGCCTGGCCTTCCAAGTGGTCTCCTTGCCTTGAATCTCTCCCTTCTCAAAACCTCTCTTTCACCCCATTGTGCATGTAATCTTCTTAATTCACGGCTCTTATTATGTTTCAGTGGTTCCCAATGATCTTCTGTCTCAAGTGTAAACTCCTTATCTTGGCATTCAAGGCTTCCCACAGTCTGACTGCAACTAACCCTTTAATCCTATCCCCTTGATACTAAAACCCTTCAAGTACTTTTCTGTTCCTGACAGACTGAACCTTTCACTCTCCTGTCTTCTCATCCTGCCTATTCCCATCTCCAGGTCACAAATAGCATGTGCTTGCCCCCTCTACAGTCTCTGCCTGTAGAAATCCCTTCATTTCATCAAGGCTCAGATGCAATCTCTTCAATGAAGCCTTTACTAACCTCCCCTTCCCTTCTTCCCTTCAGCCTCGTGAGCTCCTTCAGCCTCAAAGTCTGAACTTTGCTTTTGCTCGTATCACAGTCTACTTTTGCTTAGCACAGTGCCTGGCGTACAGTGGGTGCTTAATAAATGTATATTTATGGACTGACTGGCTGGTTCAGTTATTTCTGTATGTCGTACCTGTTTTTCCTGACCCCATTCTAATTTTCTTGAGAGCAGGATCTGTGTCATAGCTATCCTTGTACCCCTATCAACTAAGACAGTGCTTTGTACATGGTAAATGCCCAATAAGTGCTATCAAAATATTTTGGACGTAAGGTCCAGCAAGCAGTTTGTGTCCTGAGCTTGGCATAATAATAATCCTTTGTGCTCAGGATAACATCACCGGCTGGCAAAGTGTATTGTTTAGACCAGCACCATGGTCACTGAGAGGCTTAGCTCCCCCTGTTTCCCAGGGCCATCCATCATATATTCACAGTCCCTATTCCTTGTCACTGACAGGTACTGCACTCTTGTTCCACCTGTTTCATAGATAACACACAGGAGGCACTGGAGATTTCTGACTGCAGCCTCTAACGGGTTCACTCTTGATCTGGTCAGACAGGCAGGCAGCTTCGTATAGCTTAATAATAAGCTTTATTCTAGTCTAGTGTTCTCACAAGGGTTGCTGAGAAGTTCACCTCCTGCAGAATTCCCTAATCACCCTTCTCGAAGGGACTGGCAAGAAAGGGGGGCAACTACTCCTATGTCTTGACAGGGTCAATTGAGATAGGCATAGCTTATGCATTCCCCTAAATCTCTTCAAGCCTCAGTTGGGGCAGGTTGAGGCAGGTGCATGCATTCCTCTATGCATTACCCATGGTTTTCCCCCATGGGTTCCCTGTGGATTCCCCACTCACTAACCAAGGCCCACTTGCTTTATAGAGCAACAGACAAAGAAGGCATCTTGTCAACATTAAGCTCACTGGTTAACTTTAACAATATCATCATTATGTGCAAGCGTAGTAAATATTAATTATGTCATCCCTATATCTCACGGCGCAGCC
Organism: Phalanger gymnotis; assembly: GCA_028646595.1. NCBI lineage: Eukaryota > Metazoa > Chordata > Mammalia > Diprotodontia > Phalangeridae > Phalanger > Phalanger gymnotis. The sequence continues at coordinate 365,390,473 of CM053623.1, forward strand.
TCAGTAGGATTGCCTATCACTATGATTCTGGGAATTACTATCTAGGATCCTTGGGGGTATTCTGGGCGTTATTTTCTAACAACTAGAAACTAGACATTGCCATGGCCATGGATCCTGAGAAACTAAACTCTAAAAGGGCAACAAAATCCTCCTTACTGACACCAGCATAGACTCCGGTTCTATGCCCTGCAAGGTGGACATGATCCCTAAGACTTGAGACAATAATGTTCCCACAGGGCCTATGGGAACAGTAACTCAAGACCTAAAAATGGTTATGGCGTGGTCCAGCCCAAGATGTGTATAAGACTTGCCTTCACTTCAGCAAAAAGGAAGTAGGGTCTTCCCTATGCATATGTCATTTTCTTCATTCTGAAATTAATTAAACTTCTGTTTTGTGTCCTGACTCTCTTGAATCTAGTCTGCTCTGTTTGTTCGTCCTGGCCACCCACAGGTTTAAGTTAGGTTCCATTCTGGTTGACATTAATTGGCATTGGAAGTGGGATTTGACATGTACCAAATGGTACCAAATAGACCTTCTGGTGACAGTGGGGGTGGACTAGGTACAACTGGAGATTTATTTCTCCTGTGTCTGACTCCCCTCATCGGATAAGTCCACTGCCCCTTCTTGCTCAAATCCTCTGGCTTACCCTCGGTTAAGCTTGGCCTTTCATTGTGAACAATGTTTCAAGTCCCCTTTTCTTGACCTGAATCACTCTGATAAGGCCTGGTGCATGAATGGAAAATTTTTTGTGTGCATTTGTTTTTTTTTTTTAATTTTTTAAAATTTAAAAATTTAAAAACTTTTTAAATTTAATTTTTAAAAAAGTTTTTATTTGCTGCACATGTCAAATTTTATTTGCATAAAAATTGCTTGCACATTTGGTTTTGTGTGTGTATGAGATCAGTTGAATTTAACATTTTAACTGCATGCTGGCAAGGCACACTTGTTTTTTTTTCTCGGTGTGCCTCATGGTTTAAACTCTTTTAGATGCGTATTCAGCTATGAACTGTGCGCTCTTCTGTTTTCCTTTTCTCTCCGTCTTGTCTGTGTCTTGTAAGGTACAGGATGTCTGTGTCATGTTTGTGATGTGCTCTAAATTCTGTTACCTTGAAAGATTTAAAAATGCAGCCAGCCAGAAAAACTATTAAGGGCTGTATTTAGAGAGACCGCTTATAGCCCATGTTCCTCTGTTAATCCCTTTCATCTCTGATCAGATTAAGAAAATAGAATGCTGGACAATTGTAGGGAAACATGAATTCTGCCCCATCTGGTAAGAAGGGGAGCAGCAGCCACAGTGGGATCCCACACACCCTGCACCAGCAGCAACCCAATCTCTGCAAGCATGAGGTGATGAGGACCCACACTAGACTGACGGCGGTGTTAGAGGAGAAAAGGAGTTGTGTTCTGGAAACGTTGCAAAGGTGAAATCAACAAACCTTGGCGGACAGCTTAGATATGGGGGGTGAGAGATGGTGAGGAGTCCTGGATGACTTCTGGGTTGTGAGTCTGAGGGACTTGGTGGAGAGTGTTGCTTTCTACAATAACAGGGAAGATATAGGAAGCTTAAAAGGGGTGAAATGAGTTCTGTTTTGGACGTACTGAGTTTAAGGTGTCTACTGGACAACCAGTTTGCAATGTCTGAAAGGAAGTTTGAAAAACAAGATTGGAGGTCAGTAGAGAGATTGGGGCAGGATAGGTAGATCTGAGAATCATCAGCATAGAGATAGTAAATAAATCCATGGCAGTTGATGAGATCTCCAAGTGAAGTAGAATTGAGGGAGAAGAAAAGAGGCCTCAGGACAGGACCCTGAGGGATACCTACAGTTAGAGGGTGTGATCTGGGTGAGGATCTAGCAAAGGGAACAGGGAAAGAAAGGGTCAGATAGGCAGGAGTGTGTGGGTCAAAAGACCAGTGGCTCAAGTTAAAAAAGACAGAGGTATCTCGGTTTCTCAAGGCAGAAAAAAAAACAGAAGCTTTATTTGATCAAATCTCGAGAATT
>CM053623.1:365392573-365409656 GCA_028646595.1 Phalanger gymnotis
GGCAGAGATAGCAGTGAAGAGAGGCAAGGCGAGCAAGGCAAGCAGGGAGATATATACCCTTGCATAAACAATTCTAAGAAATCCCACCCCAGAGGCTGGACCCCCACTCCATTTGCAGAGACAAGTGGCCTCACAATCTAACCAGGAATAAGTTTTTACCCAATACAACCACAGAAACTACAGAATTATCTTATAGGGAAACTTTAATGCTAAGATGGCCATTTGTAAGTAGGCTAGGGGAGGGGGAGAGGGGAATATCATCTGGTTTCCCCGAAATCATATGATTTACAGGAAAATGAAACTTAGGCCTGGTGAGGTTCACATCCTAACTAAATTTGTGCTATCTCTGTCTGAATATTGCCTTGCATGAGCTATTTATAGAGAAGCTTTAAACAATCTTATATTCCATTCACAGCTGAGGTGACATCTATAAATCTAAAGACGAAGGGGGAGAAAGACATTCCTAAAGGCTAAATAATCAGATTCCCACAGACTCAAATTTATCGCATTTCCCTTTTCTCTAAATATTGATTCTCAAACATTTTAGATATAAATACATATATACATATTCCCTGTGAAGTCTTCACACTTTATTCTCTCACTACCTCACACAGGAGGAAAACCAGAAGAGAGAGAGTAGAGTCCCAAAAACCTAGAAAGGAGAGTACATCAAAGAAGAGAGAGTGCTCAACAGTGTTGAAGGCAGCAAAGAAATCAAGGAGAATGCGGATTATTGAGGAAAGACCACTGGATTAAAAGATCATCGGTCATTTTGGAGGGAGCAGTTTCAGTGCAATGATAAGGTCAAAAGCCAGATTGTAAGGGGTTAAGAAAAGAGAGAGAGACAAAGTGCATATACCTATTATAGATCATCTTTTGGAAGAGTTTAGCTACAAAAAACAGAAGAGAAGTAGGTCCAGTTAGTGGCAATGGAAGGATCAAGTGAGAGTTTTTTTCAGGATGGGGGAGACATGGGCGTGTTTGTAAGCAGTAGGAAATGATCCAGTAGAAAGGGAGAGATTGAAAACTAGCGAAGGAGTGGGGATGATGGAGGGGGCAATCTGTGGGAGAAGACAAGATGGAATGGGATCACTTGAACAAATAGAAGGGTTAGCCTTGTTAAGGAGTAAGACCAATTCATGAACTTAAGGGAGAATGAAGAGAGAGTGGCAGAAGTCATCCCAATGATAGGAGATAAGGAAGGGTGTTGGGAGAAGAGAGAGTTCATGGTGAATGGCCTCATTTTTTTCTGTAAAATATGAAGCAAAGTTCTCAGCTGAGGGGATAGTGGGAGAGGGAGCCATGAGAGGTTTGAAAGAGCTGCTTTGAAAAGTGAGACAGTGAGTTGATAGGAAAATATAGTAGGATTGCCTAGCAGTAGTGAGGGCCCCATTGAGATCATACAGCAAAAATTTGTACTGAATGCCATTCTTCCACTAAAAAAAACTTAAGTGGCTCTCCTTTTTTCATTGAGATGAAGTCCATACTGTCTTAGCCTTTACATTCAGAGTTTTCCATCATCTGATGGTGCACCAGTACCCTACAATGCTTCTTCACCTATTCAAAACCTCCCCATCAAGTTTATGTGCCATATACTTTAAGCTTTTGTTGAGGCTCATACTTTATGTGCCATATACTTTAAGCTTTTCCTAACCATGCGAGCCTGAAGTCCTCCAAATTTCCATAGATTCATTTTCTGTCTAATTTCATTTGCTGAGAGCGTCTTCCACTGATCCCTCGAGCTATTATTTAAATTTTATTGTTTAACATTTCACCTGTTCTGTCTTATCTCTTCATATAGATTGTAAGCACTTTTAGGTTCATAGGATATTAGATCTGGAAGGGGACCTTAAAAGCCATCCTCAGGTAGCTGGGTGGTGTGATGGGTAGAGTACTGGACCTACAGTCAGGAAGACCTGATTTCAAATTCAAACTACTGGATGTGTGACCCTGAGAAAGTCACTTAACCTTTATTTGTCTCAATTTCCTCAACTATAAAATAATAATGTCTACTAAATACTAAAACCCTACGCTAGGGTTTTGCAATTCCAGAGCTGTTGAAAAGATAAAATGAAATAATACATATAAAGTGCTTAGCACAGCACCAGGCACGTATTAGGTGCTTAATCAACATTTGTTTCCTTCCTTTCATCTAGTTGAACCTCCTCATTTTATAGATAAAGAGACTGAGAATGACTAAGTGACTTGGAATATAAGTATCAGAGTCAGGATTTGAACCCAGTTCCATTGCATTTCTGGAGAGAGAGAGAGCTTGCTTTGATTGTTATGAGCTCCTACGACTCTAGTATCTTTTGCATTTTTTATGGGGTAAAATAAAGACTATCTGTATCTTACACGTGTAATTAGCTTGAATGCTGGTGAGGGAGCCCAGGGTCCTTTTACCCATATCTGTAGAGACTTTGACATTAACAATATATTCCGAGGTTCTCTGAGGAAGCCTGGAATAGAAGCATAAACCGAAGGGTGATTTAGGAGAAGCCCCCAAGATTAATGCCTTCTCCAGGGAGACAAAAACCAAAGTCCCAAGCAAATGCCTTATACTTTAATCCTATCAAGGTGACTGGGCTCTCTTGATGTATGTTGTTAATATAATGAAAATTGTTCTAATATGACTAGCTGATTAAAAGCTCATTTAGAAGTGCTAAAAGAAAATTATTCTGGAGCTGTGATGAGGTCAGGCAAAGTAAATGAAAAGCTATAGGGACAGCTAGGTGGTGCAGTGAGTAGAGCACCAGCCCTGGAGTCAGGAGGACTGAGTTCAAATCTGGCCTTAGACACTTGACACACTTACTAGCTGTGTGACCTTGGGCAAGTCACTTAGCCCCAATTGCCCTGCTTTTCTCTCTCCAAAAAACAAAGCTATTTATGGTATTGAGCTTCTTACCCAGTCTATTTTAATTGTTTATGTTTATTTGGGGGTTTGACTCCATCACTTGCTTTCACTTAAGGGACCAAAATCTAGTGTTGTTTTTCAGTCATGTCCAAATCTTTGTGACCCCGTTTGGGATTTTCTTGGAAAAGATACTAAAGGGGTTTGTCATTTCCTTCTCCCACTCATTTTATAGATGAGGAAACTGAGACAAATGAAGTTAAGTGAATTGCCCAGGGTCACACAGCTAGTAAGGGCTGAGACTAAATTTGAACTCATGAAGATGGGTCTTCTTGACTCCAGGCTTTGCACTTTGCTCCACCTAGTTGCCCTTGGACTTTTGTTTACCCTTCTACAAAGCAAAAAAACTTTGACCACGTTGTTCCTAAAGCCAGCCTGAGCAGAACATCCAAGTTCTGGAAATACCTGTATATCCTCTGAAGTATCCTCTAAGACCCTAGACCGGGAGTGAGGAACCTGTGGCCTCGAGGCCATGTGTGGTCCTTTGACGGAGTAGATTCAGTCAAAGGGCCATACTTGAGGACATAGAGGAACACATTGCCTGGAGGATGTAGGTTCCCCACCCCTGCTAGACAGTTTGACTGGCACGCTGATATGAGAGAGAGAGAGAGAGAGAGAGAGAGAGAGAGTTAGTTTCCCCATCTTGCTCTGGCTAGAAATACAGAGGCCCACTTATAGCCTAATCTCATTACTGATTGGCATGGAAGTTTTGACCTGCTCTGTTTCTAATCTGGGCCAATTCACTCCTCAGACAGCCTGGAGGCCCTCCTTTCCAAGAGCCTCACCATATTGGTGCCATACTTAGTATGGACACCTGATTGGCTTTAGCCCTACTGAAATTCAGAACTCCTGAACTCCAGACATCTATCAGCCTCAGTTTACCTAGCAGCAGGGACTCTAGGCCTTCATCACCATTCTTGATGGGTAGATTTAAAAGTAGAACAACGAAAGCATGAGGGCAGCAGCAGTCAGTGGAGAAGGGGCCAAGTGGGTGAGTCTTCAATGGTATCTCTGAAGCCAGGATTCTGAGAGACTGCAGTATGCCAGCTCCAGAGACCAAGAGGGGAAATGTAGAGAGATTGAGTCCTTTGAGTATTCTATCAGCTTATAGAGTAAAGAGAGATTCCTCACTCTTGTGGGAGTCTTTTGAGGAAATTGTAGATATTCCTGCATGAGACAAAATGATTCCATTGCTTGATTCCTCATGGGTCATTTACCTTTGCTATTCTGTGTCCATTAAAGACATGAGGTATTTGATCTGTATCAAGAGGCAGCAGGATAGAGACAGCCTTGGATCCAGGAAGACCTGAGTTTGAGTTCTGCCTCGGACATGTACTGACTTTGTGACCTTGGGAAAGTCACTTAATCTCTTAGTGCTCAAACAATAACTTGCAAAGAATGGGCTAGCCTGAATTGGTAAAGGGAATTTCATCACCAGAGGAAATCACAGGTCCAGTCTTTATGATTTAAGGGTCCTGCCTGCTCTGTAAATGGAGCATGCACTGGAATGGTAATCTGAACCTGATTTACACAATTATGATTGTCCAAAACCCCTCACTTTGAACTTGGAAATGGAAAGAGGTTCCAAAGGTGAGGCGACCTACAACATATTGTGTAAGACAAAGACCACGAAAAAAAGGAAATGAGAAATAGCAAAGTCAGATGCCAAAAACCAGTAACCCCACCTCCCATCCACTCACCCCCCAGAAAGACTCTATATTGTAAATAAGTGGATTTTTTCCACCCTCAAAGGAACCACTTATTTCCTTCCTGGAATGTTTACTAAATACATCAATCTTATGTTAGGGTGGGTCAGTTAGGTTTTATTCTATCCATGCCAGCTTTTCCTGACTCAAACCAATTGCATTTCATCCCCTTTATCCTAGAGGGAGTTCCCACACTTGCAGAGCCCTCCTGGAAGGCTGGTTTGCTTTTGGTCCAGGACGTGTGATTTCATTGGCCTAGGGAACTTACATTGAGGAATCTCCCTCTACCAATGCGGGGTGGCTGAAGGTCTGTAATTTGCAGTCTTATGAGAGTTGCCTGTGGCCGTGAGAAGTTAGGGATTTGCAAACACATTAGCTTCAAATAGACCACCTTTGGTTTGCGCAGATGGAAATGGGGCCTCCGAGGAATCAGAGCAGGAAGCAGTCAGATGCAGTTTCCAATTTTACAAAGCTGTCCAGATAGCAAAGTAAATGGGAGATACATTGAGAATCGTCAGTTCTACCTTTCTTTTGAAGTCTGGACAGATTCGCCGGTTGGCATGGACTATTCCCTAGGAGCCACTGCCCCCTGGTGTTCCAGCACTGGCCTAGGATTGTTAAACTGCAATCACAGCTGAAGGACCCTGATTCAGAAGATGACGGTATGTAAATAGTGGTGCAACTGGACATTTTTTGCGTGAAGTTTTTTTTTTTTATTTTATACTTAAATACAAAATGAGAAAAGAAAAAAAAATTCCATGTACACAGCAGACCATAAGAGAGGATTCAATGTAAAACAATAAATTTCTATTTCAAGAAAACCTATATAATAAATACTACACCTGGTTTTCAGAGCTGCCCAGCTTTTCTTTGCTTCTGTTGGTTTTCTTTTGTTCTTTGCTATGCACTTTTTACTTTGTTTTTTCCCCTCCTTCCTCCCTCACCCTAAAGAAGGCTACAATTAAGAGTGAATATATATACGTGTACATATTTATTTATAAACATGCACATGTAGACACATATACACTCATGAACATATATATATAAAACTGCGCTATGCTTATTTCCTCCTATCTTCAGTTGCTCTGAAGGTGGATACCATCTTTCTTCATAAATCCAAATCTTTCCATGTTTTTTTAAATCAACCAGTTCGTCATTTCCTACACCACAGTAATATTCTTTTCTGGATTCAAACAGCATCTTCCTTCATAGGATTTTGAGGTTAATTTGGGTATTTACAATTTTTAATAGAAGGACTTGGTTGCTCATCTTAAAACTTGGTTGCTTATCTTGAAGCAATACTGCTGTTACTATGTACAATGTTCCCTTGGTTCTGCTCTTTTCACTCATTAGTTTGTGGAGGTCTCTCTATGCTTTTCTAAACTCACTGAACTCATCATTCCTTATAGGAGGGTAATATTTCATCATAAACATATACCATAACTTGTTGTAGCGCCAATGCAATACCCACAGCGAATGCTATGAATGTGCCGGCGTAGTTCTGAATTGCAAAATATAACAGGCTCTTTCCACGGAAGAGGAAACCAAAACATTTATTCAAACACCAGAAAGCCAAATCCCAACACCAGAAAGCCAAATCCATCATAGCAACAAAAAAATCTATACACATTATCAATGCAGGGGGCACTGCCATACCCAAGCCTTCCATCTGTTAGAGCCTTCCCACAAACACCCACAAGCAAAATCACTGCCTCTCTCATGCTAGGTGCTGCTCTATGTGTCTCTCTCTCTCTCCCAGCTCTGACTACTCTGTCTCACTTCCTTTCAGCTCTGCTCCGCCCTTCCTGCTCCACCTGTTCAGCAGGCTCCTCCCACCACAGGCTCATGGGACTCAGGCTTCCCTGTGACTCAAGCAGTTCACATGGACCTGTTAATGGACAGGAAAGATCTTCCATTGCATTAAGAAAACATTAACAATATGCTTGTTCAGCCAATCCCCAATTGATGAGCATCCCCACAGTTTCCAGTTCTTTGTTGCCACAAAGAGAGCTGCTATAAATATTTTAGAACATGTAGGTTCTTTTCCATTTTCCCTAATCATCTTGGGAAACAGACCAAATAGTGGTATTGCTGGGTCAAAGGGTATAGATAGTTTAATAACTCTTTGGGTATAACTCCAAATCTCTCCCCATAATGGTTGGATCAGCTCACAGATGCACCAACAATGAATTAAGGTCCCAATTTTTCCACATCCCCTCCAACATTTGTCACTTTCCCCTTTTATCATTTTAGCCAATCTGATAGATGTAAAATGATATGTAATGGCTGTTTTAATTTGCGTTTCTCTAATCAATAATGATTTGGAGCATTTTTTCATGTGACTATAAGTTGGTTTGATTTCTTCATTGGGAAACTGTCTTTTTCATATCCTTTGACCATTTTATCAATTGGGAAATGACTTGCATTCTTATATATTTGACAAAGTTCTTTATATATTTGAGATATGAGACCTTTATCTGAGGAACTGTCTATAAATATTTTCCCCAGTTTTCTGCTTTCCTTCTGATCTTGGCTACATTTGTTTTATTTGTACAAAAACATTTTAATTTAATGTAATTCAAATTATCCATTTTACATCTCACAATACTCTCTATCTCATTTGCTCATAAATTGTTCACCTATCCATAAGTCTGATAGGTAATATGTTCAATGGTTTTTCAAATTTTCTTATAATCTCTCCCTTTATATCTAGGTCATGTATCCATTTTGACTTTATCTTGGTAAATGGTATAAGATATTGTTCTGTGCACAATTTCTGCCAGACTTTCCAGCTTTCCCAACAATTTTTACCAAATAATGAATTTTTATCCCCAAAACTTAAGTCTTTACACTTTTTAAACACTTAGTAACTATATTCATTTGCTGCTGTTGATCAGATATTTGATCTGTTCCACTGATTCACCTTTCTATTTCTTAGCCAGTACCAGATAATTACTGCCTTATAATATAGTTTAAGTTCTAGTACTGCTAAACCTCCTTCCTTTACATTTTTTCCCATTAGGTCATTTGATATTCTAGACCTTTTGTTCTTCCAAATGAATTTTGTTATTATTTTTTCTAGCCCCATAAAACAATTTTTTGGCTATTTAATTGGGGTGGCATTGAATATATAGATTAATTTTGGTAAAATTGTCATTTTTATTTTATTGACTCTGCCTACCTATGAACAACTAATAGTTCTCCATTTATTTAAAACCGATTTTATTTGTGTACAACGGTTTTTATGATGTTGTTCATATAGATCCTGGGTTTGTTTTGGTAGATATATTCCCAGGTATTTTAAACTGTCTAGAATTATCTTAAATGGAATATCTCTAGCTATCTCTTCCTGTAGGATCCTGTTGGTAATATATAGGAATGCTGATGATTTATGTGGGTTTACTTTATGTCCTGGTACTTTGCTGAAATTATTATTTCAATTAACTTTTTAGTTGAGTCTTTAGGATTTTCTAAGTATATCATCATATCATCTGTAAAAAGAAATAGTTTTATTACATCGTTCCTTATTCCGATGCCTTCTATTTCTTTTTCTTCTCTTATTGCTATTGTTAGGATTTCCAGTATAACGTTGAATAATATTGGTGATAGTGGTCGTCCTTGTTTCACACCTGATTTTACTGGAAAGACTTCTAGCTTATCCCCATTACAAATAATGCTTGCTAATGGTTTCTGGTAAATGCTTCTTATCAATTTAAAGAAAAGTCCATTCATGCTTATACTTTCAAGTGGTTTTAGTGGAAATCAGTGTCATACTTTATCTAGTGCTTTTTCCCCATCTATTGATATTATCATATGATTTTTGTTACTTTTACTATTGATATAATCAATTATGTTAACAGTTTTCCTCATGTTAAACCATCCCTGCATTCCTGTAATGAAACCCACTTGGTCGTAATGTATAATCTTTGCAATACATTGTAATCTTTCAGTTAGTATTTTATTTAGGATTTTTGCATACATATTCATTAATGAAATTGATCTACAGTTTTCTTTTTCTGTTTTTACTTTTCTTGGTTAAGGTATCAGGATCATATTTGTATCATAAAAAGAGTTTGGTGAGACTCCTTCTTTGTCTATTATTCTAAATAATTTATTTAATATTGGAATTAGTTGGTCTTTAAATGTTTGATGTAATTCACTTGCAAATCTGTCTACTGATGCTTTTTTTCTTAGGAAGCTCATTTATGGCTTGTTCATTTTCTTTTTTTAAAATAGGTCTATTTAAATATTCTATTTACTCTTCTACTAATCTGAGCTGTTTGTAGTTTTGTAAATATTCTCACATTTCACTTAAGTTGTTAAATTTATTGGCATATAATTGGGCAAAATAACTCCTTATAATTGCTATGATTTTATCTTCATTAGTGTTATATCCACCTTCTTCATTTTTGATACTAGTAATTTATTTTTGTCTCTTTTTTAAAAAAAATCATATTAACTAATGATTTATCTATTTTATTGATTTTTTTGTAATACCAACTCCTAATTTTATTTATTAATTCAATGGTTTTCTTACACTCAATTTTTACTAATTTCACCTTTAATTTTTAGGATTTCAGTTTAGTGTTTAATTGGGGATTTTTAATTTGTTCTTTTTCTAGTTTTTTTTTAATTGTATACATGTTAATTGGTCTGCTCTTTTTCTTTTTTTATGGATATAAGCACTTAGAGGTATAAATTTCTCTCTGACTACTGCTTTTGCTGTATCCCATAGTTTTTGATGTGTAGTTTCATTATTGTCATTTTCTTTAATGAAATTACTGATTGTTTCTATTATTCTTTTTTTCTATTATTCTTTAACCCATACATTCTTTATGATTAGGTTGTCAAGTTTCCAATTAGTTTTTTTTCTGTGTTTCCATGGTCTTTTATTAAATATTAATTTTACTAAACTTAACCCCATTTGCCTCTGTTTCTTCATCTATAAAATGAGATGGAGAAGGAAATGGCAAACCGCTCCAGTATCTTTGCCAAGAAAACCCCAAATGGGATCTCAGAGAATATGAAATGACTCAGCAACAATGCCTCAATTGTAAAATGTTTGCTTTTTTATTCTAAATAACTATCGATTCAATGAGACAAATTCAATGAGACATAAATCAAACAGCTCTGTGGTACTACCTCATACCTATCAGATTGGCTAATATGACAGAAAAGGAAAATAATAAATATTGGAGGGGATATGGGAAAATTGAGATACTGATACATTGTTGATGGACTTATCCAGCCACTCTGAAAAGCAATTTGGAACCGTGCCCAAAGGGCTATAAAGCTGCATACCCTTTGATCCAGCAATACCACTACTAAGTCTGCATCCCAAAGAGCTTTAAAAAGGGAGTTAGGGTGAAGCACCTATTTATACAAAATTATTTATAGCAGCTTTTTTGTGGTGGCAAAAAATTTGAAATTGAGAGAATACCCATCATCTGGGGAATGGCTGAACAAGTTATGAATGTAGAGCAAAGCATACTATTTTTCACTTTCTGTATTTTTTTCATGATTTGTTTTTCCTTTGGGTGTGCGTCTTCTTTCACAACATGACTAATATGGTGATATGTTTTGCATGATTGAATATGTATAATCTATTTCAGATTGCTTACTCTCTGAGAGAGGGTGCAGGTGAGAAAAGGAGAAAGAAAATTTGGAACCGAAAAAAATTTTTAAATGAATATTAAAAATTGTCTTTACTTGTAACTGAGGAAAAAATAAAATATTATTTTAAAAAAATACTAAAAAATGTTCACTTTTGTCTCTTGTGATATGGCTCTGTATCACAAGTAACATAGCATGTAGTGAGAAATAACATTTTTTTAAAAAAAAACTCTAATTTTCATATGACTTACATTTTGAAAAAGCCTGGAGATACCACTTGATAGATCCAGTGGTTCACTGAGCTTACCTTCAGACCTAATGCCCTTTATAGAATCACAGTGTAGCAAGTACCCACTTTCCCTGGAGGGGTTATCTCTAACCCCTCTATCTCTAAGGGAGCTGACTAATGCTCTCCTCAGGATTTTACAGGTAACCCGGATGAGAGAGAGTTTCTAACATTGTTGCTCAAAAGCTCCCATTTCTTCTTTGTGAAACTGCCTTGTCCTTGGGTGACTGTGCTTCCTCATCCAGGCACTTCTGTCAGCCACCACAACTACTCCAGTTATCAATGGCACCACCTCAAAGTCCACCAGAGTCTTATCAAAGTCTACCACCTGGTGGACTCTGCTACCAGCTCTGATGGTTCCCAAAAGACCTCACAAACTCTTGAGGCCCCCGTTGCCTGACTAACTGTCCTGGGTGTTTATTCACCTAAGATCAGGGGAAAAAAAACCCAAAAGAAACAGAGGCATCACATACTCACAGACACATGGTGACCAAATGAGAAAGGCTACTCCCCCAGGTGCTCACAGAAGGAAGAGAAAAAAAAACTAAAAGATTAATGGGTCAGTCTTATACACAAACTCAATTCCTCCCAAGTCTTTGGTTTTTATGGCTCTGCAGCCAATGAGGAAAACCTATCACTAAATAGTACTAAGTATATATATTTTATATATATATATATAATATATATATATAATATGTACATATAATATATATAATACTAAGTACTAAGTATATCACTATATAGTACTAAACCTCAGGCACACATGACTAAAAACAAGCTTCCAAATATCCATGTGTTTTATTAGAACCAAAAAGAGAATATCTGTGAATGGTCTGTAAGACCCACCAGAAAGGGCAAATTTCACTACACTCTAAGGCCTGGGACCACATTGGCCAGTCTGCCCATTATAATAGAATCAAACAGCAGCTTGGACTGTCTTAATAGAAAAAGGTTGCCAAGGCTGAGGATTTGAGTAATCAAGCAGGGTTAGCAAGGTAAATTGATGTCCCATCTTTCCACTCCAGCCAAAGCTGTCCCACATAGTTGTAGGCTCCTAGCCCTCCTCACAATTTTTCCCTACCACTGGAACCAAGGACCTGAGCTCAGAGAAGACCCTAAGTCTTCTGTTATGCCAAGTTAACTTGGCAATTTTCTTCTATGGACCCCAACCACAGATTTGGGGCTACAAATAGTGGAGCAGAAAATAAATGAAGAGAGAGTAGTCAAAGATACAAAGTACTTACTGTTTGACCTTCACTAAAATTTCCAGTTAAGCCATAGCCTGGAGCACCATGAGGTGATGAAATACCTACTCTTAGGGAACAAAGAAGTCCAACTCCCATTCTGGGTGCTGCAGCCTGGAGGTATTTCTTCACCCCAGATTGCTCTTGCATTCTAAATGCTCCAGCAGGACAGTCTTTCTTAAAGAAGTCATTCCTCTAGGTCAGGCCTGCACATCTGGCCTCTTGCCATCCGCCAAAGGACTTCGGGCAGCCCATAAAAAATGTAGAGGATATAAAAGAAAGTAAAGCTGTAATGAGTACTCTGTCCATGCCCTGCTTAACCCACCTCCCACTAGTCACTAATGTGCCCATCATGTAACTTGGTGGGTTGCCACTGCGGACTCTCTCCTCTTTGCCACATGGCCTACGGCAACCAACTGTCATCAGTCTGTCTCTAGTCTGAGAGGAGAGAGTCATATCTTTCACTGTGTTTTTGGTCATTGAACAATGGCAAAGTGAGTGCAGCCAGGTGCTCACTATGCCACAAGTGGCAACAACTTGAGGGCTTCTTCCCTTCCCTCGCTGCTCAGCCACCCTCCACGTTGCATGAGTGTCTTACGCTCTCTCCAAGGTTAGACACTCAGTTTGGTATTTCTTTGTACGTGAGCAATTGCTGTGGAGATTTTTTGGTTCTAACATTAAAGTTTTTTGGGGTGACTTTGTAAAATCGGTGATAAAAAGAAATAGAAGATCGAATCAGAACGTAAAGTGTTTAATTTGGAGTAGAGAAATAGATACTTGTTTACTTACATGAGAGACAAAATTTTGGGCCTTGTGTGCCAAGAGGTAATAGTCATCCTGAAGGAATACAATCTTTGTCACCATTTTGAATCAAAACATCCAGACTTAAGCAAATTGGACAACAATGAAAAAACAAGTTAAGGCATCCAAATTGTTGAAAAACATCAGTGGGAAACAATGGTTTTTCAAGAAAGTAAACTCAGAAAATTAGGCAGTTACTTAGGTTAGTTTTGAGATTTCTGAAGAAATTCTGGGAAGTCTTTTCCTGAAGGTGACTTCATAAAGAAGTATTTGCTGATTGCAGTTTCTGTATTATGTCCTGATTAAAAAAAGGTGTTTTTGAAAATGTAAATTTGTCCTGTGTGACTGTGCAGTGAAAAGTAGCTGATGATAAACTGATTGCAGACAAGAAGTGCAATACATCCCATTAACTAAATGTAAATGGTAAGAAAGGGGTGACTATTCTAGACCAATGAAATGTACCTTCTCTTGAAAGGGAATGCTGCTGCCAGCGAAATAAGGTGGTTAGCACATTGCCAAAAGAGCAGTGACGTTCTCACATTGCAGTGGAACTAAATGATGGTTTTATTCAGGCTTTGAGACAATGCAAAACCATCAGACAAATAAAGTCTGAACTAGGGCTACAGAGCAGAGACCCAGCACCACTGGGGTTTTAAAAGACCTATGTTTCTGTAGACATTACAAAATATTTTGGAGTCTACCTGCCCAAAAAAACTCAGGAACTATATGAACACTGTTACAAAACACGTTCACACAAATAAAGTCAGATCTAAATAATTGGAAAAGCATCAGTGGCTTATAGGCAGGCCGAGCTAATGTAATGAAAATGATAGTTCTACCTAAATTAGTTTACTCATTCAGTGCCATGCCAAACAAACTACCAAAAAATTACTTTATAGAGCTAGAAAAAATAATAACAAAATTCATCTGGAAGAACAAAAGGTCCACAATATCAAGGGAATTAATGAAAAGAAATGCTAGGGAAGGCGGCCTAGCCATACCTGATCTTAAACTGTATTATAAAGCGGCAATCATCAAAACTACTTGGCACTAAGAAATAGAGTGGTGGATCAGTGGAACGGGTTAGGTTCCACACAAGACACAGTAGTCAATGACTATAGTAATCTACTATTTGATAAACCCAAAGATTCCACCTTCTGACATAATAAGTCACCATTTGACAGAAACTGCTGGAAAAACTGGAAAACAGTATGGCAGAAACTGGGCATAGACTAACATCTTACACTGTTTGCCAAGGTTAAGTCCAAATTGGTACATGATTTAGATATAAAGGCTGATACTAGGAGCAAACTGGGAGAGCAAGGAATAGTTTACCTGCCAGATTTGTGGAGAAGGGAAGAATTTATGACCAAATAAGAGATAGAGAACACAAAATGGATAATTTTGATCACATTAAATTAAAAAAGTTTTACACAAACAAAGCAAATGCAACCAAGATTAGGAGGAAAGCAAAAAGCTAGGAAAGAATGTTTCCAAGCAGTGTTGCTGATAAAGGCCTCATTTCTAAAATATATAGAGAACTGAATCAAATTTATAAAAATACAAGTCATTCCCCAATTGATAAATGGTCAAAGGATATGAATAGGCAGTTTTTAGATGAAGAAATTGAAGATAGCTACAGTCATATGAAAAATTTTCTAAATCACTATTAATTAGAGAAATGCAAATTAAAAACAAGTCTTAGGTACCACATCACACCTATCAGATTGGCTAACAATGACAAAATAGGAAAATTATAAATGCTGGAGAAGATGTGGAAAAATTGGAACACTAATGCTTTGTTGGTGGAGTTGTAAACTGATCCAACCATTCTGGAGAACAATGTGGAACTATGCTCAAAGGGCCAAAAACGTGCATACCCTTTGACCCAGCATTACCTTTTCTAGAGTTGTATCCCAAAGAGATCAGACAAATGGGAAAAGGACCCATATGTACAAAAATATTTATAGTGGCTTTTTTTGAGTTAGCCAAGAATTGGAAGTTGAGGGGATACCCATCAAATGGGGAATGGCTGAACAAGTTGTGGAATATGAATGTAATGGAATACTATTGTGCTATAAGGAATGAGCAGGTGGACTTCAGAAAAACCTGGAAAGACTTATATAAACTGATACAGAGTGTTATATGATGACTAACTTTGACAGACTTAGCTCTTCTCAGCAAAGCAAGGATCTAAGATATCTCCAAAAGATTCATGATGGAAAATGCTATCCCTATCCAGAGAAAGAACTATGGAGTCTGCATGCAGATCAAAGCATACTATTTGCTCTCTCTTTTTTGTTTTGTTTTGTTTCTTCTTTCTTGTGATTCCTCCCATTGGCTCGTTTACAACATGACTAATGAGAAAGCATGTTTAATATGAATGTATATGTGGTCTATATCAGATTGTACATCATCGAGGGGAAGGAAGCTGTAAGTAAGAAGAATTTTGTTATTCTTTCTTAGAGTTTAGTCTCTCAGGATGCATGGCCACGGCAATCTCTGGTTTCTGGGTGTTATATAATATTTCCCAGGCTTTAGACTTGTAAACATCTCCACCACACTTGCACAGTGAGATATAGGGGTGACATAATGTGACTTTTACTACCCTTGCACTGAATGACAATATTACTAAAGTTAACCTGTGAGCTTAACATTGGAAAGATGCCTTCTTTGTCTGTTGCCCTATAAAGCAAGTGGGCGCTGGTCAGTGAGTGGGGAATCCATAGCGGAATATGACAGTGTGAGGCTGTGTGTGTGCCTTGACCTGCCCTCATCATGGTTTGGGGGAAATGTGTTTTTGCCTCAACTGCACCCCACCCCGAGGCTTAGAGGATTCCACAGGAGTTGTAGCTCCTACTATATCCTCACCAGCCCCTGTGAGAAGGCTGATCAGGGAATGCTGTAGGAGCGGGTGCTTCCAATGTCAGCAACCCCTTTGAGAAGACCAGACTAAAATAAAGTAAGACCATAAACCCCTCCAAAGCTGTTTTCTTATCCTTCCTGTCTGACCAGATCAAGAGTGAACCTGCTAAAGGCTGGAGTCCAAAAAATCCAGTGCTTCCTGTGTCTTATTTGTGAAACATGTGGAGAAAATTTAAAACTCAAAAGCTTATGGAAGTGAATGTAGAAAACGAAAAGTAAATAAATTATTTTTTTAAAAAGCCATATGGCTACACCATGCAGTTCCTTCCCACATCCCCTCTCTCAATTAGTTCTTAGTAATATATTGGTGTAATCAGCCACAGTCTCATACAGTGAAACTTGACTCTAGCATAGTGATGCCACTTTGGTCCTCTTCAAGAAGGAAGGACAACAACCAACCAACCAACCAGAAATAAATCTTCTGGAAAATTGTCGGGGGGGGGGTGCAGAGCCAAGATAGCAGCTGGAAAGCAGGGACTGGCATGAGCTCCCCACCAAGTCCCTCCAAAAACCTATAAAAAAATGGCTCTGAACCAATCCTAGAGCTGTGGACACACAAAATAGCAAAGGGAAGCAGGTCTCCAGCTGAGAACAGCCTGGATGGTCTCTGGGTAAGGTCTTTCACGCACAGAGCTGGGAGCAGAGCAGAGCGGAGCAGAGCCCAGTGTGGGTGGACCAGCCAGACCAGGAGCCGGGCTGAGTGTGCCCTAGCGCCCTGAATCAGTGAGCTGTGGCAGTTATTGGACTTCTCAACCCACAGACACCAAAGACAACAAGAGAAGAACTGCAGAGCCCACAAAGTGGCAGAGGGAAGCAGGGCTCTATCCCAGGACAGCCTGGATGGTGTCTGGGTAAGGTCTATCCTGCATGGAGCTAGGAGCTGAGCAGAGCAGAGCCCAGCGTGGGCTGCACAGACCAACCAGACCAGGAGCTGGGCAGAGCGTGCCCTAGCACCCTGAATCAGTGAGCTGTGGTAGTGACCAGACTTCTCAACCCACAAACACCAAAGACAACAGAGAAGGTTAGTGGGAAAAGCTGCTGGGGACAGAGTGTAAAAAGGAGTTTGCGGTTTGGCCACCGCCCCAGGGACAGCGGAGGTGGGGCAGCTACAGAACTACAGCTGCAGTTGCTTCTGCCCCCAGGCCCACCTGGTGGGAGGAATTAAGTGGCTGATCAGAGTAGGAGTGCAGAGCCTACTGAAGATCTAAGTCCAGTCCGGGTTGGGGTTCTTGGGGAAGGAGGAGTGCTGCTGTGGCAGCGCTGGTGCATCCCCCCAGGCTTGGAACATAGAGCTCTGTACTCTACAAGCAGTCATACACACTGAAAAACTCAAGGGTCAAATAAGTTGGCTGGAAACATGGCCAGGCAGCAAAAACGCACCCAGATTCAGTCTCAGACTTTGGAATCTTTCTTTGGTGACAAAGAAGACCAAAATACACAGCCAGAAGAAGTCAACAAAGTCAAAGAGCTTACAACAAAAGCCTCCAAGAAAAACATGAACTGGTCTCAGGCCATGGAAGAGCTCAAAAAGGATTTGGAAAAGCAAGTTAGAGAAGTAGAGGAAAAATTGGGAAGAGAAATGAGAAGGATGAGAGAA
>CM053623.1:365410156-365425538 GCA_028646595.1 Phalanger gymnotis
GAAGGGAGGGCTGACTGGGGAACACAGCAATCAGAATATATGCCATCTTAGAGTGAGGGGAGGGTAGAAATGGTGAGAAATTTGTAATTCAAACTTGTAAAAATTAATGCTGAAAACTAAAAATATTAAATAAATGAATTTTAAAAAAAATCTTCACCATCTCTGCAACTTAGAATCTGAGAGCATAGCTTTAGTGGAGTTCTAGAGAATCGTCCTTCAAGTCTGGTTCAAGTCTATCCTTGGCACACTTTGGCTCGGTGACCCTTGCTAGCCATTTATTGACTCTCTCCTTTCTAAAGATAACGGATGCCATACATTTCCAGGATATGGGATTTGGACAGAGTTTTAATACAACCGCCCCTTTTCTCATAGATGAAGAAGCAAGCCCAACCTAAGCGAAGTACTTTCCTCTACCGAATCACCTTGCCCAGCACCTGTACCTCGTCCCCTAAAGGTGTTCAGTAAACGGAAATCCTTTAAATTTTTTCTTCCCTACACTCTCTGATGGGGTGAGGAGAGTAGGAGGGAAGAGCAGGTAAGGAGGGCATTGGCCAGTCCCAACTGCTACCTCTACCTGTGAAGTCCACGGTGAGGAGCATTACGAACAAGGGAAACACAACGAAAAACAGCTTCATCCTCCCGCGGTGGGCACGCTCGCACGCTCCCCAAGCTATCCCTTCAGCACGTTCGGAAACGCTTGGGGCGGGGGAGTGGGGCGCGGAGGGGAGGGGCGGGGCCACAACGCTCACGGATTCTCCGACCTTACGGGAAAGGTCCATCTATGCATACTTAGGACCCCGAGCTTACTCTCCATCTCACCATACCCGGAGCCCCAATGGACTTGAGGGCCACTTGTACGTCATAGAGAGCTCTGGGCCTGTGGGTTGGGGACCGAGAGGGGCGGCGTAGGGGAGACGGGAGAGAAAAAGAGGGAGAGAAAGGCGAAGTCGTGCCTCTACCTGAGCTCTATGACGGTCTCCGCTTAGGACGTGATTAAGCCCATTATATGGAAGACAGGCGGCAACCAGGAGGCTTCCAGGGATAGAAGAAAGATTTCCTTCATTCCTGATGTATGTTCTGAACTATCTGAGCTCTTAGTGAGCTCTGCCTAAGCGCCTTAGCCTACCATTAAAATCAAAAAGATAAAAACGGCCCCAGAAACAGCCTCAGGTTTAGCCAGCTTATGGGCCTTTGTATGTGTTTTTCTTCAAAGGGGCCATCTGGATAAGAAGAGGTTAAATCTTAATTAATGGCTTTGTGTTTGTTCCTATTTATATGTTTGTCTTTAAAAGACTGCTGGGAGATCTGTAAGGAAGATAGTAAACAAAGACAGCTATTCTGTTACTGAACATAGACGATTTCATTTTGGAGAGTCATTGTACAAAGAGAAGTAGGCAAACACCATGAGCAAAAATAGAAATGGACAATGAGCACAGATTCCTATCATGGGGACCGAGAAGATCAAGGCACAAATTCAGAAGAAAATGATATTATCAATATACCCACATCTGAAACCTCAAAAGGAAATATGAACTGGCCCTAAGCCCAAAAAGCCTTCTTGGAAGAGGTCAAGAAGGACTTTAAAAGTCAAATGAGAGAGGTAGAAGAAAAATTGAGAAAAGAAATGAGAGATATGCAAGACGGAGTCAATAGCATGGAAAAGGAAGGACAAAAATTGACTATATATAGAAAACAAGTCCTTAAAAAGTAGAATTGCCCAAATGGAAAAGGAGGCACAAAAACTAAGTGAAGAGCTCCTAAAAGTAAAATGGGCCAAATGGAAAAGGAGTTACAAAATCCAATAGAAGAAAACAATTCCTTAAAAATCAGCAAGTTGAAGCTAATGACTCTGAGATATGAAGAATCAGTCAAACAGAAAGAAAAGAATGAAAAAATAAAACAAAATGTAAAATACCACATTGGTAAAACAGATGACCCGGAAAATAGATTTAGGAAAGACAATTTAAAAATTATTGGTCTACTTGAAAACCACAATGAAAAAAAAAAAGCCTGGACAACATCTTGCAGGAAATCCTTAAAGAAAACTGCCCTGAGGTCCTGGAACCAGAAGGTAAAATAGTCGTTGAAAGAATACACTGATCACCTCCTGAAACAGATCCCAAATTGAAAACACCAAGGAATATTATAGCCAAATTACAAAATTACCAGATCAAAGAGAAAATATTGCAAGCAGCCAAAAAGAAACAATTTAAATATCATGGAGCCACAGTCAGGATTATGCAGGACCTTGCAACTTCTACATTAAAAGATCAGAGGACATGGAATGCAATATTCCATAAGGCAAAAGAGCTTGGATTACAACCAAGGATCAACTACCCAGTGAAACTGAGCATAATCTTTCAGGAGGAGATGGACATTCAAGGAAATATGGGACTTCCAAACCTTCATGATGAAAACACCAGAGTTCAAGAGGAAATTTGATCTTCAAGTATAAAACTCAAGAGAAGCACAAAAAGGTAAACAAGAAAGAAAAAACTTTATTAATAAGAGCAAACTGTTTCCATCCTTCAAAGGAAGATGACATTTGTAACTCTTGAGAACTGTATTGTTATTACTCCATTTAAAAGGGGTATACATAGACAGAGGACATGGTTGGGGGGGGAGATATAAGTCGACTTTGATGTAATGAGGAAAAGAGAAAGCAGACAAGGGTAAATTACATCACATGTAAATGCAAAAAAAAAAACCTATTCCAGTAGAAGGAAAGAAGGTAGGGAGATGAGCATTATTTGAACCTTACTCTCATCATACTTAAAGAGAGAATAACAATCAGGTACAGAAATCTAACTTACCATATAGGAAGTAGGAGGGGAAAGGGGAAAGAAAAGGGAAGGTGTAGATAGAAGGGAGGGAAGAAGTAGTAAGGGTAAAGGGGAAGATAAGGGAGGGGGCTAATAGAAGTGAGGACATACTGAAAGATATGGTGGTCAAAAGCAAAATTCTAGTGAGAAAGGAAAGGGAGAAAGGAGAGAGAAAAGCGTAAATGACAAAAAATAAGATGGAAAGACACAGATAGTAATCATAAATGAATATGAATGGGATGAACTCTCCCATAAAATGGAAGCAGACAGCAAAGTGGATTGAGAACCATAATCTTAAATGTAATGTAATACTATTGTGCTATGAGAAATAAGGAGCAGATGGACTTCATAATAACAGGGAAAGACTTACATGATCTGATGCTGAGTGAGAGGAGAAGAACCAGGAGAACATTATACTGATTATAGACACATGGTATCTGTGATGACTAACTTTGATAGACTTGACTCTTCTCAGCAATGCAAGGTTCAAGGACAGCTCCACAAGACTTATAATGGAAAAAGCTATTCACATACAGAGAGAGAATTATGGAGTCTGAATGCAGACCGAAGCAAAATATGTGCTCTCTTTTTTTTCCCTTCTTTTTTGATTTTGTTTCTTCTTTCTCATGATTCATTCCATTGGTTATAATTCTTCTTTACAATTTGACTATTATGTAAATAAGTTTAATAGGAAAGTATATGTAGAACCTATATCAGATTACATGCCATCTTGTGAGGGGGGGGGAGAGGAAGAGGGAGAAAATTTGGAACTCAAAAACTTGTAGAACTGAGTGTTGTAAACTAAAAAGAAAAAATTAAATTAAAAAATAACCATAATACTACAATATGTTGTTTGCAAGAAACACATTTGAGGCAGAGGGATACACATAGAGCAAATGTAAAAGGCTGGAGCAGAATATATTTTGCCTCAAATGAAGTAAAAAAAGAAGGGGTACCAATCCTGATCTCAGACAAAGCAAAAGGAAAAATATATTTAATTATAAGAAATAAGGAAGGAAACTACATCCTGCTAAAAGATACCATAGACAATGAAGTAATATCAATGCTAAACATATGTGCACTGAGTGATATAGCATCCAGATTCTTAGAAGAAAAGTTAAGGGAGTTGCAGGAAGAAATAGAAAACAAACCTATGCTAGTGGGGGACTCCCTCTCAGAACTAGATAAATCTAACCACAAAATAAACAAGAAAGAAGTTAAGGAGATGAATTGAATTTTAGAAAAGTTAAATATGGTTGAGCTCTGGAGAAAATCGAATGGGGATAGAAAGGAATACACTTTTTTCCCAGAAATTAATGGCATCTACACAAAAATTAACTGTGTATTAAGGCATAAAAACCTCACAATCCATTGCAGAAAGGCAGAAATGCTAAATATACCCTCTTCAGATAATTATGAAATAAAAATTACATGTAATAAAGGCCCATGGAAAGATAGACTAAAAATGAATTGGAAACTAAATAATTTAATCCTAAAGAATGAATGTCAGACAACAAATCCTAGAAACAATCAATAACTTCATCCAAGAGAATGACAATAGTGAGACAACATCCCAAAACTTATGAGATGCAGCAAAAGTGGTTCTTAGAGGATGTTTTATATCTCTAAATGCTTACATGAATAAAATAGAGAAAGAAGAGATTGGATATGCAACTAAAAGAGCTAGAAGTAGAACAAATCAAAAATCCCCAACTAAATTCCAAATTAGAAATTCCAAAAACCAAAGGAGAGATTAATAAAATCGAAAATTAAGAAAACTGTTGAACCAATAAATAAAACTAATAGCTGGTTTTAAGAAAAAAATAAATAAACCTTTGTTAATTTGATTTTAAAAAAAGAAGAAAATGAAATTATCAGCATCAAAATGAAAATGGTGAATTCGCCACGAGTGAAGAGGAAATCAAAACAATAATTAGGAACTATGTTGCACAACTGTATGCCAATAAATATAACAATCATAGTAAGATGGATGTATATTTACAAAAATATAAATTGTCCAGATTAATAGAAGAGGAAATAAATACTTAAATAACTCCATTTCAGAAAAATAAATTGAACAAACCACCAATGAACTCCATATGAAAAAAATCACTGGAACCAGATGGATTTACAAGTGAATTCTACCAAACATTTAAAGAACAACTAATTCCAATACTATATGGGAAACAGGAGAAGAAGGAATCCTGCCAAATTCTTTCTATGATACAAACATGGTGCTGATTCCTAAACCAGGAAGAGCCAAAACAGAGAATTATAGACCAATTTCCCTAATGAATATAGGTGCAAAAATTTTAAAAAATATTAACAAAGAGATTACAGCAACTTATCTCAAGGATGATACACTACGATCAGGTAAGATTCCTAAGAGGAATGCAGGGCTGGTTTGATATTAGAAAAACTATCAGCATAATTGGCCATGTCAACAACAAAACTAACAGAAATCATATGATTATCTCAATAGATGCAGAAAAAAAGACATTTAACAAAATATACTACCCATTCCTATTAAAAGCATTAGAGAGCATAGAAATAAATAGAGTCTCCCTGAAACCATCAGCAAGCATTATACGTAATGGAGATAAGCTAGAAGCATTTCCAATAAGATTAAAGGTGAAACAAGGATGTCCATTTTCGCTACTGTTAATTCAGTGTTGCAGTAGAAATGTTTAACTTTAGCAATAAGAGAAGAAAAAGAAATTGAAAGAAGTAGGATAGGCAAAGAAGAAACAAAGCTATCACTATTTGCAGATGATATGATGGTATACTTAGAGAATCCTAGAGAATCAAGTAAAAATTACTTGAAATAATAGACAAATTCAGCAGTTGGAGGATATAAAATAAATTCACATAAATCATTGGCATTTCTATATATAATTAACAAAGCACAACAGCAAGAGACAAAAAGAAAAATTCCATTTAAAGTTACTGTAGACATTATAAAATATCTCGGAATCTACTTGCCAAAACAAACCTAGGAACTATATGAACACTATTACAAAACACTTTTCACACAAATAGATCTAAAGAATTGGGAAAATAACAGTTGTTCATGGGAAGGCCAAGATAATATAATAAAAATGACAATTCTACCTAAGTTAAATTACTCAGTGTCATACCAATCAAACTACCAAAAATTATTTTATAGAGCTACAAAAAACAGTAAAAAAATTCATCTGGAAGAACAAAAGGTCCAGAATATCAAGGGAATTAGTGAAAGGAAATGCAAAGGAAGGTGGCTTAGCTGTACCAGATTTTAAATTGTATTATAAAGCAACAATCATCAAAACTACTTGGTACTGGCTAAGAAATAGAGAGGTGGATCAGCGGAATAGTTAGGTATGCAAGACACAGCAGTCAGTGACGATAGCAATCTACTATTTGATAAACCCAACGACTCCAGCTTCTGGAATAAGAACTCACTATTTAACAAAAACTCCTAGGAAAACTGGAAAATAGTATAGCAGAAACTAAGCATAAACCAACATCTTACACCCTATACCAAGATAAAGTCAAAATGGATACATGATTTAGATGTAAAGACTAATACTGTAAGCAAACTAGGAGAGCAAGGAATAGTTTACCTGTCAGATCTATGGAGAAGGGAAGAATCTATGATCAAACAAGAGATAGAGAACATTATGAAATGCAAAATTTATTATTTCAATTGCATTAAATTAGACAGTTTTTGCACAAACAAAGCCAATGCGACCAGTTTTAGAAGGGAAGCAGAAAGCTGGGAAACAATTTTTACAGGCAATGTCTCTGATAAAGGACTCATTTCTAAAATGTATAGGGAAATGAATCAAATTTATAAGAATACAAGTCATTGCCCAATTGATAAATAGTCAAAGGATATGAATAGGAAATTTTCAGAGGAAGAAATTAAAGCTATCAATAGTCATATGAAAAAATGCTCTAAGTCATTATTGATTAGAGAAATACAAATCAAAATGACTCTGAGATACCACATCACACCTGGTCAGATTGACTAACATGACAAAACAGGTAAATGGTAAATGTTGGAGAAGATATGGGACAATTGGAACACTAATGCATTGTTAGTGGAGTTGTAAATTGATCCAGCCATTCTGGAGCAATTTGGAACTATGCCCAAAGGGCTATAAAAATGTGCATGCCCTTTGACCCAGCAATGCCACTTCTAGAGCTGTATCCCAAAGAGATCATAAAAATGGAAAAAGGACCCACACGTACAAAATTGTTTATAGCAGCTCTTTTTGTGGTGGTCAAGAATTGGAAATTGAGGGGATGTCTGTCTATTAGGGAATGGCTGAACAAGTTGTGGTATATGAATGTAATGGAATACTATTGCACTATAAGAAATGATGAGCAAGCAGACTTCAGAAAAACCTGGAAAGACTTACATGAACTGATGCAGAGTGAAATGAGCAGAACCAGGAGAACATTATGCACAGTAACAGCCACATTGTATGATGACTGACCTTGACAGACTTAGCCCTTCTCAGCAATGCAAGGATCTAAGATAACTCCAAAAGACTAATGGTGGAAAATGCTATCCACATCCCGAGAAAGAACTTTGGAGTCTGAATGCACATGGAAGCATATTATTTGCTCTCCTTTTATTTTGCTTTTTTGTTTTGTTTCTTCTTTCTCATGGTTCCTCCCATTAGTTCTAACTCTTCTTTGTATCATGACTAATGTGAAAATACATTTAATATGAATGTATAAGTAGAGCCTATATCAGATTGCATGCCATCTTAGGGAGAGGAGAAGAGAAAGAGGAAGAAAATTCAAAACTCAAAATCTTATAGAAGTGAATGTTAAAAACTAAATTATTTAAAAGGAGAGAGAATAAATGTTCCCCAAGATTAGGAATGCAAGGACCTTACTAGAATTCTGACATTACCAGGATTGTTCAGAAGGATTGGCAGGCATTAACAATTTTTCTGTCATTATATTAATAATTTTTAGTACTACCGAAGTTAACTTATGGTTTTATTGCTATACCAAAGGAATATCAAAGGGATACTTTACAGAACTTAATAAAATAATAAAAATTCATTTAGAGAAACTAAAGATCTCTCATAGCAAAGGGAAATAACAAATAAAAGGTAAGAATGAAGGATGAATAACACTGCCAGATCTCAAACTATATTATCAAGCAGCAATCACAAAAAGCTTTTGATTTTGTTTAAAAAAATAGAGTAGATCCATGAAACAAGGGTGAATTAAAAATAATTTATTGAACTCAATAACCCAGTATTCAGTAAACTCCAAAACATAAATAACTTAGTAAAGAACTCCAGAGTTGATAAGAACTACTAGAAAACTGGAAAGAATCTGGTAGAAATTAGACTTAAACTGACAGTTCACACCATATTCCACAATAAATTCAAAATGTATTCATGATCTGAATTTTAAAGATCATACCATAAAAAATTAGAGAGGTAGATCACGTAATTTTCAAAGCTTTGGGTCGGTGTGCTCTTATACAAGCAAAGGAGAGAAAGCCATCTCAAAAGATTTTTTAAAAAGTTTTGATTACATGAAACTGAAAATCTTCTACACAAATAAAACTAAGACATCTAAGATGAGAAAAGAAGAGGTTGAATCAGAAAAAAAAAATCTTTGTATCAAATTTCCCTGAAAAGATAACTAACAGATGCTTATAAGACCAATATAATTCCTCATTAGAGAAATGTTCAAATGATATGAACAAACATTCCTCAAAAGAATTATGGAGAGCAGCCCAAGATGGCATACTTCAAGGATCTGGTGTCAGATGAAGAGAAGGTTACAGATAGCTGCCAAATGCATCACTCAAGTTCCCTGAGGAGAATTTAATGAAGTATTTAATGATGTCAAGTACTAATTAATAATGACAATCTTCTCAGGGAGGGGGCAGCTCATACTTTTGACCAGTATAATATGGATCAGTTGAAGTGAAGATAAAAGGATATAATGATCAGGTCTTAATTACAGAACATGGTAACCTGACTAGTAGCAGATTTTTAGATCCAAGAAATGCAGTTTCCTTTAAATTTGTTGGAAAGAAGCGAGTGACTCCCAACCGGAGGACATAGATGGAGCTTTGAAGTCGTGGAGAGAATAATGTGACAGTTCATTAAGGGCCTATATGAAAGATATTATTCCAACGGCTTCTGTACCATTTATGTTAAAATTATAGATGGGCAGAAAACTGTTCGAGAGCCTATATTGATACATATATATATACACATATATATGAATTGATGGATGTGTGCATCTTTGCACACGCATATACATATATGGTTGTTGTCCTTCATTCTCAAAGAGGACCAAAATGGCATCACTATGTTAGAATCAAGTTACAATGTGTCCAGCTGTGGCTGACCAGACCAAAATGAGCTTGGAATGTTATACCACAGGTCAGGCACAAATAGTTCATGTGAACATTTGGAGTGGATTCTCTAAATTTGTGCATCTCTGATTTCTTTTGAGCTACTTCAATTCTGCTTTGCTCATAGAGCATAGCACCTTCTCTGATAAGGGCACACTAAGCTGGGTGATCCTATGCCAGTGTTTCCCATGTCACACAATCAATTCCAAAGTTCTTAAGAGAGACCTTGAGAGGGTCCTTGTATCACTTCTTCTGACCTCCATGTGACTGCTTGCCCTGTGTGAGTTCTCTATAAAATAGTCTTTTAGGCAAGAGTACATTTGGCATTCAAACAATGTGGCCAACTCCTCATGGTTACATCCTTTGCAGCAGAGTTTGAATGCTTGGCAGTTTAGTTTGGGAAAGGACCTCAGTATCTGGTACCTTATCCTGCCAGGTGATCTTCAGAATCTTCCTAAGACAATTCAGATGGAAACAATTCAGTTTGCTGGCATGGCACTAGTAGACTGTTTCACAGGCATACAACAATGAGGTCAGCACAGCAGCTCCATAGACCTTCAGTTTGGTAGTCAACCTAATACTTCTTCTCTCTTACACTTTCCTTTAGAGCCTCCCACACACTGAGCTAGCTCTGGCAGTGCATGTGTCAACCTCATTGTCAGTGTGAACATCCCTGGAAAGTATTGCTGCCAAGGTAAGCGGACTTATCCACAGTATTCAAAACTCCATTTGCTGTAACCAATGGTTCTACGAATGGGTGCTGTGGTGCTGGCTGATGAAGTACCTGTGTTTTCTTGGTGTTAATTGTTAGGCCAAAATTAGTACAAGCAGCAGAGAGATGGTCTATATTTTGTTACTTCTCAGCTTCAGAGGCTGCTTTGAGTGCACAATCATCTGTGAACAAAAAATCATGCATCAACAATCCCTCCACTTTGGTTTTGTCTTTTTTTTTTTTTTGCAGGGGGGAAGGCAGGGCAATTGGGGTTAAGTGACTTGCCTAAGGTCACATAGCTAGTAAGTGTGTCAAGTGTCTAAGACCGGATTTGAACTCAGATCTTCCTGACTCCAGGGCCAGTGCCCTACTCACTGCGCCACCTAGTTGTAGCAACAATCTGCTAGCAGCTACTGTGGCTGTGTAAAACCTAACAACAGCTAGCACCCAGAAGGTCGCTAACGCAGGTTCTTTTAACAACCAGGAGTACAATTCACCCAGTGATATAATAACATATGAAAGAAGCCCAAAAGGCAGCTGAAAGCAGATTAATTCCAGTGACTGATCTTGATGGCACCCATTTCCTTCTTCTTGGTGGAAAGATGGAGGATTGTGGGTATAGAATGTACATTGTCAGGTTTTTTCTGTCTTTTTTTGCTAAACTAATTTCTTTGTTACAAAGGAGACTTCAGGGTGAAGGGATATTTTGGGAAATTGTTGTAGTATAAATAATAATAACAAAAATGTCAATAACATTTTTAAAATGGAAAAAAAGTAGAGGGAATTCAGGCCTCTGAAGCCAGTGAGTGAGGATTAGAGACTGAAAATTGTGTACATGGAATAGAGAAATAGCATAGCTATTGGCTAGCTGCCCACATGAGCAGAAGTGCATTTAGTCAGGGCATGGAGTACCAGGGCAGTGTTCTGGTAGTTTTTCTACCTAGGTGACCTACTAAAATTACTGCATCTTAGTTGGTAGGATCTCTAGCAGGCAAAGTGAAAGTGTATGTAAATGGCATGCTAAACTATTTCATTCAACAGTATTAAGTGAACAAAAGATAAATGTTCAATGAAACCAGTGGGGGAAAGGTTTAAATTCACAGATTAAACTAAAACAAGAATCTGTTTTTCATTAGTTGCCAACATGTTATCTTCTGAAACTACTTCTTTATAAGGGATTCATGAGATGACAATGCTGTGTGGGCAGAGGAAAAGTCAGCTTTGATGGAACCATGACACAAATCTCACCTAGTCCCACCCCCACCCTGCACCCTTCCCTGAATTCTGAATTACCCAGAGTCTAGGTCAGTTGCCCAGAGCTGGTTTCAGGGGCCTAATCTCCAAACAATTTATTCTTTGGTCCTTGAGGATTTTTTTTTGTTTGGCCAGCTCTAGCATCTCAACTGAAATAACATATATACATATATATATATTATTACTATTATTATTTTAGTCCCTTGTGGAACTCATAGTCTAACAGGGGCATATGACACAAACAAGTAGTATCAACAAGTAGTGTAAGTACACAAGAGATGTGTACCTGTGGGTATGAAGCACACCTAAGGAATGATGAATTCTTTGCCAAAAGTCTACTTGTACTGTTTTATCATTTAGATGTGTTTTTCTCACAAAGTAAAAAAGACATGCTCTGAAAGAGTGTTTGAAGTCCTGTTCACAGAGTTCTCTTTTCTAAGCTACCATTTTCTGGCTATAGTTATTAAGATAAGGTTTTACTGTTGTTTAAAAGAAAAGTATCAGAGGAATATTGTCGCAAATTTCAACATGTACATCAAGCAAGGATGTTGACCTCGTATACGGTCTTCAATCTTAAATTTTCAAAGCATTTTAGAAGAATATATATATATACATACACACACACATACACATACATACGGTTTCTGAGACTCTCCATTTTTAAGATGAGAAAACTCAAGTATAGAATGGCTAAATGATTTCAGATCATAAGATTTTAGAGTTGGAAGAGGTTTTAGAGATCAATCGGTCTAATACCTCTCATGTTACATATAAAGAAACTGAGTCCAGGGGTTACACAGAGCTGGGATTTCAAATTAGGGTCTTCTGACCACAAGTTGAGTATAATTTTGAAACTTGACAATAATAACAAAAAAAAACTTTAGGAAATATTTAGGACCTGGCAGCAGGGAAGGCTTTTTGAAGAGGTAACTTACTTCTCTCTGGTTTTCCTTTGATTTCATTTAATGACTCACATTTGTTATGAGATAAAATCTTCTTCCCTGAAACCAGCATGATAATAGTGCTTCTGTGGTTCTTTTTTAAAAAAAAATTTATCTTTTTCAGTCAACAAAAATATGATCTTTCTCTCTCCACCCCCCTTGCCCCACTCCCAATGAGAAAGTAAGAAAAATAAAACCCCTATAATAAACATGTATTTAAGCAAAAAAAAAAAATTCCTGTGATGATCATGTCTAAATAAAATGTCTCAAACTCACTCTAAGTCCATCACCTCTCTACCGGGAGCTAGGTAGCATGTTACGTCATGAATCTCCTAGAATCCCGGTTGGTCATTGTGTTGATCAGAGTTCCCAAGAGCAAATAATTTCAAAAGGCAAACCTTCAAAGAAATAAAGAATAAGAAATTCTTATATTTGTGAACTCTCCTTCATATAAAGGTTATTATTCCATATCCAATTTAATGCAGGAGGCACTTAGTAAGTTCGGTGTACTAAGTGTATGATCCATGTTGCCTCTTTCCATTAGATTGTGAAATCCTTGACAGGAGGAATTATTTCTTGCCTTTCTTCATATGCTCAGCGTGTGGCACAGTTACTAGCACATGTGACTGTTGTTCAGCCATTTCAGTCATGTTCAACTCTTTGAGACCCCATTTGGGGTTTTCTTGGCAAAGATACTGGAGTGGTTTGTCATTTCCTTCTCCAGCCCATTTTACAGATAAGGAAACTGAGGCAAACTTGCCCAAGGTCGCACAGCTAGTAAGTGTCTGAGGCCCAATTTGAACTCACATCTTCCTGACTCCAGGCAGGCTCAGGACTCTGGGTGAAAGAATTTAGGGAGACTGATGGTCAAATCTGCCTCATACACTTAAAAGCTGTGTGACCCTGGGCAAGTCACTTAAATTCTCCATGCCTCAGTTTCCTCATCTGTAAAATGAGGATAATAATAATAATAGCATCTACCTCACGGGGTTGTTGTGAGGATCAACTGAGATAATATACATATCAGGCTTTGCAAACCTTAAAGTGCTGTATATAAATGCCAGCAGTTTATCATTATTGTTATTATTATTATTATTATTTTAGTCCTTTATGGAACTCATAGTCTAAAAGGGGCATATGGCACAAACAAGTAGTATTAACTAATATATAAGTACGCAAGAGATATGCAAAAAGGACCCTGGGAGGTCTGGGGGGAAATGTCATTACGGTGTTGAGAAGCAGACAGATAAGCAGAGGAAGGGTAAGGGATTCATCAAACAAAGAAAAGGAAAGAAAGACAGCTTTCCCAGGCCTGGAGAACCTCCGAGGCCCCTTATCAGTTTGGTCCCTGCGAGCACTTGTTATCCTTTATCCCTGGGGTTACACCGAGGCTCCCTCCACCTTAGGATTGCTGGAGTGGAGGGGTGGCATTTTCTCCTGGGTGTTGTGCCAGTGCCTAGGTGGTATTTGAGGTCCCACTTTATCTCTTCTCTGTTCTGGGTCTCCTCCCGCCTACTCACTTTCTTTAGTTGCTTGTCTCTTGCAGCTCAGTTCTTTATTACTGTGATATTACTCACCCTCTAACTGGATGACATTGCTATGAAAAAAAAAACACTTTGTTCTTCAAGGTCTGCAATCCCTGGGTCAAGCTTACTCAGATTTAGCCAGGGCTTAGCTTCCTCTAACCACAGCCAACAT
This sequence comes from Phalanger gymnotis, assembly GCA_028646595.1. Lineage (NCBI taxonomy): Eukaryota > Metazoa > Chordata > Mammalia > Diprotodontia > Phalangeridae > Phalanger > Phalanger gymnotis. The sequence goes on from CM053623.1 coordinate 365,423,963, forward strand.
TTATAGACCTCTTCATTATTTTTCATTCCCTTCTTTTCTTTTTTCTGGGAGACCTTTCCATCTTCAGAAACCTAAACCGTCTGCTTTCCCTTCAGGGTTTTGCTCTGTCTTGCTTGCTTAGGATCACATATTACCTGATAAAATTTAACTTTTGCACCTATGTTTGCATCTTAACAGACAAATCTTTGAACCTCAAAGAAAAGCATCTCTAATGGCAGGTTTTAGAGAATCTTCAGGGAAAATTCTTTGGGGAATGGGTACCTTGCCAACAACCTCTCAAATCATACCACATAGACAGCTATTAAGATGGTAATTAAGAATATTTTTAGATTAGTTTGATATTTTCTCCTGAAATTAAAACACATACAATGCCATCTCACACCTATCAGGATGGCTAAAATGATAAGAAGAGAAAATGACAAATGTTGGAGGGGATGTGGGAAAATCAAGACACCAATAGACTGTTGGTAGAATTTGAATGGATACAACTGTTTTGGAGAACAATTTACAATTATGCCCAAAGAGCTATGAAATTGAGTGTACCCTTTGACCCAGCAATACCACTATTTAGGTCTGTTTCCCAAGGTGATTGGAAAAAGGAAAAGAATCTCTATGTTCTAAAACATTTATAGCAGTTCTCTTTGTGGTGGCAAAGAACTGGAAATTGAGTGGATGCCCATCAACTGGGGAATGGCTGAATAACTGTGGTTTATGATTGTGATGGAATATTATCGTGCTGTAAGAAATGATGAGCAGGTTGGTTTTAGAAAAACATGGGGGACGGAGCCAAGATGGTGGCTGGAAAGCAGGGACTACCGTGAGCTCCCCGCCAAGTCCCTCCAAAAACCTATAGAAAATGGCTCTGAACCAATTCTAGAACTGCAGAACCCACAAAATAGCATAGAGAAGCAGGGCTATAGTCCAGGACAGCCTGGATGATCTCTGGGTAAGGTCTATCCCACATGGAGCTGGGAGTGGAGAGGAGCGCAGCTGAGCAGAGCAGAGCCCAGCGTGGGCGGCACAGACCAAACAGACTGGGAGACGGGCGGAGCGTGCCCTAGCACCCTGAATCAGAGAGCTGCGGCAGTTACCAGACTTCTCAACCTACAAACACCAAGGACAACAGAGTAGGTTAGTGGGAGAAGCTGCTGGGGACTGGGATAGAGTTTGTGGTTGGGCCACCACCCTGGGGGCAGCGGAGGTGGGGCAGCTTTAGAACTACAGCTGCAGTTGTTTCTGGCCCCAGGCCCACCTGGTGGGAGGAATTAAGTGGTGGTTCAGAGCAGGAATGAAGAGCCTGCTGAAAATCTAAATCCATTGGGGGTTCTTGGGGAAGGAGTGCTGGTGTGGCAGAGCTGGCACATCCCCCCAGGCTTGAAACATAGAACTCTTTAGTCTACAAGCAGTCATACTCCGCTGAAAAATTCAAGGGTCAAGTGAGTTGGCTGGGAACATGGCCAGGCAGCAAAAATGCACCTAGATTCAGTCTCAGACTCTGGAATCCTTCTTTGGTGACAAAGAAGACCAAAACATACAGCCAGAAGAAGTCAACAAAGTCAAAGAGCCTACAACAATA
>CM053623.1:365426038-365452155 GCA_028646595.1 Phalanger gymnotis
ACTTGTTGAACTAAATGCTAAGGAGACAATTTTTTGCCTTATGACACAATAGGGAGGGCAGTGTGATGAAAAGGTTGTTGGTGTTGGTGTATACTTGAGTTTGAATCCTTCCCCTGACACGTGCCACCTCTGACACTCATAGGACTTAGAAACGAAAGTAACCTTAGAAGGCCAAACCCTTTTGTTTCACAAAACGAGGAAACTGAATCCCAGACAGTTTAAGTGATTTACCTGTGATCCCATAGGTAATAAATTATCAGTTCCAGGATTCAAACCCAGGTCTTCTGATTCCAAATCTAGTGTTCTTTCCAAGGCAGAAGGCTGCCTCTATCTAATTAAACAGATATAAGAATTACCTCTGTGTCATCTAACAAATGTAGACAGTCTGCTTGAAGTAGAACTCACTTCTGTCAGAAAGTGTGAGCCTCAAGGTACCAAACTCTGAAAGGGCCCGCAGAAAGCAAAATGCTTGTTCCACACGTTCAAGGGTCTGGATTTGTCTCATTTCCAGCCATCTTGAGGCACTGAGTACAACTTCAGACCAGCCCCCTGTGACCTAACACTAGTCATCATCTGCCAGGGTCTTTGAACTATGAAATCCCAAGCCTCCAGAAGCCCTGTAAAGATTGCACCAAATGGAACCTATATCCATAGAATCGTAAGATCGCAGATGTAGAGCTAGAAGAGACCTTAAAGATCAATGGGTCCAGCCCTCTCATTTTACAGATGAGAAAACAGGGGCCCAGAAAGGCTGTGACTTTCCCAGGGTTACCCAGAGTTAAGCAGCAGAATTGGAATTTGAACCCAGGTCCTCTGCCTCCAAATTCAGTGTCCTTTCCACTTTGCTGAGGGTAATAGAATAGGTCTGTGCTTTGGGGGACTAAGATTGAGAGCCAGGAGCTGAGCCACTTGTTCTGCATTCAAGATTCATTTTTTGTGTGCATCACTAGACAGCTGCTAATGTGAGCTCCATATTGCCCCATTTTCCTATCACCAATCGCATCTACTTCTTCTGAGCTCCATTTATTTTTTTAATAGGCAGGGTTTGAGGCCCTGGGGTTGGGCAGATCTAAGAGTACCAGGAAGTTTCACAGATGGAGTAGCTTTCACAGCAAGCACAAGTTTATTTAAGGTCTTCACTCTGGTAGTTTGGAATACTGAGTGTAGATGTCTCAGTCTGCCCTCCCACCCTGCCCCCACCTCTTTACAGTGCGGGGGGAAAGGATTGTCCAGACTTCATACCTTCCATGCCCACACACACAGTTCAGCAATATTCTTCCAGTAATCAAACCTCTCACCCCTTGGTTCTATCCTTTTGTCTCCATTTGCTAAGAAAACATGGCAAGAAAGTAATGTCTTTCTATCTTAGGAGTAAGGTTCCTTAGAGCTCACTGTCTTAAGAGAGAATATACATTCAGTTCCTGTGATTTGCCCTACTCCTACTCATCCTGGAAAGTATTCATGGGAATATACAAGGAAAGACTTGACCAAAAACCCAGTTTAGCAAAAACTTTAAGAAAAAAAAATGAAAGAAAAAAAAAGGAAAGAAGAAAAAAATATCCCCCCACACAAATTTTTGAAGCTAAAACAAAGGGGAGTGGGGGTGGGAGGGGGCACCCGGGAAGCAAATGCTTGACTACTGTCAAGCACAGGCATTGTGCTAGTTGGTTTTGCTTAACTGTTTCTTTGTTACAAGGGAAGGCTCATAGGGAATGACATGTAAACACAGAAGGCATCGATAAAATATTAACTCAGAAATAAAAACAAAAGAGGGAATTCAGGAGAAGGATATAATTTAAATTGAAAGGATTTAACTAGTTTCATTATCTTTGGGTTTCATGTTTCACTGCAGGTCTCAAATTACAGAAGGGAAAATTCTGTGTCAGTATCTCCATGTTAAAGCTATAACCCACTTTTCAAATCTGTAAAACAAAGGAAAAAAAGGTAGTCAGACAAGCGGCTAAGCTTAAAGATTTAATTTTAAACAATTATGTGTTTAGGCAAGTACAATGAACAATCTCATAATATGTATCTATTTACAATGTTTTCTAAACAAAGCTAAAAACAAATGTTATATAAAAGGGAAAATGTAAAAATTGAAAACAAAATCCCAAAATAAATCCCATAATTGTTATTGCCCAGTTTCATCTTAAAAGATATTTCTTTTAAATTTTAAACTGCAATCCAGAATTCTATGTTTAATTTTTGGACATGAACAAGTTGGGGATTTGTTTTACTTAACTATGGATATTTGTTACAAGGGTTCTGTTTTTCTTTTAAATTGGAGACGGGCAGAGAAAGAGAAAAATGCTTGTTAATTGAAAAAATAAAATACATTTTTTTAAAATTCCCATTTATTTTTCTATTTCAATTTGCTTGGCACTGTCTTAATGAACTATTCTCATTTTCAAAATTATTATATATTTCCTAAGATTTTCATTAAAGTCTTATTATGATTCCCCATCATGGTATGAAGGTGACCTTGGGTTCTTGAAGGTTCTGCCAAGAGAGGACCAAGTCAGGCAAATCTTAACCCGCTGGAAAAGCTTCAAGTACAGGTCCAATAACAAACTCAATGACCCAGCCCAACGAAAAAGGAAGATGATCTTCCAAGTCAGACAGTGAATGCAATCTGTTTTGGTGGACGGAGTATCCACAGTCACAAAATTACAAATTCTTGAAATATTTCCCAACTGGGCAGAAAATTCATTTTTTTTCATGTACATTTTAATTCTGCTTAACAAAAACACAAGGCTTCTAAGAACAGTTTCAAAAATATAAGTATATATTAAAAATGTTAGTATCTAATTAAAATAAATGCTTTAAATAAATTAACATTTTAGTCATCTAAGTTCCATGTGCTGTGAAGAAAATAGGATAAGGTTTGTCTTCTATTTAAAAGTAAAAACCTTTTTGGCTTCAAGCTTGCAACACAACATTCTCTGGTTATAAGGGTCGACAGGCACTGGAGGGTACTGGTCACTTAGCTTCTGAAACCAGCTGGGCGATCAGTTCTCGTGCGTCCTGCATACTGGAGGGGATTTCTGAGCCATTCTTGGTTACATGAGTTCCAAAGAGGAACAACTTTCTATCATCTCCAATCTCAGATAATCCCAAAGCCTCATGAATATCTGTGATACAATATGCATCTTCAAGATCCTTGACCCAGAAAGCAAAAGAGAGAAAAAGTTGATAATTTTACATGTTGGTGTGAGCATGAACATTCTTCCAAGGATTGGGTTTTGAACTACATTATCTCTAAGTCCCCTTTCTTTCAGCTCTGAAATTCTATTATCTTATGGAGTGTATATAAAATTACAAATATATATACATACACATACACATATTACACACACATAGACACACATACCCAGTTATTCTTTTTTACTTATTTTTTGGTTAGTATTTTTCTTTTAACATTTTCATGGGTAACATTTTCAACAGCTAAAATTGTTAATTAGCTTTTTTTTTCTGTTTGAGGGGTAGGGCTTTACTCTAAATTTCAGGAATCAAGAGAATACATGGGAATTGTTCATTAAGAAGTCAAGCACTTAAATTTTCACAGCAATTTATCAATTGCCTTCTAGTGATTGACATTCAAAGCATATAAAAAAGCCCAATGCCAGTCTTTAAGACATTTGTCAGAATATTAATGAATTTCTTGGAGTGCAATAACTGCCAATAGCACTTGACAAAAGTTCACATGAGACATCTGATATCTAGAGACAGTCTCAACTACCCATTCTTCTAGGTTCTCTTAAAGTTCTGTGTATCGGTAGAACACCAGAAAGTTCCATACCTGTACAATATCATCTTAGTTCTTGATGGTATGCTTACACTGCAATAAGCTCTAATACTTCAGTTCTAGCCTTTGTAGAAAGTAGGAATAAGAAAGGGACGTATCTCTATATATCCTTCACAAAAGTGAAGCAGAGGACAGTATCAAAGGGGGTTTACCCATGGACATCTTTCCAGAAAGGTCTATGTAACAATCACCTCCTAAAATTTAGGGCCAGGAAAAAGTTTCAGCAAATGAACATTTTTTTTTCTTTCATCAGACAAGAAAATTATATAATCCAATGTTTTTGCTTCGTTTGGTTTGGTTTTTGCCTTGGCTGTCAGAAAGCTCAAAGTCAAAGTCTTTGTTCAAGTTTAATGACTAAAATCCCAGGTGCCTGCTACATATATTTCTCTGATTTTTTTGACCAGGGTTTTGTTATGTTTTGCTTTTTATCTTTAACTGCCCATCAAATAGATATTTGAGCATTGTAACAACTCTTTTATCTTTTTTGGAGGAAAACAAAAAAGAAGGAAAACGGGGCCAAAGGTGGCCAAGATCCTTGGCCAGGAAAACCAGAATTTATTTAGTCCTACAACTTTAACCCAGTAAATTTCTGGAACTAGGTTAAAGAAACTAGTAAACATATGGGTTATATTTTTAAAAAATAACTGTGCTCAGTGATCTTCAGGAATGAAAGAAAGCACGTACCTTTGAAATAAAGAGTTCTATTTAAATTTGGATTATTTTAAATTTATGCAACTTTACATGAGTAAAAGTCAGAGCTTAAAGAATGAGAACAGTGATATTGCATTTTTTAAAACTAAGAATGGATATATTAATGATAGCCAGCAGCAATGATGAAATTTAAAAGCAGAGTTTTATATGTCTAATTCAAAGAAAAATCTATAAATGAGGAGGGTTTGGACTAAATGATGGCTAAAGTGCCTTCCAGCCCTACCTGTATGAACCTATGAGCATTTAAAGTTTTGTGTGTGTGTGTGTGTGTGTGTGTGTGTGTATGCCCTTCTCACATCCCAAGGAAGGAAACAAATATTTATTCCTTCCTGTGCTAGACACTGTGCTAAGTGTAATATAAATATCATCTCATTTGATCCTCATAACAACCCTGGGAGATAGGTGCTATTATTATCCCCATTTTACAGTTGAGGAAACTGAGACAGATAGCAGTTAACTGACTTGCTGAGGGTCGATCATACAGCTAGTATCTGAGGTCACATATGAACTGAGGTCTTCCTGACTCCAAGTTCAGTGTTCTAGCCATTACATCACCTAGCTGCCTCAAAAAAGATAGGGATATCAAACTGGAATTTCCAAGTCATTCATGACTGGAAGCCAAGTCAGGTGAAAAATTTATAACTGCCTGGATAATATTCCTTATCTAGATGTGTTATGAGATAAAAAAAGTGGAGGAGGGGCTCGTCATCTGCAAACAATATATAGCTGATGCATTCGGCGATATTTGGAGTAAACCAGTTTAATTTCTTAATTCAACATGAATGGTACAGTTATTACCTCAAATGTAGGTTCCCATATCAAAAGAGTATTTTCTCTTGTCTCAGTTCACACTGAACATTAGAGACACCTTAAATTTAAAACTAGACTTTGATTCACCATTATTGGATATTAACTTAATATCCAAGGTAATGGATATATTTCAGATAGCAAATCTGAACTCAGTGAAGTTTTAAAATAAGGGTTCGCAACCTCATATATTGTAGAGTGAAAAGTACCCAGCAGAATTTTGCAAAATTTTGTCTTTATTGCTTTGAAAACTGGGTAAGTGATGGATACATTTCTGTCTGGTATTAAGATCATACGGATTCAGAAAGTGGCCATGATGAACACGGGTAACTACAAGGCAATCGTGGAGTGGTGGGAGTTAGAAGGAAGACCTTGGTTGGAGTTCCAGGTGTGGAACTTAGCAGCTATTTGACTGTGGGCAAATAATCTGCTTTTTCTGGATCACAATTTCCTCTTTTGTAAAGTAGGAACAGTAATAGTGTATTACTCAGCATTACCTACCTAAGAATTGTTGGAAGCATCAAAGGAGATGAAATACATAAAGTGCTTTGTAAATTCTAAAGAGCTAAATGTCACCTGTTATAACAACGTGTTCCTCAGTGGAAAATCCAGCCCCCCCCCTTTTTTTTTCAAAGGTTGGAATCCATGGGATTATTGGCTACTTTCTATGAAGAAAAGGCTCATCCAATGGGGGGCTTTTTTCCTCCCTGTTAGGGTGGATTTCTCTACTTACTCCTTCTTAGCTTCTATAGTTCCTTTTTTCAAGGCTGCTCTGTATACAGCAAACATTGTAGGTTTCCACTGTATTAACACTAGATAATACTGCATATGCCAACTTGTCCTTTCCAGAGATGGGCAGAACCATGCATGGCTAAAAAGCACAAAAGGCCAGACCAGAGAGCCAAAGTAAACCAAATACTTTTTTCAATGAGCTTTGCCAAGTTTTTTTTCTTCCTTTCTTTTTTTAATCTAAAATGAGGTTAAATGGAAGTGGTCCAGGTCAAAGCTGTAAATGCCTGAATCCCAGAAGGACTCCCCCTCCTCACCCCCACGCCCCCTCCCGGGCTCTATCTCTGCTCTTTTCATCTCTTTTATCTCTTCCATTTCCTTCCTTTATAGAAATCAATAGGTACAGTCTACCTCCAACAGAAGAGCAAAGTAAATGGACATCATCCTATTCTTATTACCGAATTTTAAAGACTATCTAGTCCAGGGGTGGCCTTGAGGCCACATGTGGCCTTCTAGGTCCTTGGGTGCGGCCTTTTGACAGAATCCGAGTTTTATGGAACAAATCCTTTTATGAACCCTAAAAGTGTCCTCATCGGCCAATTCATTCAAAGCATATCTAAACAGAAATTGCTTCTAGAACATACCTAACAATGAAAGAATAAATGAATGAATAAAATATTTATTAAATGCCCACTCAGTGAAAAGCACTGTGCCTGAAGACTGCTGGTGTGAAGGAACTCACTCCCTCCCCTGAGGCTTCTTGTTCTACTTTCAGACAGTTCTAATCATGAAGAAGTTTTTCCTTACGTAAAGCCTAAATCTGACTCATTTTAACTTCTACTGATTGAACCTAGTTCTGTCCACTGGACCCAAGTGGAAAAAAGCCTGGTGTCTCTTCCATTTCTAGTCCTGAATGTAGAATTTAAAGTTAGCTATTTTAAAAATAAGAAAAAATAATCTTTTTTCTATGTTGAACACACACACACACACACACACACACACACACACACACACACACACACCATCTAGTGGGCAGTATACATGAGAGGTTTTTACCTGTTTATTTGCAAAAACAACTAGAGGAAGGACCGGATCTTTCTGGATCAATTGATGAAGATGCTCTTTGGCATCAGGTAATCGTCTGTGATCTGCTGAGTCCACCACAAAAATCAACACCAATACTTTGGAGAGATACATCTTCCAATAAGAACGGAAAGGCTCACTGCCACCAACTGCAGGAAAACAGTAGAGGGAAGTCTAATCAATAAATCATAAATACATGGTCCCAGAAGGTTTTTAAAAGGCTGAATCACAACCTGAGAGGAATCCTAGACCACCTCTGCTTACAGACTTTTCGAAGACCTATAGCGAAACCAGTAATGGGGTAGGGTAGTGGTGTAGTTCATGGGTCAGCAAACAATGGCCCATGGGCCAAATCTAGCCTTCTGCCTGTTCTTGTACATCTGCAAGCTAAGAATGGTTTTTTCCATTTTTCAAGACAATAAAATTTTAAAACCAAAAAAAAAAACTCTTTTTAGCTCCACAGGGCCATATACAAACAAGCCAGCATTTGAACCCTAGGCTGCAGTTTGTCTACCCTCTGTGGAGGAAAAAGTGACTAGGATTGGGGACAGAAGACCCAGCTGGAATTTTGATTTTGTCACTTTCTAGCAAGGTTATCCTGGGCAAATCACTTATCCTCTCTGAGGCCTACTTTCCTCAACTGTAAAATGCAATTTACTAATTCAATGGACATTTATGAAGAACACTGCACTAGGTGGTAGAAAAGTTATAAAGGTTACTATATAAGATGAGGGTCTTGTCTTCATGAAGTTATAAGAGGATGATAAGATGTATACATGTATGCACATTAAACTGCAATATGCAATATTACATAATAAGTGCTTTTGAGATGTGCAAAACAAAGCGTTACATGCTGTGACATTGGAGGAGAAGGGCTATTATTATCAGAGAGATCAAGGAAGCTTTAGGGAAGAGGTGATATTTAAGTTACACTTTAAAGGATGGGTAGGAATTCAACACAAAAAGAAGAAAAAAGAAGGCAATTCTAGGCTTAGGGAAAGGTGATTAAGCAAAGGCAGAGAGAGACAGACAGACAGAGACAGAGAGAGACACAGAGACAGAGACACACATACACACACACACACACACACACACACACACACACACACACACACACACACACAGAAGCACAGGGCAAGCACCATCTCTAATGGTAATCTTTGTTTTGGCCCCGTACTTACAAGATGTGGACAAGAGAAGTCTGTGTTACTCCTTAATGGAGATAATGCGTGAAAGTGCTTTATAAGCCATAAAGAGCCATATAAATGGGAGCTGTTATTACTGTTATTTTATTTTAGTTTATATTTGGTTTTAAGGAGCCCCAAAAAGAACCATCTCGCCTCAAAGGAAAGATCTGGCAGCCTTCTTACTACCACTACCCTTTGCTCAATGGAGCTCCTTTTTTTCCGGCCCATCAAAAGATTAGTTGATAAAGATGCTAAATATCCTGAAGCAAAATATTTCATTTGCCAAATCTAATTTCATTTTTATTCTTTTTCCTTTTGATGTCCCCATCTCATATTTTTGCCTTTCTTTGCTGAGTTGAGAATTTTGGATTCCAAAGGTTTAAAAATTATTAAAACCATTTGCTAGTAAAATAAAAACTAAAGAGTCAGCATAGTAAAATGATTGCTGGACTTAGAGCCAAAAAGCTCTGGGTTCAAATTCTGCCTTGGATACGTAGTAGCTGTTTGACCTTGGGCAAGTCATGATCAAATCATTGGCAACCTTTTAGAACCCAAGTCTCATATCCATAAAATGAGGATAGTAATGCTTTAATCCCTCATAGGGTTTTAGTGTGACTCAAATGAGATAATTTTATAAAGCATTTTTACAAACTTTACAATGCTATATAGATGTCAGGTCTTAGTGTTGTTAAGCTAGGGGGCACAGTGGATAGAGGGCTAGGTCTGGAGCCAAGTAAACCTGAAATCAAATCTACTTGCTAGTTGTGTGACCCTGGGTAAGTCACTTAACCTCTCTGACACAGTTTCCTCAGCTATAAAATGGAGACAATACCTACCACACAGGGTTGTCGTGAGGATCGAATGAAATGATATTTGTAAACATATAGTATAACACCTGGCACATAGTAGGTGCTTAATAAATGCTTGCTGAAATTTACACCACATTTTAAGGTTTACAAAACAAAGGTTTAGATGTACCATCTCATTTGATCCTAATAACTATCCCATGAGATATGTCTTGTAGGTATTATCTCCCTTTTACAAATGAAAACCATTGTGGATAGCCTATCCCCTTACTCTGGGTGTTCCTCAAGACTCTGTCCTGGGCCTTCTTCTCTTTTCTCGTGCATTCAGTTATCATAGCCATGCAGATGACTCACAGATCTGTACATATACCCAGTCCTCACCTATTGCCTTAGCTCCGGTTCCAGCAGAGCGAAGGGTTTTAATGAGCATGCATCTTTCTGATCACCAGCTTTCTGCTAGTTGTGTTTACTTGGGTTTCCTATAATCATCTCAAACCCAACATATATAGAACTTTTCATCTTCCTTGTTAAACCCACTTTTCTTTCAAACTCCCCCATCCTTCCTATCATCCAGATTTGAAACCTCAGAATCATCCCCAACTCTTTATTTTCCTTCATTCCCCATCAAATCAACTGTCAAGTCCCATGAATTCTCCCTTCACAATATCTTTTGAATTCATCCCCATCACTCTGCTCATACAGCTACCTCCATGGCTCAAAATCTCTCATTGACTATTGCAAAATTGACTAATGGTCTCCTGCCATGTTTTAGAACAAAATCTTCAATGATGACACTCACAATGTAGAGGTATTTGTTCATAGGGGTTAATGATGTCCTGTAGGGTGTCAATAAAGGATACAAAAGGTTCAATCAGGAGTGAGAGGGGGTAAATTGGTGAAGTTTTCTTTTGAAGTCTGCCAGCATGCAAATCTAAGAATGTTCTTCAAGGGGACACTATGGAATATTTAAATACTTTTTTTTCCTTGGTGGTCATGCACTAAATATCCCAATACAAATATCAGAACCCAATGCTCCCACTTTCATGTATCACAAAGAAGCATACTCATTAAAATGCTAAAGAAGTGTCAATAGCATGAATATACAACTTCAATATAAACAGATAAAACTGTTTGTTCACAAGTAGAAAAGAACAGGCTGACTTACTCTCCAGGAATTCCATCTGCATATCTCCATTGTTGATGCACACTGCATTGAAACCCTGAGTGGGAGCAATGCTATGCTGGATTTTATTTGTAGCTAAAGTGTGCAGGACGCTGGTCTTTCCTGCGCCATCCAGGCCCAGCACTAAGACTTGCTTATTTTGCGCTTTGTCCTGTGAAAGAGAAAACGAATTGTAAGCCGCATCTGTGTTCATCTAGGAAGCAAGCAACCTGCCATTTAATTGACAAAACTAAATCCACTCTCAACAATTCCTGCCTTCAAGCAGCAGACATTCTAAATGGGGGAACAACATATACGTGTATAAATAAATACAAAACACGTACATAGTAGTTAGAAGGCAATTTCTGGGAGGCCCTCATGTAAGAGGTGGCGCAAGAGCTAAGCTTTGGAGGAAGCCAAGAGTTCTAAGGTGGAGGTAAAGAGGAAGTACTTCCTGGCACAAGAAAAAGTCAATACAAAAGCATGGAGATGAGAAATGGAATATGTGCGTGTGTGACAGTAAGCTGGCTAATTTGGGCTGGAAGGTAGAGCTCAATGAGGGGAGCAACGTCTAATAAGCCTGGAAAGGTAGCTCGGAGCCAGACTGGGGAGGACTTTAAAGCTAAAGAAAAGTTCACATTTTAGTCTAGAAGTAAAGCTCTTCCTTTGAAATTTTTCAAATGTTTAGTTTGACCCTACCTAATTATAAAGGAGCTTCTATATTTGGAAATACATTTATATAGGAAGGTGACTTATGGGTCACGTGACTAACAAAATGGAGCACTAAATATCTTTCCCGTTCCCCATAACCTCTCAGACCTTCCTAAAATAGAAATTATATGCCGAAGATAAAGCAACTTCAGCTGTCTCTATGGTCTAGGACACTCAGAACACAAAAAAAGGTTAAAAAAAAAACAACTCACAAATTACCATCTCCCCTGAGCACACTCAGGACCATTCCCCCAGCTCCCATGCTACTGGCAGGAAGGCTGCACTAGTGAACCCAAAGACCCAACAACACATAGGCATCCATCAAAACCCAGCCCCACACCCTCTTTGACACAAAGCCATGGAAATCCCGACTCCAGGCTACAGAAGTTTGTTGGGGCAGTGGCTGGCTGGGGCTACAATAGCCAACCAGCAACCTGGCAGACAGCTGTCTGGGCCACAAAAAAAAAAAACCAAAACTCTGAAGGAGAACAGAGCAGAAGAGGGAAAAGAGTAAGACACATACCTGGGCTTGAAATAGAATTCAACACCACACATCCCTCCTCCCAGAGCCTCAAAGACATAAACTATAGAAATCAGTCTGGACTGCTTTTGGCAAGCCAGAGAACTGAGGAACAAAGAGATCAAGACAGGACGATGACCCAGGACACCATGTATAGGGATGTGTGGAACTCCGCTGACCTTGTGGGAAAGAGCTCAGAATCCACACGGGTCAGTTCTGCCCACCCAAATGTCAGTCCTAGATTGTTGAACCAGAGATTACCAAGCTTATGAGGAGGCTGAGACGCTTTGAGATCCAGTCTCCAAGTAAACCACCATTGGAGTCTGTTCAGAAAGTGAACAGATGAGAGGAATGCAAGAAGCATGAACAAATGCAGGAGCTAAGGATAGTAACAGCAACAGAGTGAGAGCAGAGATGAGGAAGAGACTTCTTTTTCAATGTGCACAAGGAGACAGGGCTGAAGGCCAAGTCTGGTGGAGAGATGTAGTGGATAGGCAGGCCTAGGGTATTATGGACAGAACTTGAAGACACCATCTACAGGTAAATCAGTGCTTTTTTGTGGGACTACATTACAAAATTGTTGTTGTGTTTGTCCCTTGTTCTCAAAGAAGACCATGACATCAGGGAAATGATGACGTGACTAGCATTTGACTTTGATTTGAGGAAGGGTTGTGCAAGGTCACCAGCCTCACTTTCTCCTCCAGAGCCAACTGAGTCCAGTGGCCTGATACTCACCAGGATGACTGGAGATGGCCTAGGATGCATTAGGAGACCCTGGCCCTTTATCTTATACCACACTCCACAACACAATTCTAAATGGACATGTGACCTTATGTGGCCTATGATTAAAAATCATACTATTAAAAAAAAATCAAAAGAAGCAGATCGTAAACCTCTCCTAGCTATGGGGAAGAGATGTATTCTTAAGCACAGAAGAGAGGCAATTACAAAAAGATAAAATAGATAAATGATCGCATGAAACTGAAGAGCTTCTGCAGAGGAAAAATTAATGCACCCAGGATAAGAAGGGAAGTGGTTGAATGGGAAAAAATAAACTTTGTATCAAAGTTTTCCAAAAAGGGTTTGGTATCCAAGATTTAGAAACAACAAATGAATGAATAAATGAGACTAATAGCCTCAGGATATGAATACATATTTCTCAAAAGAAGAATTGTATAGTTTTTTGCAACAATGTGAAGGAATGCTACAAATCACTAATAATAAGAGAATAATAATAAGAGAAAAGCAAATCAAAACAACCCGGAGGCTTTACCTCATACTTTGCAAATTGGCAAAAATGACAAAAAATGGCAATAGTCAATGTTGGAGGAGTTGTAGAAAGATAGGCACACTAATACATTGTTGATGGAGCTGTAAAATACTACAGCCATTTTGGAAAGCAATTTGGAATTATGTAAATAAAGTGATGAAAATGTCCATACCCTTTGATTCAGAGACCCTATTACTCTGCTTATACCACAAAAAAGCCATTAATGAGAAGAAAATCTCATATTAAAATATCGATAGCAGCATTTTGGTGATAGTTAATAACTGGAAACAAAATAGATGTCCAACAATTGGAGGATGGCTAAACAAATTGTGGTACATGAATGTAATGAAATATTACTGTGGCATAGTGAATGATGTTATGTGATAAATACAGAAAAGCATGGAAAGATCAACAGGAACCGATGGAGAATGAAATAAGCAGAGCCAAGAAACAACATACACAGTAACTACAACAATTTAAATGGAAAGAACAAGTACATGAGGAAAAAATAAATGTAACAAAATTATAAAGATCAAGCAAGATTTGAATGAAGAACAGGGAGAGGATATCCCTAATACAAGTCTTTGTGGAGGCGGGAGGCTCACAAGTGTTACAAATTGTACACGTATTCAGATTGTTTAAATGTATCAATCAGTTGTGCTGATACTTTTTCCTCTTAAAAAAAAAAGATACAGGACAGGGGAAGGATACTTGGGACAACTGTGATGATATAAGAAACAAGGTATAAAAAAAAACCCATTATATTAGGACTCAGCAATAATGAAGCCTACTGTTATTTATTTTTACCACTAGAACACCCCAGAATTTCTCACTTTTCATTTACTCCAATTAAATATACTACCCAAACTCTCTCTAGTTTGTTCTACTCCATTCTGGGCTTTCTCTCTTTAAAGCAGATTCTCAACCTTTTTTTTTTTAAAGTCATGGACCCCTTTGCTAGTCTGGTGAAGTCTTTAAAGCCTTTCTCAGATAATATTTTAAAATGAATAAAAACAAAACACATAGGATTAATATGTTATTATGTACCATTCTAGAATATGGTTATCAAAATATTTTTTAAAAATTTAAAGACAGCACATTAAGACCCCCAGTTTTAAAAAGCCTTTACTGTAACTGCAAGCTCTCCTTTCAATTACCTGGCAAAGTGGATGAAAAGGGAAAGAAGAAATAGCTAAAATCAGTCCCTTCCATAATCGTCTCCTTCAATTTTACCCTCTCTCCCCTCTAACAACAAGAACACAGTCTCCTGGAGACTTTTGTGGGGCGGACCACACCGTCAAGTTATATTTATTCAACAACCAATGGATGCTGCTTTGTACACAGTAGGAGATTTCATTACCATTTCTCCCATCTCCCACGTTTCCAACTTACTGTCAAATAAACACCTAACCACTGGAACATGCATCTTACAGATGCCACATATTACAAACTACTTTTTGGATTTTATTCGACTAATCCTCATTGAAGTCCTCTGCCTCCTGGTGTCACATGTTTAAGAGACTGTTAAACTGAGCTTTTTGTTTATAGGCCTACTTGTACACAGATAATACAGGGTTTCCCAAAGGTCTACCGCTTAGAAGCACTAAGACCTTTGGGACACCCTGTATATTCACAGGACATGAAAAAGACTGTGTCCCTTCATCAGTATTTCTGAGAATGCTTAAATACTTTCTTCTTCATAAAAATGCACTAAATATTTAAAATAAAAATAATGGAAATTTACTTTCCCGTGCTATGCCCAAGTCTCACAAAGACATTATACACATCATTGTTTAGTCATCTCAGTCATATCTAACTCTTGGTGACCCCATTGGGGATTTTCTTGGCAAAGATACTAGAGTGGTTTGCCATTTCCTTCTCCGGCTCATTTACAGAGGGGGAAACTGAGGCAAATAGAGTTAAGTGACTTGCCTCGGGGTCACACGACCGGTAAGTTTCTGAGGTCAGATCTGAACTCAGGAATGGGTCTTCCTGACTCCAGGCTGGCACTCTATCCACCGCCCCACCCATCCGCCCTGTTATGTACACAACAACACTAGGGAAAACAACGTTACTTTCCGTACGGCTCGACAGATTGACAGCCACCTAGCAGAGCTGAGAGTATTGATCGCTTTTGGAATGGTTAACACCTCCGGAGGCCAAGCTCCCAACCACCTCAGAGATCCAAAGGTGAAAACAGTTCTGATCCAAACAATGCAGACCCTCTGGGACCGCTTAGTTACTCGACTGAAAGTTGACTTTTTGACAGTCGCTCGCGATCAGTAAACAATGCGGGAGCGACCCTGAGTCAGTGGGCACGATAACCCAGCAGATACCAGCCAAGGCCTGGCAAGTTCCAACAGTGAAAAGCACTAGAGGGCCAGGGAAGGAGAAGGTTGGAGGGGCCCAGGTTGGCACGGAGCATCCTTCGCCAAGCTCCGGGCATCCTACAGCCCTAAGGAGAGGTGTCCGTCTCCCGGTTCCAACCCGGCAGAGCGCAGCCCAGCCCACTTGGCCCCTCACCTGTAACTGCTTCTGGGATGATACAGCCGAGGTGCTGCTCTCGTCCTCTTTTCCCCCCACCACAAGCGTTTCTTTCTTCTCTTTTCTCCCCATTTGCGGAGAAGCAGTCCGAGGCTCCCCCAGATGTGGACGGGGCAACTCTGACTCGGCCGCGGGGCGCGGGGAGGACACGTAGCTCCACACGGCATAGATCACCCCGCCTGTCATCGCGGCCGCGGCGGCCGCCAGCCCCACCACCCTCATGCTGCGGCCGGCCATAGGCCCCGCCGTCTCTGCTCCTATCCCCGCTCTGGCCCTGCCACCGGGGCTACACACGTCGCAGACGTGCAGAGGACCACGGGCCGGGGCTTCGTGCCACGAGCGGCGGCTAAGAAGAGAGCCCCAGGGCGAATAGGAACCAACGGAGCCTCGGGGACAGGGAAGTGCAGGCTCCGAGCTCCCGCAGTTCCGCCCTCTGCCCTCCCCGGGGGCGTACGCGCGGCTCACGGGGCTGGGATTGTCCCCAAGGGCCCACCCTCAACATCCCCAGCTATCGGCTGAGCTCGGCGGGTTTGGTCTAGAGCTGCTGACTCCTGCAGCTCAGTCTTCCAGCCCGCTCAGGGGCAAAAAACCAAACCCAAAAGCCCAAACCCTAGTACATACAACCAAAGAAACTTCTCAGCCCAGCGCACGACCTCCTCCAGTCATTTTCCTTTTCTTAAGCAACCTACCGTGGAGTCATTTCTCCTACTTAGCGAGTTAAGAAGCTTGCTAACTTTAGTCATATGGTATTTTACTAGTGCCTGGGACAACTTAATAAAAAATGGGAGAAACCACCACAAAGTAATCAAATCCCTAACACCTCATTTTTTTGCCTTTGTAACCACCAGCACCCAGCATAAACTAAAGTGCCCAAAGTCTGTCTACAAGACAAATTGTGCTCTTATTGAAAAAAAAAAAAACCCCTTCCTGTACACTGCCAATCTAGTCAGCAGCTCTAGACCATAACTCTTATCTCTAATCCTGCCTAATGGCTTAACTATAAAGCACATCAGCCTTTCTGCGATCAGATTCAAGCTTTTATCCTTTTGTTACCCAGAATTTTCATCCCTTATGTTTACAAGTTTAAATTCCAGTAGGATCTTGAATGGGTCAGTCGGTGAATAAAGATGGTGCCAGAAAGGTTAACGAGCTAGTCTTAAGGGAAAAACTGAGCGAACGTCCTACATACCAGTTTCTAAAAATCACTGATTTATAGAATAAATTTAAGACTGGCTGAAAAATTCACCTCTCCTTTATGAATGTTTATTAACCACCATTTTGTCAATTATAATAACCAGCATTTTATATAGCCTTATACAGTTTACAAAGTACTTTACATTCATTTTCTCATTTGATCCTCACAACAACCCTGTGAGGTAGGTAGTGCAAGCATTTTGATCCCCATTTTACAGATGAGGAAACAGGCTCTGAGGTCACACAGCTATTGAGGGAGAGCTCGATTTTGAACTCGGTACTCATGACTCCAATTCCAGTTGCTCTTTTCATTACACCATGGGTCTGTCCCCAAACTACCTTTGTTAAAAGGGACGAGTCTACATGCATATTTCTAAAGGCTACAATGGACTAAAATTTCATGAATTTTTAATAAACTCTGGCTTCTCTCAGAATATCATGTCTATACTTAGATTTTGGTGGGTGAAAGGAAATGACACTTTGAAAATAATTCATCCTCCCATGAAACCCAGGACACTTTCATCCACATTCACTGCTAGAATGTTTTATTTTAAAATGTCACAGTGAATGGAAAGATCCACACACAAATTTATACAAAATACGTGACTGGCAAAATCCCTGTCCACAACAGGGTACAATTATTAGCAAAATTAATTATGGTCCTATTCACATTTCTACTGTCAATTATAATCATTTGTTTAGACTGAGGTCTTCTTGTGACAGGCATTAGTATGTCCAGCAATAATGACAACTAAGAGGTTTGCCTGAATTTTCACCAATATGTGTGAAATATACCTTGGTCAAAATTTTCACAGAAAGAGTTCTTACCAAGATTTTATGGCTTACTTAAGCTAACAAATGATTATCCTTTACCAGAGAACTACAAATAGGCCTAGTACATACATTTGCTAGTAATTATTTCTGTAATATATATGATATACTCAGAAGAAATTAACTTTTGTCACTCATACCAAAAATATCATTCTGGCTGAGTTCAAGATGTTGTGTCACATGTACATCACAATCAATCCTTCCTGTTTTAAGATTCAAAAAGAGGAAATGCCAGGAAGTTTTCCTGTTTCACCCAGCAACAAGGAAAAATCCTGAAAACTCTGCTGACGAAGTTTTGGTAGCAATGTTGGGACTTAAAAGTCTAGCAGTACTTTATTAACAAGGATGAAGTAATGTAATCATAAGGCAAACGTTTGTAGGACTTTAGTTTTGGGAAACATCAAATGACTAG
Organism: Phalanger gymnotis; assembly: GCA_028646595.1. NCBI lineage: Eukaryota > Metazoa > Chordata > Mammalia > Diprotodontia > Phalangeridae > Phalanger > Phalanger gymnotis. The sequence goes on from CM053623.1 coordinate 365,443,811, forward strand.
TAACAAAAAAGCAGCATCCCTATGCACACACAGCTAAACAGTTCAACAAGAAAAAAACATTCTGTTTAGACACAGTGGCTTCTGAGGGAAAGGCATAGGCAATACTTTTAAAGAGCGAGCTGAGTATAAGATTCATTAATTTGTAGGGGATATGAGTGTTAGAAACCCACAACTAGAAAGTTGTAGCTGCTTGTTTGAAGGATAGCACCTATCACAGGTATACGATTCCTTTTTAGGTCTCAACACTGACCTGCTAATAATACTGAACTGCTGTGTGAATTACCTCTCACCAAGTTTTATGGTACAAGACAATGCCCATGTATCTGGTTGGGAATATCCCCTTTTTTGTGTGTGAGACAGGATGATACTAATTCCTTTGCCAAAGCACTAGATGCTGGAGTAAACTGCTCAGCATACTCATAATGGCCATTTTCTTTCTTGAGCTGAGTGTGCTAGGTCAATACAGTATGTTGCTAAATTCTGAGACACAGAAAGGCTGCATATTTATAAAAATAATAATGTAGTATGAACCACCCAGTCCAACTTTCTATAACAAGAAGTGACTACAATTACCGAAAACAATTAAACTAAAAAAAAAAAAATGCCCTGCAACCAATTAGCTGTGAAGCCAGGGAAGGTCCAGGTCCCCTTTCATAGAGTGATGCTTCCAAGCAGGTTGCTAGTGTGCCTGGAGAATTCCACCTGCAGCCTCATTATGCCTAGGTAATCATGCTTTAATAAGTGGAAGGTGAATACAACAAGGGGGTCTTCAGAGTCAGTTGAAACTAATGTAAGAAGGTTCCAGTTTTAACATAAGCTGGAAAGAACCTGGAGAACACGCCTTATTTGGGAAGCTGGGAAGGGCCAGGGGAGCCCACAAAGAACAGGGGCCAGCAGATGGTTACAGTGGGCAAATACTCAACTGCTCCATGTCCTCTAATTCTACACAAAGGTATATGACATGAGGAGCCCGAGAATTAAGCTGGCAGGGAGCTGAACAGCATGACATTTGTGACTCCTGGATGCAGAGAGCACAGAAAACTAAACAGAACATTAAGTTAATTTAAGAGTGGAATAAAAAAGCCCTGTGCTTGTTGCTGTTTGACTTTTATTATGTTCCTGGTTCCTTACAGTGGAAAGAGTTAAAAAAATAGACTGTGACATGAAAGTCCAAATCACCAGCCTCCTTTTCCACCTTTCTTCTTTTTCTGTTGCTGTTTCTTCTTTGTGGCGGGAGCCCCTGCAGGCTTCTGGTGTCTTGGGGGTATTATATTACTTGTAGAGGCAGATACTGCAGCAGCGCTCCCAGGCCGGGGGGAAGTGGGTGGGCTGGACACAGTTTTACTAGCATCCCTGAAATAGGCCAAATTAGATAAGGCTTATTAATTTATTCAACACAGAAAGCAAATAAAAACTATATTCCTGGAGCCTTACTTTCCCTAAATAATGCACACTTCTTTTAAAATGTCATTAAGTAGTAAACTGATAACTCTAAATATGGTCATTATTTACATTTATCTAAATTTATTATACCCAGAACAAGTGAATTTTTTTCTCTAACACATTAAGGGTACCCTCTGTGGCATACTTATAGAAAGACATGAACAAGAATCTCACAGAATGGGCTGGTATGTATGGTTGCAACATTTATCTTTGGAGGAAATACCCACGTAGATAAAACCATAAGTCTACTGAGGTATATATGACAACCAAGCAAGAACCTTATTTTTTCTTCCCTTCAATTAAACAAAATAGTCTCTCTCTCTCTCTAAATAAGGGATTCCCATTTCTCTGTGAAATAAACAAAACAGCTTTTCCTTCAAGTATAAAGATTATCTTAATTTGGAGAACATGATATATACAAAGAATATTCACATACAGTAATTGATGGATTAATCAAGAGGCTGATATAATGGTCAACAAAACTATATGAAATTCTGTAAAGTTCCTAAAAGTGCAAGAGTGCTCAAGTCTCTTAAGTTTTTCAAGTTTCTTTCCTTATCAGCCACTTCAGTGATGAGGAAATTGGCAGGACAGTCAAATTTATGAATAGGCATCATACAGAACCAGGCTTCCTAAATTTATGAAGCGAGTAGTGGTAGTCCTGCTTGTGCAGTGGAAGTAGATTGGCCACGCCCTGGAAAGTAGAGAGCTTCAGGAATACTCCTTTCTCTGTGACTTAGTAGCAATGTGACCCTGAGTAAGTCACAAGCTCTTTGAGATTCAGTTTCTTCATCAGTAAAACATAAGGAATGCTAACATTACGTAGACCACAGCAGTAGTTCTCAAAATTTTTTTGCTCACTGTGAGGAATATACCAACATACCACAGCCGACTCTCCTGTAGGCACATGTAACTGCAAGGGTATGTATGCTCCATTCAATTCAAAGCATAGCAGATTAAATTCTGATTACTATCTTTGAGAACTACTTACCCACCTCACAGAGTTCTTAAGAAGATCAAATGTGATAATGCAAATGAAATAATTAAGTGGTAAATGCTATATGGCAGTGGTCGCCAAAATGGGGGCTGGAGGCCTGACCCCAAAGGGCTCAACTAATTGAAGAGGGGGAAAGGAGGTTGCACCTATTTCTGCAGCATCTAGACATGGGACCTGTCTCCAACCCTTACCCCTCTCCACCTCCTACCTCTGCTGTGCAATGTCCCAAGTTTCCCCCTTCAGAGTTCCTTTGGGCCATTCAGGGCAGTTATAACCTAACTGCTTTCCCTAGAGATTCAGATATAAGAGTACCACTGGGAAAGCCCCCTCTAGGAAAATTTCCCTTGTTATCCAGAGATCTGCCTCTCAGATCACCATTGGCTGTAACAAGTAGCTCTCAGAGGGCAGGCTAACCATTCTGTGGCAAGGACTGGTAAAAGCCCCACTTCCCTCCTTTTGTTTTGAGACAGACTTAGTCAACACTGGAGGAACAGGTATGGATGTTGTGATTTTTACTATAGATCTTGTTACATCTTTTCTCCCATTCCTCTTTTGAACTTCCCTACTAGTATTGAGGATACTACCATCCTTACAGCCACCCAGACCCAGGTTCACAAATTCTGAGTTATTCTCCATAACTCCAGTTGCCATATCTTGTCAAGTTTACTTCCACTATATCTTTGGTATCCCTCTCCTCCTCTCTATGCCTGGGCCTCATCACCTCCAGGCTCGATACCGAAATAGCCTTTTTTTCAGCTCCAATCTCTCTCCTCTCTTAGCCACTGTGCACACAACTGCCAAAATGAGCTTCCTAAACATGAATCTAACAATGTTAAAATCACTCAATAAATTCTACTAGCTCCCTATATTAACTCAAAGATCAAATATTTTTTCATCTTTATCTTACCCTTTATAATTTATATTTCTGTGTTTTATAATTCATGTAATTAGTACAAAAGGGCATTTTTATAATTTAGAAATAAGTAACTATCCACATATTGGGTGGGGTGTGTTTTTTTTTTTTTTGGTAACCAACAGGGGCAGGCTTGTGATTGAAAATGTTTGAAGACTACTGATACAAGGCTTTAATGTCCTTCAAGCAGTAAAATAGCAAGTCCTTTGAGAGACTGACAGCTCTGTGCAAATAGTCATCACTTACAATTCAGATGAAGCTGCTGAGGCTGTTCCCTGTGTCCCTTTCCCTATCAAATCCTTCTTTTTACCCTTCTTTCTTCCCCTGTAGTAGGAACGTTCTCGCATTGGAAGCCACCGCTCGGGATCTGGGGTGACTTTAGGATCATAATTCTTGGGTAGTTTTCCTGTTTAAAGAAAATAATGAAAGAGTCTATACACATTATGATTTTGCTCTGAAAGCTGAACCAAAACTGAAAAAACGAAAATCAAGCTGTAAGAATGGTTGAGTAAAAGCTGGAAAATTATCAAGAGAGCTAGAACTCTAAATATTTAGGTTTACTGGTACCTATTCCCATCAGACCATCAGATCTGCTTTTATACTACTGTCTCTAAGATAAAATAGAAACTTGTCAAGTAGGTATTTACAAATCAATTTGGCTCCAATTTACTTTGCCAGACAAATTCATATGATTCTCCTTCACATATTCCAACATTCCAGTCAAACTAGTCTACTTGATATTCCTCAAATTCACCATTCCAGCTCCTACCTTGATGTCTGTGAATAAGCTGTCCCATGTGCCGAGATTGCACTCTCTTACTTCATCTAGCAGAAGCCTTTGCTCCTTTCCAGGCTAAGGTGCTACCTCCTAGAGGAAGTATTTCCTGATCTCCAGAACTGTCTCTCTCTCCCCTCAAATTACCATATACTAACTTATCTGTGCAAATGTTCCCAGCGAAACAGTCTTAGAATCTTGGAGATAGGAGCTCCATGAAAGTAAGAACTGTTTTTCATTTTGCCTTGCTATCTCCAGGGTCCTAGCAATTATTTATTGTATTTCAACATGCCCAAGACTGTAATACTAACATTTGGCAAAAACTAAATTACTAATTTTTTCCCCATCTTCTCTTGAGTGGAGACGGTCAGCAAACCATCTTAGAATTATTTTAGGAGTTGGATGTCTCCTTATTTCTGATAGTAATTTCATATTTCAAGGATCTACAACTTCATCATTTGCAAACTCCTTTGACTAATATATTTCCAAAGCCCTCTATCCTTTAAGCCTTCATGGGTTGCTGTGGCCAAGTGATAGAAATAATTTAAGAATTATTAGACTACCTGAATGCCATGACAAAAAAAGTCTAGACATTAGAGTTTAAGAAATTATCAAGGAAAACTGCCCTGATACCCTAGAAGCAGAAGGTAAATAGAAACTGAAACAATCTACCAATCACCTCCTGAAAGAGATCCCAAAATGAAAACTCCTAGGAATATTACAGCCAAATTCCAGAGCTCCCAGGTCAAGGAGAAAATATTGCAAGCAGCCAGAAAGAAAATTTAAATATGGAACCAGTCTAACATAAGATTTAGCAGCTACATTAACGAATCAGAGGGAAAACTGGAACACTGTTACATTGCTGGTGGAGTTGTGAACTGATCCAGTCCTTCTGGAAAGGAATTTGGAATTATGCCCAAAGGGCTATAAAAACGTTTCATACCCTTTGATCCAGCAATACCACTTCTAGGGTTGTATCCCAAAGACATCACACAAGTGGGAAAAGGACCCATATGTACAAAAATATTCATAGCAGCTCTTTTTGTAGTAGCAAAGACTTGGAAATCAAGGGGATGCCTGTCAATTAGGGAATGGCTAAACAATTTGTGGTATATGAAGGTAATGGAATACTATTGTGCTGTAAGAAACGGGGATGATACGGACTTCATAACAACCTGGAAAAATCTACATAATATAATGCTGAGCGAGCGGAGCACAGCCAGGAGAACATTATATACAACCACAGATATATGGATTCTGTGAAGACTAACCCTGACAGACTTTGCTCTTCTCAGCAATACAAGGTGCAAAGACAACTCGGAAGGTCTCACGATGGAGAATGCTATCTACGTTCAAAGAAAGAACTATGGTGTCTGGATGCAGATTGAGGCACATTTTATGCTCGCCTCCCCATCCCACCCCTTTTTTTTCTCTTTTGTTTTTGGGGGGGTTTTTTTGGTTGTTTCCTCTTTCTCATGATTCATTCCATTGGTCATAATTCTTCTTCACAACTTTGACTAGTGTGTCATACATAGAAGATATATCAGATTCCATGCCATGGGGGGGGGGGGGGCCTGGAACTCAAAGTTATGTAGAACCAAGTGTTGGAAATTAAAAAAAAAAACTCTCAAAAAAAAGAATCGGAGGGCTTAGAATGATATTCTGGAATGCAAAGGAGCTACGATTATAACCAAGAATAATCTACACAGAAAAACTGAGTATAATCCTTCAGAGGGTAAAATGAAGACTTTAATGAAATAGAGGACTTCCAAGAATTCCTTATGAAGATTAAAACTGAATAGAAAATATGATTTTCAAATACAAGACTCAATAGAAGCATAAAAAGGCAAACATGAAAGGGAAATCATAAGGGGTTCAATAAGATTAAAATGTTTACATTCCTATACGGGAAGATGATGCTTGTAACTCTTAAGAGCTTTATAATTATTAGGCTAGTTAGACGAAATCAACATAGACAGAGGGCAGGGGTATGAGCTGATTATAATGGGATGATATCCAAAAAAATATAATAAGTCAGAGGAATGTAGTGAGAGAAGAGGGGAGAGGAAGAATAGGAAAATTATCTCACATATAAAACAGGCATGCAATGAACAGCTTTTACAGTAGAGAAAATGGAGGAGAAGGTGGTGGACAATGCTTGAACCTTACTCTCACAGGAGCTGGCTCAAAAAAAGGAATAACATACAGACTTAACTGGGTATAGAAACCTATCTTATCCTATAGGTAAGTAGGAGCAAAAGGGTGATAAAAGAAGGCTGGTAGAAGACAGGGCAGAGTAAGGGAGGCAGGAGTCAGAAGCAAAACAGACTTTTGAGGAGTGACAAGGTAAAAAGGAGAGAGAGGGAAGGATAAATAGAGGTAAAAAGGAAGAGGGAAATACACATTAATAATAACTGTGAATGGGATGAACTCACCCATGGAGTGAGAGAGCAAAATGGATTAAAAACCAGAATCCGACAATGTATCGTTTACAAAAAAACAGAACTGGAACAGACACACAGAATAAAAATAAGAGGCTGGAGCAGAATCTATTATGCTTCACACCTAAGTTTAAAAAAGCAGGGGCGGCATTCATGATCTCAGACAAAGCAGAAACAAAAATAGACTGAATTAAAAGAGATAAGCAGGGAAACATTTTGCTAAAATATGTTACAAAGACAATGAAGTAATTTTAATACTGAACACATATGTACCAAATGGCATAGCATTAAAATTCCTAAAGGAAAAGTTAAATGAGTTTCAGGAGGAAACAGACAACAAAATTGTTCTAGTAGGTATCTTCAACTTTCCCCTCTCAGAACCAGATAAATCTAACTATAAAATAAACAAGAAAAGAAGTTAAGGAAATAAGCAGAATTTTAGAAAAACAAGATATGACAGATCTCTGGAGAAAATGGAATAGGAACAAAAAGTAGTACCTTTTTCTTGCTGTACATGCCACCTTCACAAAAAGTGACCATGGATTAGGCCATAAAAACCTCACAAATGCAGAAATGCATCCTTTTCAGATGATAATGCCATAAAAATTACATTCAGTAAAGGGCCATAGAAACATAGATTCAAAATTAATTGGAAACTAAAGAATCTAATCTTAAAGTAAGAATGGGTTAAAGAAAAAATCACAGAAATAACAACTTCATTGAAGAGAATGACAACAATGAAACAACCTACCAAAATTTATGGGATGCTTTAAACACATCAAGAGAGAAAAAGCAGTTCAATCAATTAGGCATTCAATTAAAAAAAAAAACTAGAAAAAGAAAACTAAACACCAACTAAATACCAACAATTTACAGAGCTAAGAAAAATAACAACAAAATTCATCTGGAAGAATAAAAGGTTGAGAATATCAAGGGAATCAATAAAAAGAATGTCAAGGAAAGTGGTCTAGCAGTATCAGATCTCAAACTGTAGAACAAGTAATCACAAAACATTCTGGTATTGGCTAAGAAATAGAGCAGTGGATCAATGGAACAGATTAAGTATACAAAACACAGAAATAAGTGACGATAGTAATCTAAAGTTTGATAAACCCAAAGATTTAAGTTTTGGGGATAAGAACTCACTATTTGACAAAAACTGCTAGGGAAAATGGAAAGCAGTTTAACAGAAAATAGGTATGGACCAACATCTTGTACCATATTACAAGATAAGGTCAAAATGGGTACATGATTTAGATATAATGAGTGATATCATTAGCAAATTAAGGGAGCATAGAAAATTTTACCCATCAGATCTATGAATAAGGGAAGAATTTATGACCAAACAGGAGGCAGAAAACATTAGAGGATGTATAATAGATTAATTTTGATTATATTAAATTTAAAAGGTTTGACACAAACAAAAACAATTCAGTCAAGATTAGAAGGAAAGCAGGAACCTGGTGAAAAATTTCTACGGCAACATTCTCTGATGAAGGTCTCATTTCAATATATAGAGAATTAAGTCAAATTTATAAGAATACAAGTCATTCCCCAATTAAGAAACGATCAAAGGGGATGGCGGCTGGGAAGCAGTGACTGGCGTGAGCTCCCCACCAAGTTCCTCCAAAAACCTATAAAACAATGGCTCTGAACCAATTCTAGAGCTGCAGAACCCACAAAGTGGCAGAGGGAAGCAGGGCCCCACCCCAGGACAGCCTGGATGGTCTCTGGGTAAGGTCGGTCCCACACGGACCTCCCAGCCCCCAGCCGAGG
>CM053623.1:365452655-365488675 GCA_028646595.1 Phalanger gymnotis
GGGAACAGGGGAGAGAGGAAGGGAAAGGGGGATGGGAGGGGAATGGGGCGACGGAGGGGAGGGAAGACTGGGGAACAGGGCAACCAGAATGTACGCCATCTTGGAGTGGGGGGGGGAGGAAATGGGGAGAAAATTTGTAATTCAAACGCCTGTGAAAATCAATGCTGAAAACCAAACATGTCAAAAATAAATTAAAAAAGAAATGATCAAAGGATACGAACAGGTAATTTTCAAACAAAGAAATCAAAACTATCTATAGTCACACACAAAAAAATGCTCTAAATCGTTATTGATTAGAGAAAGGCAAATTAAAACAACTCTGAGGTACCACCTCACACCTATCAGAAATGACAAATGTTGGAGTTGACTGAAAATAGGTCTGTTAATGAACTATTGGTCTAGTAGTGACTGGTCTAATCATTTTGGAGAACAATCTGGAGCTATGCCTAAAGTTCTATATATAAAACTGTGCACACTGTTTGATCCATCCCACTACTAAGTCTGTACCCCAAAGAGATCAAAGGAAAAAGAAAAGGACCTAGATGTACAAAAATATTTACAGCAACTCTTTTTGTGGTAGCAAAGAATTGGAAATTGAGAGGATGCTCTTCAATTGGGGAATAGCTGAACAAGTTGTGGCATATGATCGCAATGGAATACTAGTGTGATATAAGAAATGACAAGTGGAGTGGTTTCAGAAAAAAACATGGCAAGACTTGTATGAACTGATGCAAAGTGAAGTAAGTAATGAGAGCTTACTGTGCACAGTAACAGCAATGCTGGAGTGATGATCAACTGTTACTGGCTACTCTGATCAATACAGTGATCCAAGACAATTCCAAAGGACTCATGATGAAAAAATACTATTCACCTCCAGAAAGAAAACTGATGAATTTTGAGTGCTAACTGAAGTATAATTTTCCCACTTTCCATTTTTTTTTGCAATATAACTAAGATGAAAATGTTTTGCATGTTTTCACATGTATTCGTCATTTTAAAAAAGGAGGCAATAGTTTTCCCAATACTTTGATCTGAACAGACCATATCTTGAGTATGATGTCCAGTTTTGCATATCATGGTTTAGAAAGGACACATTAACTGGACAGCATCCCAAGGAGGACAACTAGAATGGTGAAGAACCCTGAGTCTATCATAGAAGAATAGGTTGAAAGACCTGGGATTGTCAGGGTAAGAGAAAACTTCTGGGGAGACATGGCAATTTTATTCAAGCAAGTAAAGTGGTATTATGAGGAAAAGGGATCGTGTTAGTTCTGACTGATTCCAGAGGGCAAAACCAGGTTCAGTGAATAGAAGATACAAAGAGAAAAATTTTGTCTTGACATCAGGAAATATTTCCTAACAATTAAGTGGAATGAGTTGCTACAGGAGACCTGAGGATCTTAGAAGCAGAGATTAGATGTGTGTATATGTATGTATGTATGTGTGTGTGTGTGCGTGCGTGTGTGCACGCGTGCACATGTATGTATAATATAGATTAGAGCTATACATAGGACACTTTTCATGTATAAGCTGGATTAAATAACTGATAGAGTCTCTTCCAACTCTAAAATTCTATGACTTTGATCTTTGTAAAAAAAAAAAAATTTAGCTTGGGAATATTTTCTAATTTAAAAAACCTGGTTAAAGGAATCACTATTCAGTGAGTCTTCTCAAGTGATAAGCTTTCTGAGTCTCACATTTATTTCTCTCGATATATACACATATAAGGAAATGTACTACCGCAACCAGAGCTTTAAATACATGATAACAGTGTGAAAAGCAAGGTTCTTTTTGCAATCTGTACTTACTATGCAGAAGGAGTAAGAGTAAGTGCCTCACATAACAATGCATCTGGAACTAAGTTTAAGCAAAGTCAGTTAAGCCAGACCACAACTTTCACCCATAATCTGAAGAATACTTATTTCTACACAAAAACGTAAGACTAGTATCTATAAATGTTGTAGAGCAAACTTGGATGGTGAAATAATGGTCAGTATGTGAAAAACACAATTCTACCTACAAGGAAATAAGAGGAAAATTATGTTTCTTCCAGAGGATTTCACTAAAAAATGGAAAGAAAACTTAGTTTCATCCAATGGTAATGTATTGGAATATGTAAAATGAATTTACCTTTCTTTTTTTTCTTCTTTTTCTTTATGTCTCCTTGCCTAGAAAAATAATGAAAACATCAAATATTTATGGAGCATTTATTAGTTTGCAAGATATTTAGAAAATGGAGAACATAAACTATGGAGCCTCCCCTCTAAAACTTACAATCTAATGAAGAAAATAACTACACAAAATCATCAATATTTATATGGATGGTACAGGAACTATAGAGAACAGAAGAAATGGCCATTGAGAAATATTTTTATTTAGGAAGTATTTCTCACACAATCGCACGCACAATTAACAAAATTAAAATCTTTACAGACAAAACCAAAAACAGAGTACCAATAGGCTAAGAGGGTTTGACATGACTGAATCTAGCACCTAGAAACTAAGACTCTGAGATGTTAAGCAACATGTTTAAGATCAGGATCTGAATTTGAACCCAAGTTCTCTGATTCTAAATCCAGAGGTTTTTCCCACCATGTAACTTGCTATTCTACACCTGACAAAAATGCAAAAAAAGCAACTAGACACTTTTATTACAACCTATTTTGGGGGGCAAAGCAAGTTAAGTCAACATTTCAAAACCAACCTGAAAAGCTAGTAAAGACCAGTTAAACAGATGACAAAACTAAATGACCACTTCAGATCTAAATCTCCACAAAGGACATTTTTTGTATAAGCAGTAGAGTATAATTATCAGAGTTGAAATGAACCTAAAACATCATCTAGCCCAATCCCCTCATAGCTGAAATGAGAAAACAGACCAAAGAGAAATTAAATGACTTGTTCAAAGTCATAGGGCTAGTTACTGCCAGAGAAAGAAATAAAAGCTAGCTCTCTTAACCGCCAGCCCAAGGTACCTTCTACTACATTAAAGGTTATTTTCTGCCAGAAATTCATTTTATCAACTTAATGAATCTCTCTAAAATCTTATCCAGTGAAACCAGAAAATGGAAGAAGCAATCTGCTTTGACTTTGACCCAGGTCTTTCATTCCAAAATTAAGCACGAAGACAAAATATTACAGGATCATAGATTTAGAGCGAAAAGAAATCTCAGAAATCATTTAGGCCAACTCCCTCATTTACAGGTAAGAAAACTTGAGGCCCAGGAAAACTCAGATAGTAAAAAGCTTACCAGAAATTCAAACTCAGTTCTGATACCAAATCCAACATTCTTTCTACTATACCAAGCTGAGACTAAGGCACTACAATCCCTACACAAGCCTTAATGAAACATTTAGACTGCAAGTTATACCAAAGCTTAAAAGCTATTATACATACAACAGATTTTTAAATTGGAATGGTGAGATGGGAGGGGGGGACCAAGGTATTAGAAAGTGAATATATTTTAAAAATTCTATGTTTCACCCCAAATTTAATCAAAGAAATATATATTAAACAGTGAACTATGAAAAGGGAAGCATTAGAAAAACCCCAACAAAATGTGAATTGAACTTAACTAATGATATTTTAGGGATCTTGATTAGACTGTAAAATTGTGGTCCCTCTGACAATTAAAAGGAGAAAAAAAATGAAGGAAATGTTTGATGTCAAAGACTGCACTTTTTAAGTGGTGAAGGAAAACATTTTGAGGTTCCAAGAAAAACTGAAAGAATAAAAAATTCCAAATGACCTTCAAACTATACTTTTTATATTGTTAATGGTATGTCAAGGCTGCAAAATAAGTAGCTATTTTGATTAATTATCAATACCTGAGTTCCTACAAGTTGATGAAAAAGAAAAACATTTTTCCTTCCCATAAAGATCATCTAACTAGTTCCCTTTTTACCCCAACATGATTTTTATATAAAATATAGCCATTCTTCGTCTTGTTATTTGCTGGTGTTTTTCCAAAGGTCTTTGATAAGATTAACAATGAAAACCATTACCCTTGTTCTTTCAGTGGGTTCTCGCCAGTAAGCTTCCCGCCTTTCTTCCGAATGTATGTAGCCCCATGGGAATTTTCAAGTGCTTCTACATCTACTTTCAGGGACATACTGTCTGATGAGGGCAAGTGTTTACTAAGACTGTGACACAGTAAGAGTTCAGGAAGACAAAATGAACATATGCACTATTCATAAGACAGTCTCATTTTTCAGCATGAGCAAATAAAGCCCTTAAATCCCAAAGAGGATAAAAATTTAAAGAATGTAATAACATCAGCAAGCTAAATTGTCAGATACATTTATGTACCACATTATCTTGATAAATGGCATGGAAGAAAGGCATCCTAACAACATGGCTTAATGAACACACCATTCTAAAACAACCACCAATCTTAAAGACGGATTGAAAGTAAGAGATTTTATCAGGTGTATGGATTCGGATCTGTCCAGAAAAAAAGATACACTTTTGCCTTTTCAGGATCTACCAGTGAATAAGCAGAGATAAGCTGTGCCAAAGTGTGAACATCTTTTGGATTTTGCCTGAGGGAAAAATGAAAAAAGTTAAGCACAAAAATTCCAAACATATGAACTAGTCAACAAGCATTTATCAAGAGCCTATGTGTCAGATGATGAAGGCAAACTGCCCCCCCCCCAAAAAAAACAAAAACAAAAACAGCAAAAGCCCATGGACATAGCATGATGACAAAGCAATTAAGATGTCCACCCTTGCACCCATAAAAGTTTACTTCCATAGTTGCTCCAAGTCACTTATTGCGTCCTTCTTCCTCCCATATTTGAGTTTGAAGTTGGCAGCTTCTCTTATCAAGGATAAATGAACAGAAGACTTTGGCTGCAGGTTCATTAAAAAAGGAAAGTTTTAAGCAAAATATATTTAACAAGTGTCACTGAAGTGACAACTATTTAGACCACAAAAATTTGTTTCTTCATTAATTTCTTTATTTTCGATTTTATTGACTGCCACAGTTATTTGAAGAACATTGAAAAAGGGGAAAAATATCAAATTATGAGCTAACCAAAAGAATAATATCCAATTTAAAAGGAAGTTATATTACATTTTTGAGACAGTGTTTGAAATTGGGTCCATTTTCCCCTAAAAATAGTTACAAAAAGGTTAGATTCCCAGAGTAACCCCTCCACTGCATACAGATATTAAAGGATCATGTAGGTGAAGTGTATTACTAACAATACTGTAGAAGCTAACCATTACCTCTGTTATTTTTAATTATAAACTCATTCCAATTCTATTGTCAGGGCTAAACCCTTGGAGCAGAGACTCTTATCTCTCTGTTACTGGCCTTTGGAAAAGGGAAGGGAATATGCATTTATTAAGCACCTGTTATGTGCCAAAGTACTGTGTCAAGTATTTTACAAATATCTTATTTGATCCTCACAACAATCCTGGGGAGTTATCCCCTATTTATAGCTAAAGAAACTGAGGTAAACAGAAGCAAAGTGACTTGCTGATGGTGACATAACTAGTTGAGTGTACTAAGGCTACATCTGAATTCAGATCTTCCTCACCCCAGGCCCAAGGCTCTATCCTCTGTGCCACCTAGCTAGCTGCCTATGAGGGTAAAGAAGGCCCACAAGGACCCAGCAGTGGTAGGTCAAGGGGTCCCAGGTTTCCCCAACTGAAGGCAAATGCTCCATTCCTAAATAATGGGTGTTTTTAATAGTTTATAAATTGAGGACAGCAAGTATTAAATTATGTTACTGAAAATAACCAGAACATTTCTGGCAAAATTGTTGAACACTTTTTAGAGGACAACATGGTCCATCTGCAGTGTTTATTATTCAGTATGTATTTATCTGAACTTCCACTGAAGTCCTGATACCTCCTTTAGGAGGAAAGTCTGTAAAGGTTTCAAGTACAGACCTGGCAACAGATTGTGTTCATGCCAATCTAACTGAACTTGAAAAGGCTCATACCTAGAAGACTGGCCAACAGGAGACTGTATTCTGGTCATAGCAACTCATGAAGATGATCTACAACAATGGGGAGACTACAACAGACCTTTGGATATAATGAATTAGTATCTATATAATCTGTGAAATGAACAATGACTCAAATAGAAAAGCAGTCTGTGGACAGCCATGACTCATTCAATAGTGAGTGAGGATTTTCCCTAATAAGCTTCCCTGACTGTCTGAAGCAATGATGTAGTTTCAATATTTCTCTTTCTCAGGACTTATACTTGAGGGACATAACTGCAAATGCTATGGCCTTCCCCTGGCTCTAATAATTTACCCTCCATTTGTCATATATTTTAAAAGAAACAAGAAGGAAAAAATAATAAATCCTCTACCTTGTTAGTGATTGGCCTTTCACAGCATGGCACTGCACTAGTATTGTTCCCACATAACTATATTGATCATACATTTTTCTCCTGGGCCTCCTGATTAAAACATTTACCAACAAGGATCTGTGGTTTATAGACCTCAAGAACTGCCTAAAGGCGCTCAGTTTAAGCAACTTGCCCAAGGGCACAAGCATGTCCCTATAAGAGGAGGGCCTTGGACTAAAGCCTACTTGACTACTTGAAGATGCCACACTGTCTCTCCTTTCAGTCTTTTCAAGTGACTGTTGGATTTCTTTGGTTCAAGGATGCAATGTGATAATTGCCCCCACCAAAAAAAAGAGAAAGAGAAATGGGGGGCGGGGGAGAGATGAGATTTGCATTGCTTTATCTGATTTTGTTTTGGAGTTTTTGTTATCATGATTGATTCAGGATTTAAAAATACAATGGTGAAGATAACAAGAAGTCTAAATATGCTGTCAGAAAACATCCCCAAAGGTCACTCTACAGAATCTGACTGTGCTTTTTAAAAAATTCATTACAAATACTGCATAAGGCATCACTATAGGGAGTTACTTGCTTTTATGGAAGTAGCCTTATTTTATAAAAAAAAAAAAAGCTAATTACTAAATCTAGAGAAGGGCAGGATAGGGCAGTATATAAGTAAATTATCATCAAAAAGGTTATTTTTTAATCTTCTGGAATGGTGCCAATACTTGGGGGTACCAGTATTTGGGGGAGGGGAGGAGTTTTACCTGTACTTAAGAGAAATTCAAATAAAGTAAATAAAAAAAGGCTCACAGATCTAGAGCCAGCAAGGATCTCAAAGACCATCTAGCCAAAATTATTTATTTAAATTATGTAATTTAAAGTTTATAATTATTGTAGTCAAAAAAATTCCCAATTAAGTTTACTTACCTGGTGATTTTGGTACCACTGGATAGCTTGTGAAAAGACTTCAATGGCACTATCGATGTCTTCTTCATGACTATACATTGTTACTAACGCAGATACCTATACACAGTCAAATTTTAAAAATTAATATATTGTAAAATTCATCATGAATTTTATACCTTTTTTTCTAAAACCAAAAACATTAAGGAGATGACAGTCAACATATTCTGTCTTCTTTGTCAGTAACTATCTCATGTGTGTTATAATGTTCTTACAATGGCTAACTAAAGCACTTTTTTCCCAAAAGAATTGTGAGGAATAAAAAAGGCTTGTCGAGTGTTTATGAAAAGAAAGTAAAATTATTTGTTTAAATATTTATCATTCTATTCTTCTAAGGAACAAAGGAAGTTATGACTTTTAACATTTACTAGCTCTGTGGCGATAAGGTAAATCACTTAACCTCTCAGAGCACCATTTTTCTTATTTGTAAAATTGGGATCATACTGTTAATATCCACCTCACAAGGATGCCAAGAAGGAGTTTTGTGAACCTCTTAACTCTATTAAGATAATGGGAGTTATTATTGTCACTGTTATGCTTCCTTGGTCAAAAAGCTGAAAGTTTTGAGCACAAAGCCCTCTACCTAATACTTGCCACCCAAGGAACAGCCTCACTTAAAGACTATCTCTCAGGGAACAAATAATTTTATTTGTTTTTATTTTGTCTACTCAGGAGTAGATGATCTTGATTTGAGGTGGACCGTTCCTGCACTACCAACTGTTTCATTGTTTACTGTTGTTCCAGGGAATCTCTGATTCCAGGGAATCCAAGAAGTTTCTTCAGTTTACTTACAAGCACAGGTCTCCAGTGTGCTGATAATTACATTCCTTGCTACAAGGAATGCAACTGTCTTTTCTTATAAATTATAAAAGCAATCCAGTGTTAGATTTCACAACAAATTTCTATGGAGAAAATGGCTCCCAAAGGCCTCAAAGTATTTGGAAAAGTCCTCTGATTTTCAAGAATTTTAAACTGCTTTGAAATTTGAATTTTATTTCTGAGTGAGTCCCCATTGTTACTCTGTAGAAATTAACTTAATTATTATCCTAAACAAATGAAATCTGTATATTTCTGTGCAAATAAATAACACAACCCACTTCTGTTACTCAGTAAGATTAGATAGAAAAAAAAATTCTCACTTTTGTTCCAAAGTAAAAGTTACAATTTGATGATTAAAATATGGTACCAAGTTGCAAAAATCATTTCCAATTCACAAAATACTAAAATAATCTAATGACAACCCCTTAGATCTACCTACAGTAGCACTGTCACAAATGTACATTTACATTTTAAAAATAAGGGTCAATGTAAATATTCCATTTAAACCCACATGAGTAATAAGCAAATCAAAATATTTAAACCAACTATCATTAAAATGTTCTAGCTGTGAAAAAATTACAATTGGATCCATGGTTTTATAACTGAGGACAAATACTTCAGAATCAGGACTCCAAGTCTATGTTATTTTGTTGTACTTTGAGAGCCTTGACATCACTCCCAAGGACCACAGGACACTACTACACTGAGACAGTGTGAAGAATTTTTTTTTCCCATAGGAAGCTTTGTGGCTTTTAGGCAGCCTGTTGAAAACAATTGCTCAACCTGCTATAAAAAATTATCCATTAATATTTTACCTTTCAAAGTAACACTAACGCACTGTGGGTGAAGCTGTGAAGTGGTACAACCATTCTGAAAAGTAATTTCAAATTATGCAAATAAAGTGACCAAAACGTCTATACTCTTTGACTCAAAGATTCCACTTCTACACGTATACTTCAAGAAGGTCAATGACAAAAAGAAAAGCTCTATACAAGCCAAAATATTTAAAGGAAAACTGTTTATGATAGCAAACCACTGGAAACAAAGTAGATATCTACCGACTTAGGGGATGGTTAAACAAACTGTGGTACATGAATGTAAAGGAATGTCACTTGTGTTTTAAGAAACAACGAACATATGATAAATACAGGAGCATGTCTGCCATGTCTCCAATTTACCGTGTTAAACATTGTAGATAATTGCTAATAGCAATAACCAAACAGTTAACACCAATGCTTTGTTAAAACATCAGCAATACTGAGTGCTGTAAACTAAAAACAAACAAAAAAAAAACAACAAAAAACACATCAGCAATGGTATTCTAATGAAGTGATGGCCTCTATCTTAACTGGGTTCTTAAATATATTACATAATGATTCTGAAAATAACTTCAATATTTTAAAAGTCTGAAAAACTTGCTAATCAACTTTATGTTCGAAATTTAGTACATTATTTAATGCAGGACATAAATTATATGATGAAAGTTACTTTTGTTACTTTAGGCCAATTTAATTAATTCTAAATACAACAAAACTTTAGTCCTTTCTGGTTTTGTCTAAATCTGTTAATTTTATGATGTCTTGGCATTTTTGTCTAATTGTGCAAGTTCAATGATGTATTAATTTTCCTAATCTTAAGAAATCTTCATATAGCATTAAGGACTGTTGGCATACTGAAAACACTTATCACATTAGTAGCAGTGTATGTCTTTGCCTTTTGTTTTTGAAACTTGCTTATAAACGTAAATAAACCTTCCCTTTTGCTTAAAAAAAGAGAAAAGCTTATATGACTTATATGAAATCATATAAAATAGAATAAACAGAAACAGGAAAAGCATATACACAATGATCAGAACAACCTAAGTGGAAAAACCAACCACAAAACTAACGAAATAAAATGCTGCAAAATATAAAGAACAAGTTTGGCCCCAAAGAAAAAAATGTAAGATCCCTCACCCCAAATCCCTTTGTCGAGGAGCAAAGTGGGGTCTACGAGTATAGAATACTATAGATAATGTCCAATTTCTCCCCCCAGATTTTGTATAGTTTGAGTTTACTGAACTGGTTTTTTTTCTTTATTTTTTAAAATAACAACAAAACTTTTCTATAAGAAATGAATATAATCAAAAAATGTTGGTGATAAAAAATACTTCTTAAAATCAATTTAAAAAATATATTAGCCAAAAAAAAATATATTAGCTATCACAGAATATTCCTAAATCCCCACTTGCCTACTGAGCTTCACTAATTCTCTAAGTCTACTCAATCTCCTAAACCTGTATCTCATCTCCCAATAACTTTATACCACCTTCATTTGATTTTTAAAAAGGATTTTCAAAAGACCAGAAACTACTCCACTGAACCCAACTCAGATAAAGAATTTGGCTATAGCACTCAATATATGTCTGTGATCTAGCTCTACTCTTACACAAGAAATAAAAATGCCTTGAGCTGAAATTAAAATGCTCTGGGTTAATTCTTCATCGAGATAAACTAAACAAGTGACAGTTTCCAATAAGCTCCTATTTCATTTCCTTTTCTCATCTTGTATATGTTAGTTATAACTCACCATGCCTGGTTTATGCTTTAACTCTCCTATACTTCTCAAGATTAGACATGCTTTGGTAATATTACCTGAAGGATAAAACAGAAGCAGTATTTTATAAAAAATTATACTATAAAAATTTTACTTTACCATTTCTTTTCCCTTCTCCCTTTCCTAACCACAAGAAAATAAAAGCCAATGATTTACATTAACTTAATCCTTTAATTTCTAGTTAACTAGTCTCACTCCAAAAAACTACAAAAGATAACATCCCCTCCCCTCTTCTAATAATTCTTTGTTTATAAGAGTGTAAATACTGGATCATTTATCCTATGGGTAAAAATTGATATGCAGTGTAGTGTAATAAATAGGGAGTTTTCCTCTTTAGAGCCAGGACTTGATTCAATCCAGACTCTAACAAAGAATGGCTGTATGACTCTGCGCAGTCGATGGGCAATGCAAAAAACTACTATGAAAAAATAAGCTACTATTTCCTTTCCTTCTAATATTTACAAAACAAAGAAACAGAATGAGAAGTCCCCTCAAAAACTATCCTAATTAGACCACATGAGGTCTGAACACACAGCATTCATATTTTTAAAAAATCAACAAGCTAGAAATTGTCCAAGAGGACAGGAGATGATGCCACACCAAGATCAACTAAAAAAATGGTGATGCCTGTCTCAGAGAAGAGAAAGCTTAGGCAAGGAAAATAAGAGCAGCACTTTGACACCTGAATGGAGGATGGACTAGAGTGTGAAGAGACTTAAGTAAGGCAGACTGGCCAGTAGGTCACTGTAACAGTCCAAGCAGGAAAGGATGAGGGCCTGCACCAGGGGAGTGGCAATGTCAGAAGAGAGAAGGTAGTATGTCCAAGAGATGTTGCAAAGGTAAAAATCAATAGGCGTTGGAAGCAGATTGGCTGTGGGCATGAGGAAATGAAGAGCTGAGGATGATACCTAGGTTGTGAGCCTGGGAGACTGGAAAGATAGTGGTGCCCTTGACAATAATAGAATTTCAAAACAGGAGAGGATTTGGGGAAATGAGAATGAATTCAGTCTTGGACATATTGAGTTTAAGCAGATTTCAGAATATCTAATTCAAGATGTCAAGTAGATAATTTGAGACGATGCTAGAGGTCAGCATAGAAATTAGGGCTAGAAAAGAAGATTTGAGAGTCAGCAGCATAGAGATGATAACTAAATCACATGAGAGCTAATGAGATCACCAAGTGAAATAGTAGAAGGAAAACAGAAGAGAACCCAGGATGAAGCTCTGCCGGACAACAGCTATTACTGGGCATAACCTGGATGAAGACCCAGCACAAGAGGCTGAGAAAGAGTGGACAGAGAGAAAGAGACTAATGTTCCCAAAACCTGAAGGAGAGAGTGTTAACAAGAAGAGGGTGATCACTAGTGTCAAAGGCTGCAGAGAGGTCAAAAAGGATGAGGACTGAGAAACTGCCCCTGAATCTGGCAATTAAGAGACCGCTGCTAACTCTGGAATAAACAGTTTTGATTGAATGATAAAGTGAGAAGCCAGACTGTAGTTAAGAAAGTGAGGAAAGGAAGCAGAGGAACCTATTTTGGATGGCTTTCTCAAGTTTAGCCACAAAAGGGAGGAAAGGTAAGATGACAGTTGGCACGGATAGACATATCTGAGGATGGGGGAGACATGGTCATGTTTATAAGCTATAGAAAAGCAGACAGGAGAACAGAAGAGACTGAAGATGTATGAGAGAACAGGGATAAAGAGGGCAATCTGCTACAGAAGATGGGATGGGATCACTTGTATATGCAGACAAGTTTGCCTTGGCAAGGAGAACTACTTTATTATGTTAGACAAAGGTGAATGAGGAGATAAACCTAGAGCTACAAGTGCTAACAAACTCAGAAAGCATGTTTCCTTCCCTAGATACCGGCAATCCTACTACCTGACTCAAATAATCATTCAAATATGTGAACAAAACATATGCACAGATAATTTATATAATGGCTTTTTGTTGTTGCCCGTGGGAAGGAAGGTAGTCTTAAACTATGATTCAGAGTTTGAGGAAGGCGTACATGAGGGAGAGACCTGGATTTAAGTGACTGGCACTGGGCAAGCTCTAGAGCTCAGTTTCCTCATCTGTTAAATGAAAGGGTGGATCTAAATTATTTCAAAGTTCTTTTCAGTTACACAATTCTATGAATATACTTTGTTTGCAACTTTTTAACTGTCAAGACCCTCCAACGTTCCTCTAAGAAGGAAATATAAAGATCTCATCAAAAGAGCAATTCACTGATAAAATTCTTAAGACTCCAACATGGTTCTTCCTATATTCTCACCTTGTGTGAAGTCAAAGTTACTTCAGGATAACTCAAACCATTCCATGTTTCATTAAAAACAAAATCACATTACAAAATTATTAAACACATCGGTACCTTGAGCAATTTTCAGCTGTGCCATGGTCAATTTAATTTCTGCTGCATTGGCTGGATGCTGTTCTGAAAATTCCTAAGTATTTTTGGAGGGGAAAAATAGAGACTCATCATACATTTTATTTAATAAACTCACTGTTGTCAACTCTTGATCTCTCAACTATCTAACTTTTTAAACAGCTTCTAATGAATAAATTTCCAGGGCACAATTTGAATCACGGAAGTTCAGGAAAATCCTATTTTGAAAGATCAATAAGGATAATCATTTCAACACATATTTCTGCTCAAACGTGTGCTGCAGAAGCTGAGAAGTAGCATAACATATCAGAAGTAGAAAGCTGGGCTTAAAGCCTAGAATGACATGAGTTCAAATCCTGCCTCCAACACATAGCAGCTATGTGCCCACAGACAAGTGCCTAACCTCTCTGAATCTGTTTTATCATTTCAAAATAAGAATAACAATTGTACCACCTCCCTCATGGGGTTGTGACAATCAAACGTGAAGTTCTTGGTAAACCTTAAAAGCCCTATATCAATGCTGATTCTTGAGTTTCTTGTGATTTACAAACATGGAATGATGATCATTATAGATTTGAGTAAGTTCTTTTAAAAAGTATATAGTTACTATAACTGGATTTGAGTAAGTTTTTAAAAATGTATAGTCACTATAACTTCTGCCCTTTACCTTTTCTCTCTGGATAATGTTCAAAAACATCAGGTTTCCTGGAAGATGTTTCACTGTATTTCACGCAATGTAAGCGATAAATCTGAGGTAGATCTTCCAATAAATGATGTCTGCTTTTGCTTGCTTTTCACCCAAATTCCAAATAAGTAAACCAAAAAGTCAGTTTCTCCATCAGTAAAATCAGAAGCCAGAATGTATCTTCAAAACCTCATAAATCTGGGCTATGACTAATCTAGAAATTAGGAATGGAACAAACAGTAGCTTTCTGTGGTCCATCTGATAGAGCCAGACAGCACAGAAAGCATGTTCTGAAGAAAGCAGTCTGGAACTGAAATAAAATAGGTCTCTAAATGAAAAGGCACTCGATGTGTTTATGGCAAAGGGAATTCCATAGGGAATTCCACATAGATTCCACAATCTAATAATGACATAACATAAAAATGAGCTAAAACAGGTTTATGATTTACATTTTACCCCTTGCCATCATCTCCCTATCAAGTTTTAAGAGCTGCTGAATCATGATGACAATGATACAGCAGGCCATAATGATCAGGAATACCATTTTAAAATAAATTATTTAATCACCTGAAGGAGGTCTATTGCCTTTGCATGTTGCTTTTCCCGGCAGAGTTGGGCAGCTTGGATTAACACAGGCAAGAGATGCTCAGGACTTTGGGACTGTAAGCTGGTTGATATTTTACGGCACTGATCTGCCTAGGTAGACAAGATTTCATTTTTTCACACAAATAAGTAAATTATTACAACCATGATGACAAATACTACAGAATAAAAGGAGAGATAAAATCAAGTGAAATAAGACAGTCATTTTAGTTGGATAAATTACGCAGAATAAGTATGGCACTTCATGTAGCCTTATTCTCATTTTGTTCTTGAGAATAAACCGTATTTATTTGGAAGGTACAATTTATTGTACCTTCCAATTTCTATAAAGTAACAAGATTGGTCTTAACATGTAAGGAGAAAACGAATCTCTGAGTGAACTTTCTCCTTAAAATACTGCTTGAAAGTCCCTTGAAGGAAACGAATTAGCTTCCTCTGTGTCACTGTATTCCCCAAAGCCTAGCACATATATAGTTATATATATATAGTTAAGTATACATAAGTATAAGTATATAGTTAAATATATAACCATAAGCATATAGTTAAGAAACTTAACAAATTCGTATTCAATAAAAAAAGTA
This sequence comes from Phalanger gymnotis, assembly GCA_028646595.1. Taxonomy (NCBI): domain Eukaryota; kingdom Metazoa; phylum Chordata; class Mammalia; order Diprotodontia; family Phalangeridae; genus Phalanger; species Phalanger gymnotis. Next base: position 365,467,600 of record CM053623.1, read on the forward strand.
CATTCTGTGGAACTGTCTTCATAGCTAATTTATGAATCACAAAAGGACAGCACCTCACCTTACAGTTGCACCCCTTTTTGTACCAAAAACATTACTAACAGCAATGTGAACAACCCTTTTATTCATCGGATTTTTGCCTCTTCATAATTTCCAGCAGTTCCATAAAATCAAATTTATCCTCAAAGAATGAAAACTTAATGAAGTAATACCTCAAGAAGTATGTCACAAGTATAAATACAAAGTCAAAAAAAGTGATTGGGGCAATGCCAGCATTTTTTCAGTAAGTATCTAGCTTTCTACAGAGGTATTTTTCAGGGAAGTAAATATATATTTGCATGTAGAAAAAATAGCACATTTAAAATAAAATCTTATTAGCTTACAGTCGTGTTTTGTATGAGGGTTTGCTTAAAAACTAGCTTCATCTAAATATTTTTAACTCAATGTCTAATAATTACCACTGAACAATTTAAGTAATCTTTCAATCAGCACCAAAGGAAAAAAAATGTATAGATCCTGAATTCTGCACTCAGGGAAAGTCGATATTAAACTATAATTTAATCTGAATTTTAGGAATAGAGAGAGTTAAGATCTTTGCTCTCATTAACATTAATAATTCTATATAGCCATAGAACAAAAATGAAAACCTGTTCTTGAACCTAAGACATGATTAGCACTTTAAAGAATTCAATTTTATTTAACGTGATTAGACACAGAACAATGGAATTTATCAAAATTAACAAGTATGAATATTATTCTCTCTCTCAAAATTCATGTGTATTGCACACATTCTAGGAATTCTGAAATTATACAATAAGCAAATCATACCTAAGATATAATATTTTGGTCACAACAGGAAGAGAAAAAATGGTATGTAGTTTTACAAAGATAGAAAAAATAAATTGACGTAAAACAGATTTGAGCAGTTAAGCCTTAAATAATACCTCTGCGAAAAAAGCAAAAAAAAAGAATTGGTATGCTATATAATTTTAACAATAATTAGGAGACTCTTACCTGGTTTGTATACATAGCAAGTAAAGCTTTGTTAAATTCTATAGCCTGCAGCTGTTTCTTGGAAAGCTTATGCTCTACTCCATCTGCATTGGTTAGTTTCACTTTTTTCTTGGAATCAAAGACATTTTGGTCCTATTAAAAAAAAAATCCACAAGCATTAATAACTGCCATTCAGTCTTTTAGTTCTTTAATCTCTTAAGACTTCTAGTCTACTCTGCAACTAGATATCATTATATCTAGTTTGTTAAACATAGTTAGGTTACAAATACTATATATTCTATAGGACCCTTAAAGAGAAAGTGCAGTTATTAAGTCCCTTAAGTGGAACTAGTCTTTAAGAGGTCTTTAGTCCCCATATTGGGCAGCAAGAGAGGTGGCACAGTGGATAGAGCGTCAGGCCCGGGGTCAAAAAGACCTGACTTCAAATCTGATCTCAAACGCTTACTAGCTATGTGACCCCAGGCAAGTCTTAACCCTGTTGGCCTAATTTCTTCAACTGTTAAATGAGCTGGGGAAGGAAATGGCAAACCACTCTAGTATCTTTGCCTAGAAAGCCCCAAATGGGGCCATGAAGAGTCGACATGACTGAAAAGACTGATCAACAACAAAGTCTCCATATGCCATCTTTAGTACTGAAAAGAAGCTCAGATTTGCCCAATGATTCAAATGTTCCTAAGTGCAACTATTCCCATGACCCTTATGAACCTACTTTCAGGTAAGGAAGAGCTCAGCAGTTGGCAGTATCATTGAAAGTGGACCAATTAGAGAACTGTTTTATTCAGCTGCACTTTGCTAACAAGTATTTCAGTGATGGCAATGGATCATTTTGCTTTTTTAAATACAAATGAACAGAAAAAGCACAAAATTTACTATGGAAATTAAAAGAACAAAGATACTGAAATTCATTACTCCTCCTGTTAGAGAACACACAGAAAGCCATAAGCTGAGGAAGAAGGTAGTTGTGTAGGTGATTTGTGAAAAAAGCGAGAGATTAAGACTGGGAAGAAAAAATGAAGAACAACCTTCTGGTCCAGTTTCTGCTTCCATCTTTTATGAAAGGTTGAAAAAGAAACAAGAAGGTAAAAGAGGAGACCGAAGAGAAGGGCTTAAAGCAAAATAAAAGTTAAATAAGAAATGGACAGGACAAATTAAGATAATTAGACCTGTTCTATTTGACTCCAGGGGGCAGAACCAAGAATAATGGGTAGAAATCATAAAGAGACAAATTTAGGGTTGGGCATAAGGAAAAACTCCACAACAAGTATAGATCCCCAAGATTAGAGTGACTGCCTCAGGAGGTGGTCAATTGCTCCTCACAGATAATCTTCAAACAAAGTCTGGATGATCACTTATGAGGTAAGGGGTGTCATAGAAAAGACGCTTATTCAGGAATTCTTATTACAAGCTGGCTTTTAAGGTCCTTTTCCAAGTCTGTGACTCAATGATTCTTTGTAATCCCCAGGCTGAAATCACTGTAAGTGCTGAGAGCAGTGTTGGGTATTTGCATAGGAAGACTTTGACTACATAAAGAACGTAAAGAATGTTCTTTCGAAAATTATGAGAAGACTTAGCATGGTAAGAGTAGTTGATGCAAGCTATGATGCACTAAGAAGGAATGAACTAAAAATCTACTATGTGCATATCATGTCACAGCATTGTTTTAGCTGAGAGTAAATTGAGCCAGTAACACATTAGTAATGAATCTAAATGAATATTTATAATGTGCTTTGTCAGCCAGTTTAGCTGATTTTAATAGGGCTAAAAGGACACGTACAAATGAATTTTGCCTTCAAAATATGGACACAATCCTGTGTAAGAATCACAAACTAGTCTGAAGAAGCCTTGGAGAACCTCTAGTCCAGCCTCATTTCAGGGGTGGACATCAAGGTTCGAAGAGCTGGAGTGACTTGCTCAGCAAATTCAGGAACTGGCAGGACCAGAGATAAAGCGTAGCCCTCCAACTCCAGATCCTGTTTTCTTTCCATTACACCAGCAGCCTCTCAAAACTCTAAAATGTTTCCATCCAAAAGAAACCAAATTATTTTCCTGATTCTAATATCTTTCCCTTTACTCCACTCTATAACAGCAGAACTAATTATGCTCAACCACCACTTTCATCACTTACTTCCACTGTTCTCCATTTCTTACTGCACCACGTTTATATTTCTTCCCCTGGCTTTCACTATCTGCCATAATCTGGTCAAGTCAACCTCCCTTCTCTTATCACGCCATGCTCATTCATTATGTATGCACATGAATGACTAAATATCACAAGCAGTGTGTCTGTCATCCAAAGACAAGCCTAAAATGATTCCTAAGAAGTCTGGCTAACAGGTAGTAAAATTTTTTGATCATCTAAATCATACACACTCTTATAGAAAAACAGCACATACTCCAAAAATGATCATCTTCCTCAAATTAAACAGTCTAACAATAAACTACAAAAACACATACTAAAAGTTGGGTGTTGTTTTTTTTAAACAGAGAGGAATCTAACCAATTCACACATAAAACTAACATTTCTACATAGTTTGACTAAAATGAAAGGGAAGGAAATTCTTAAGAATATGACCCATAATTCGAATTTTCTATTCAAAGGAAAGCTTAATTTTCACATGAAATAATGCAAAAATTAAGTACCAGAACAATTACCCTTAGATTTTGTTCCAACAGAACTTTTCTGGTTTGCTATGAGAAAGGGTGCATGCATTACCAGACAGCACAGACATTAATGATGACCTCATTTAGCACTTTCCATACCTTGTTAATTGTAATGATGTTATTTGCAATTACAGCAAGCAATCCCACATCTGTTGGCCTGTAGACAAGAAATGACAGTCAAAAAATGAAAGCCATTAAAAATAAACCAAGTCTTCATGAAAGAATACAACATATCACTTTCATGAATCCCTTACTTTAATTTTATTATCTGATTATAAAGCTGCAAAGCCTCTTCTGTATGGCCCTGAAGCTGGAGAATATATGCCATCTGACCATGAATGATTGCTAGTTCTGCTTGTATGTCCTCTTCGGTCACATCCTAGGTAAGAAAATATGATAGGGTTTTAATCTGCAATAACACCACATAACAAGTATAGTGCCCCAAGACTAGAATGGGCTGCCTCAGGAGTGGGTAGCCCCTCATGGGAAATCTTCAAGCAAAGTCTGGATGACCATTTGCTGGGTGTCACAGAAAAGATTCTTATTCAGGAATGGATTTTACAAGCTGGTCTCTAAAGTCTCTTTTGATTCTATGATTCAATGTCTTTTTAATCTCCAGATTGAAATGACTATATGGGTTGAGAGTAGTAAATTTAAAGAGAACATGAAGAAAACTTTTAGAAGGAAAACAGACTCCTTGGATATAGACTATCACCCAAAAAACAGGAGCAACAATAGAGATGTGTGAAGTTCTCTTGTGCTTATTTTTTTAAGGTACATCTTAGATACACGGGAAAATATTTTCTTCAAAAGAATATATAACAGTTACCCAAGTTTCATTTCTACCCAGACTTTCAATTCAAAGGCGCTTAATGACTGAATGCAGACAGCAAGATTTCAATAACTGAATTAGTTTAGTCAATAAATCACCACATACGATAAATCGCTAAATCTAAAAATTGTTAGATCCCAAATGCCTAAAATTTGATGTAGCAACAATGGCATACTTACAGAGTCTTCTGAGAGTGACTGACGGCAAAGATCTATAGGAAATAAAATGTTTTAAAAATTAACTTAGACTAGATTATAACTCATCTTCTCTATATTCCACATGGCTGAGTCTAGAGTCCATGGAGAAGATTTAAGGAGTCAAGTTTTTAATTATCTGCCAAATCAAGCTTTATTGAGAGCATCAAATACACTACAGACATTGTTATCATCTCAATAATTCCATCTCTCTGGACTTTTTCTTCTGCTATTCTACACTGAACTGCCACTTATGAATATCTAGTCCTCTCTTTTGCTCTTCCTGTCAGTTCTATGGGACATGCAAGCACATGCTATTTCTACCTTGCCCATCATTATTCTCATCAGTTCCTCTACCTACTTTGTTCTTAACCATCTCAAATTTATGACTCATGAGGGGGAAAATGTGTCAAAAAAGAAAAAGCGTGAGTGGTTCAGGAGTCCTAAAATGACAGCATATCATTCTTATTAAATTTATTTGAAAAGAGTCAAACGTTTTCTAACCAAACATCCTATTTCTCTTCCTCAATAAGAACTTAAAAGTTATCATGAAATAAGTTAACACAGAACCAACTTTTGTAACATTACACTTATGAAAATATTAAATAGGATGGGATGCTGTTATTGATGATCCCTGATTATCTCTAGATTAACACCTGATTAACACCTCCTAGAATTTGTCCAAAAAACCAAAGGAAGTCTGCTAACACTAAAATGATGTGGAGATGTTGGTATGAATCTGAGATAAATGAGATGGCTCAGAGAACAGGATGGTCACGTTTGGCAAAGGAAACTCCTGCCACTGATGCAGGCCAACACTTGTAACTTATAGTCTTCAAGAGTTGCCTTAGGGCACTGAGCAGTTACGTAACTTTTCCATGGTCACACTGCAAGTGTATATCAGTGACAGGATTTGAACAAAGACTTTCCTGTCTCCAAGGACAGCACTCTATCCACTATACCACACTGCCCCCACACATAGGAGTATATCTCCAGAAAGGATTTTAAAGATGTGATCCCATTATGTGTATATGTAAGTCTATCCTACAACATCCTCAATAAGTGGTCATCTATGCTCTGCTTGATTGTCAATAAGCCAAGAAGCAGGCCGCTCCACTTTCAGATAGATATTAGAACATGTTTCTTCCTTTTTGCCAGGATTGACTCCCCACAACTTGTGCCCATTCATCCTAGTTTGGTCCGCTAGAGCTTTGAGGTGTAACCCCTCTTCTACAAGACAATCCTTCAAATGTTTGAAGATAATTATCATGTTCTTCCTGAGTCTTCTTTTCTATAGACTAAATAGATTTCATCAAAAAACGTGTCCATGGGTGCGTGTTACTGTAGAGAGCAAACTAAAGAGAGAGAGGGTCTCTTCTTTTGGCTCTTAACATTTGACGACCTACAGACTGAAAATTCAAATCCCCATTCTCCAACATTAAATCCCAGGTAGAAATGCACAAAGCTCACGGTTTTTGGAAAGGTATTTTGCATAGTTATACAAGTGTTAAATTTAAAACTCTAGGAATATTTTTACCTTCTGCTCTTTGTAGGATTTTCAGCGCCTCGCTCAGCTGGCCTTGTCCAATTAGTGCACATGCAGTATTGTAGCACAATTCATAAGTGCCTTCTTGAAGGCCTAAGTTTTCCTGTTATGGAAAAAATTACCAAGTCAATTACTAGAATGAAAAATGATTTCACGGCTGTAAAGGTATATAAGGAAACTCACTGGTACTACTCTTCCCCAGTTGCTTTGGGCAGCAACCACTGCTGAAAGGTTTGTTTTCCTTTCTTCTTCATAATCATCTTGAGAGTTTCGAATAAGATCTCGGTACACAGCCAAACAGTCATCATAACGCTCCAACCTATACAACTGAAGAGAAAGAGAGTAAACAAAAAAATATGCTGTTAGTCAAATATACACACTGGTGGTACTTATGAGCTCATGCCTTCTTAAAGTTCTAAATAGGGAAGTTCCAATTCATAAAGAATGAACAGTCAACAGTTTATTCTCTTCTTTGGACATTTTCTTTTTTTTTTGGTAAGGAAGCAAGGTAAATTTGGTATATTTCCTTTATGAAAATTAAGCAAGGGTAGCATCATGGTGCCAATACTTTTATAATGTCATTTTTCGTTAATCCTTGCAGCTTTTCAACAGTATAAATTCATATCTCCTTTTTAAGGCATGATATGCCATCTAAGTAAATCATTTAACTAAGAGGCAAATCATTTTCACTACCTTCCTTTTTCTAAAGTCAGAGGAAAAGTCTGTAAGAAAGGCCAAGAATGAAAGCCTTAATTTATGTTCCTAAATCCATTAAACAAATATAATCACAAAAAGACTTTCATATAAAAAGACTGTTAAGCCCTGACAAACTGGAACAATATCATGTACAACAAAAGTACCTGAGTCTCTTCTAACAAGACTTTTCTGCTCTCCACTTTTTTTTCCATCTTGCTGCTTATCCTTTCCATTTTGTTTTCTGTTCTAGCCACCAATTTTCTATACAAAACAAATTTCCCAGTGCATGTGGACAGTATATATAACTTCCACTGACTTCATCAGAATTCTTTACAAAGAAACTAAAAATTGGCCTATCCCATGATACGTGAAATCCAGTATTCTAAAAGTCAAGCATGTTGGAAGAGCAATCTTTGCCCTTCCCAATGTTAACCTCAAAAAATGAAAGATATACTATCTGTAGTTTAATCCTGAAAACATTAAGCATCTTCTACTTGTAAAACATTTTGCCAGAAGCCAGAAATACTAAATAATACAACCCTTGCCCTCAAGGACTTTACAATCTAATGGGAGCTAGTATTATGTGCTCAGGGTAAGTATGACACAAAGAATAAAATGAGGGCACAAGAAAGATCCTGGCAAAAGTTCTTAAACATGAGGAAGGAGAGATCACTTTCAGCTGTGGAAATCAGAAAAGGCACCACATTACTGGGGCATTATCCATGAACTTATCTAAATCTTTCCAGACATTATTTATATTTTTAGCCTATAATACCTCTTGGGGGTAACAAAATCTTTTGTTTACAATTTTCTATATAAAGTAATAGCAGCATTTATCTGTCCTAAATGTATGTCTTTTAAGCTTCAAAGGATGTTATTTTTATCTTTGATTATCTGTTTTATGTTAGGCATAGTTTCCCAAGTCAGTTCTAATCCATTTGGAAATAGGTGGGATATAAAGCCTAAATAAGTAACAGGGATGTGTTGTGGTCACCAAATGTGTTCTTATTTCAAATCTCATTATGATTTTAGAAACTTTAATCATAATACATCTCTCAGCCTTTTTTTCCGAACTAAAGAGTTTGATTCCACACTTCCCTTCTCACCCCTACCCCACACCGAGTTTTTCTTCATAAGAGCTTTTTCATCTTTTTCATCATTAATTTCCCTCAGGAGGGTTGAACCCTGGAGTGTATAATATCCATATAACTCATACATACACATACAACAGACTATTCAGCTGCTTTTGAAAATATGAAATAGGTCTGCTAGATCTGTCCTAGATGAGGATGAATGAACTTAAGCAAATCTCAAAGAGCAGACTTGCCAGCCTATTCCTTGGGACATCAAAGTAGGCCAGGGTTCCTATTCCTGGTCCGTGCTAAAGAAAGAAGTGGGATCATTCTCAAGGACCGACAACAGTTAAAATGGTAATTACCACTTGTCCATAAAGTTCCTTTAGTTTGTCCGTCTGATGGTTGGCACTTTCTATTGTTTTCAAGGCATTCTCAATACGATTCAGCCTGTATTCACAGTATGCCTTCTCGAAGGAAATAGAATCACTGCAAGAGCGACAAATCAGAATATGATTAGAGCAAACAGTGAAATGACATCTAGCCTCTTAAGACACTTTGACATCTACCTGAAACAAGTAAGGTCTTATTATGATGCTATCCTTGCTTAATTTTCATAAAGGAAATATACCAAATTTTCCTTGCTCCAAAGATACTCAAAACAATTATTTTTTATTATATATCTTAAGAGTTTTTTAATTCTAAAAAGCCTTGTAAATCTTTCCAAACCAGCTCAAAAAGTAAAAACTCAACCACTAGCAACAAAAAAAAATGGAAATGTCAAAAGGAGGAGCACTTAAACCAATAAATTAAGTACACAAAAATCAGAGAAATACTATCAATTATGTGTAGTCTTCGAAATGAACCTATGACATGAGAAAGAGCTTTCCAAAGTAAATCTTAAGGAAAACAGGCTTTTCTTAAGGTACAAGGCAATATAATGTTTCTTTGTACTAATTATTACCACTTGAAAATATCGTATGATCATGGATTTTGAGCTAGAAGGAACTCCAGAGGCCATCTAGTCCACCCCTCTCATTTTACAATGAGACTGAAGTGACCTCCCTAAGGTCTCACAACCAGGAAGGGATGACCAATTCTTAGATTCACACCCAGGCTCCCTCACTCCAAGTCCAGGACTTGCTACTCTACCACACTGCTTCTAATACCATTGTCATTTCAGCTAACCAAAACTTCCTACACAAACATTTCATATTTAGCATAGTGAAATGATAATGGTATCCCTTTAAAGATTACAGGGACTTGGTATGTATTTTTATTTATAAATACAAATATGTTTATTTGTAGACACAGATATGCTCAGTACCTCAAATTCCACAACAACTTGCATATCTTTGAGATTGTCTAGTGTGTCAGCTTGGGAGGAGGAAAAGATGGGGAAAGGGACAAGGAAGGAGTGGAAGAAATAATTCCAACAAGTTTAAAAGACTACCTCCATTAGAAAAAACTATGATCCAAAGAGATCTTGGAAATCACCTAAATAGTTTGGCATGGTACTGAAAGCAGTAATTTCCATCATTCGATGTGGGAGATCTCAATATATGCTTTGTCTAAACTGGTACTTAAATGTTAGCATGTTTTTCTCCATAACTGATTTTATCTCTTGCATTTCTTTTCAAGCAGTGAAGTCTGATGGCGAGGGAGTTGTCCTAGGAATTAGGAAAAGCATCTCTGAAACACATTAGCTGTGTGACTGAGTGTTCTGAGGCACCCTCTAAGATGCTAATTCACATAAGAGTTGCAACTCTGCATTGGTCAAGGGAATCTCCTCCCCCACCATGAGTTTATAGTACCAATGAAATTACAAATCAGTTAAACGATGTCTTTATTTGTAGAGGGCAGTTCTTAAACTTCTTAACCCCAAATGTCCTTTGAAGACTTTCATCATTCCTTATATGCCCCACATCAACCCACCAAAAAACAAAACAAAATAAAAAAAAAGAAAGAAAGTGAAGCCCACTCTATCCTCTTCATGGTATTTTAAAGGTAAGCAAGGAGATCAGAGTATAGGAGGCAGAAGAGGTCAGATTGTTTGCACAGTTTTTGTTAAGGCCGCCAAAAGTAATAGTTTGCAATTCTGACCCTTCTCCACTTTCAGAGGCACTATCAAGGGAAAAGAAATAAAGTATACCACAAATCAATGAAGTTGGAAAGTAATCTGCAAAAGTGCTTCTACTTGAAACAAGACGGTTCACTCAGAACTTCCAATGTCACTAAAGTTGAATTACTTACCCAGTCAACACTTTGGTGTGAGAATTGATGACACTCAAGGCTTCCTTAAAATTACCGTTTTGGATAAGGCACACCACTTTACAATGCAGAGCAGTTATATCATCTTTGTTGATCTGCAATACTAAATAAAGATAATATTTTTAGCTCCAAATCTTCTGTACTTTTTCCTTCCTAACACACAGGGACCCCTTTAGCTGGGAGTAATTCAACACAGTCAGCAAAAAAGTGATTTTTCTTCATTTTTAATTTGTAAAGAACAATACAAATTTACACATCGGGTTTTCCTCAAGATATCAAAATTCAATACTTTTCATGAGTGAAAAACAAAAAAGTTTACACGACTATATCCAGTCAAAAAGTAAAACTATTCTAGCAGTTCTCAAACCTCTTCATCTTGGGACCCACGCCTTGCTGGTTATAGTTGGACCAAACAAGTATACACTTGTACCCAAAACAATAACAAAAACTCAACCACAATAATTCTCATAATTCCTAACTCATCTTGCTAGTAATTTCACCAAAAAGCCATTTGGGGGCTTACTTTCACTCATTCTGAGAAAAAAACAACCTGGAATAAAAAAAGGCCCAGATGAATAGATTCTTATAATAATAAGTATATACATCTTATAATAATAAGTATAACATCACTACGACTAAATAGTTTTAACAAGTTTTACAAAACAAATTCTTTTATTAAGGAGATTTGTTCTATAAGGTTTGGATTGAGTCAAAGGGCCACATGTGGACTGCAGGCTGCAGGTTCCCCACCCCGTTAAGAAAATCATGGAGACTGGCTGGCAACATGGAGATCGCTGTCCACCTATAGAGACCCTTTTGGTTTTAATTTTAATACTTCAATCTAAGGACTACCGTAATTTTCATTGGCCAAGTTAGATCGCTAATTTCCTATGATGCAAATAGGTTTAGAAAAAAAAACCAACTTATTTATATAACACTGCATGATTGACCAATCTTAGCTTCAGAGATACAATGATAAAATCGTACCTTCCTCTTGGGTGAACTGTAATGAACTATAGGTACAGGAGATTGCATACAAGCTTAGGCCGGTTTTATTTAACTGGTTTTCTTTGTTATAGGGAAAGGTTGCAGATGCCAAAGTCATTGGGATATAAGAAAGTCATTGTGTAAAAATCAAAAAAGCATCAAAAATGCAACAAAAAAACATTGCATTCATTTTTCCCTTGCTTTGATAGTTCTTAGTTTCATGCTTACCCAAAAAATCAAATTCAGATTAATTTAAACCAAATTAGCAAAGCTAACAATGAAAATTAATGGCTACTTTTTCATTGTTTGAAATAACTATAAGTGCTTTGCATATATACATACATATATATAAAAACTATTAATATTCACCTTACTGTAGTAAGCAAAAGCTGATTAGACAAAATTACCACGCCGAACAATTAACAGACATTTACAAGCACCTATAATATGTAAGACAATGAAGATATAAAGACAAAAACAAAAATCTCTGGCCTAATGGAGATTACATTCTAAATGGAATATAACATACTTCTAAGTATATACATGATAGATACAAGATAATTTGGGAGTGGAGGGCTTTAACAGCTGTTATCAGGAAAGACCTCAATGTAGACAGGAAACCTCTGGAAAAATTAGAGATTTTAATAGGGGGAAATGAGAAGGGAATGAATTCCAGGGTTGCGGACAAACAAAATATTAAAGAACATTTTGTCATGCTGAAAAAATACCAAAAGGGCCAGTTGACGGGACTAAAAAATGTATGAAGAGGGACTAATATATAAGCCTGGAAAGGTACTTTGAAGCCAGAGAGGCATCTGCATTTGTTCCTAGAGGTTACAGGGAACCACTATGGGTCACTAAGCAGGTGCATGACATTGTCAGACTGGTACTTGAGGAATATCATTTAGGCAACTAGGTGTAGTATTAAGAGGAGGACAAAAATGGGGAGGGATGGAAATAAGAATTTACACAGGCTTATGTGGCAGACACTGTACTATAAACATTATATCTTTCGTTCCTAACATCAATCACAACAACCCTGAGAGGTATGTGCTGTTATTATCCTCATTTTACAGTTGAGAAAACTGAGGTGAAAAGAGGTTAAACAACTTGCCCGGAGTCATGTAGCTAAAGCTGAACTTGAACTTAGGTCTTCCTGACTCCAGGCCCAGTGCCCTATCCACTTCAAATCCTAGCTGCCCCAGATCAGGATGGTATTGAGAGGTAAGAGACTTGCATGGAGATGATGTAGGAAAACTACTGCACCAGTTCATGTGAGAGGTAACGAGGGCCTAAAGTAAGGTGGTGTGGTATGGTTTGGTCATTCTTCAGTTGTGCTGGACTCTTCATGAACCCATTTGGACTTTTCTTGGCATGGAAATAGAGACAGATGGACAAATTTAAGGAACGTTCTGGAGGTAAGGGGCAGTAAGGAACAGTGATACGAACATGATTCCAGGGTTGCAAACCTCGGTGACTACACGGTGATGCCCGAGAGAAAAATAGAGAAATTTGGAAGAAGGGTAGATTTGGGGGAGCATGAGGTAAATTAGTTGTGTTTTGAACTTGAGTTTAAGATGCCTACAAGACATCTAGTTTATAGAAAAGATACCACGGAATACTAACGCTGCTATTGTGCTATCATTAACATTCGTACCTCCTTCATTACCATCTATCATGACATCCAAAAGTCCACATATAGATGGCATTTTCTGTAAGGCTCAAGTGTAACAGAAAGAACACATCACCCAACACATTAATGCTCACCCTACCCTCTGGGACAGGCATTGCTCTACTCATCAGATTAGAGGAAAAGAGGTATACTGGAAAGAGTACTGCATTTGCAGAGAAAGAACATGACTTCAAATCTCAGCTTTACTACTTACTAACCTATAGGATCCTGGGCAAGACTTTATGCCTAGATGGAAATTATTAAGCAAAATTTAAAAAGGAATGGAAAGCTAGAATCTATACTCTGTATATTAATGCTTTATCTAAGTATTAAACAGTTATAATACTTTACTATAAATAATATATAATACGCATTTTGACAAAATAAAATTTAATACTTAAATTATTGTAAGTATTAGCTATTACTAAAGATATTAAAGATAAGTATATATCTCAAGTAAGAGAAGATTTTAATACTAAGGAGTACAATTTGAAACGACCAAGCCTGATGAGGGCAAGTTAAAAACAAAGATAGCTCAGTTCTCTATTCTCTTTTTTTCCCCGAGGTAGGAAATGCAAAATGCGTATACGCCCGTCTCCCCAGCTGGACTACGAGTTCCTAAAAGCAGCCGGGCATAGTGGGAGTCTGAAGTCCTTCCTGTCAAGTGCACAAAACTGAAAACTGCCTCTCCAGGAACTTTCCTGGCCTGTGAAATGGGGATAATAAAACGGATATAAAGGGCTTCGTAAACCTCAAGACCTCCATAAAAAGCAGCGACTGCGTTAGTGATCTGGAAACGCCGAACCCGCAGTTTGTGGCAACCCGCCAAGTTCGGGGGCGGGGGGGGGGGGGAAGCTCCTTCCCGGAGCTGGCAAAGCACGGAAAGAACAGAGGGAGGGGCCGGGTGAGAAAGCAATTTCTCCGGGGAAGGGAAGAGAAGCTGCGGGTCCCTTTAAATGCCCCCTCCCCCTCGAGCTTCCTAGACCTGGGGTGAGGGAAGAGAGGCTAAGTACACGTGGCTTAAAGGGGTTGAGGAACCAAAGGCTGCCGGCCTGGGGAGGGGCGGTGCACTGCGGCTCTGAGACCAGGCGGCTGGCGGAGACCGGGCCTGCTCCACGACGACGCGCATCTGCGTCGTGCCGACAAGCGCGGGCAGGCGGCTGGGGTCCCCCGGCCCGTCTCCGCCTCTCCCCCTCCCCTCCTTCGCGGGGCGCGCGCCGGAAAGAGGCCACATCTCGCCGAAGCGGCGGGCGCCTCCCGGGGGCGGGGGCGGCTGCTGCCGCCAGGGCGCACGCGAGGGGCGCGGCACTCACTCTTGTCCACTGTCTTGAGGGCGCGCGTGAAGTCGCCGTTCTGGCCATTACGATTCACTTCGCTCCAGAGGGCAGCAACCGACGCGCCCCCGCCGCCGCCGCCGCTCGCCATCTTGGAGAATACGCTGAGGTGGGCGGGAACGACCTCTGGCCCCGGAAACGGATTTCGGCGGGGACTTGGGGAGAAGTGGGAACAGGAAGCGACGCTGGGCCGTTGCTAATAGCAACCGGATTCAAGGCGTCCTCCCTTGAGGGGTACGCTCCTCCCTCTGAAGCTCCCAAAGACCTCGGCCCCCGGGCGGCAAATGTGGTAAGAGCTTGGATCGCGTGGAGCATCCGTTACCTTCCCTACCCGGGCCAACGCCCAAACCATGCCCGGCTCGGCTCCGTGCCCGGCTCCGCTCGTTCAGCCCGCAGTGAGAAGCTGAGTCCGGACCGAGAGGGCCTGAGCCGCGGCAGCCCTTCTATTCGGGCCGATGCCGCTAGAGCCGGGATGCTTTATTTACCTCTTCTGTGGCAGTCTGGTGAAGCCTTCTCAGAATCATATTTTAAATTTAATACAATAAAATAGATAAGATTGCAAAGGAAATCAATGACGCTGAAAAAGCTATCAAAATATTTTTAAAAAAAAACTCCGCAAAGGAAACTAAAATATGATCGAGTGGTCAGTCCCTGATGACCCACTATGTGCTCTTTACTGAGATAGAGGCTGTAGGCATGCTTTCACTGGGACAGTAACTCAGCTACCTCAGCCCCATTCCCCAGTCAAAAAAAATAAAATGTTTATGGAGGCGAAATGAGGTTAAAAGTAAAACCAAGGACAACCAGGAGGGGAAGCAATAGCTGTCACAAAAGAACATGCAGCCTAAGTAATATATGTTTAGGATTAGGCTTTGCCATCAGGCTTACAGTCCAGGTGGTGTACCCAGTTACTTGATATCATTAGTGTAGGGAACCCCAAGGTAGGGAAACTCCCTACCAATATAGATTTGGACCTGCTCTGCAATTTACAGCCTAGGACACAGAGGCAACACTTGAAAGTAGTTCTTTCTGACTCCAAGGTCAGCTGTCTCTCTCCGCTGTGAGAGGTTATCGACTGTACCTGTAGGAGTATCTCAATTCAATTTAGTAAGTTTTGGATTTTTTTTTTTAGCAGCAGCTAGTAGTGTGACCTTCCTCTTCCTAGGCTGCATGATTCACTGACCAACTCCAAGCATCATAGTATGCATTTAGAGCTGACAAGGCCCCTACAGATGATCTAATCTAGCCATCTTTTTTACAGAAGAGGAAGCTGTAACAAAGAAGTTAGGAGATATGCCAAGTTATAACAAGCAGACCCAGGAGTAGTCTTCTGATTACAAATCCAGTGTTTCTACCAATACATCATGCCACTTTTGAGAAGGAAAAAACAAACATTTTTTTTTTTTTAAATCTGGTTTTATTGCTTACTACCTGTGTGAACAGATAGCTAATTCTACCTATCTTATTCTTGCCAAGTTAAGGACCCAGGGTCCTAAAACACCAATTTACCTTGTACCCAACAGCCAACTCTAAATATAGGAGCATAGCTTTGTGGTCAAAGTAGAAGTGGTGGTTTGACCTGTCTGGCACTTATTAATTCTCAGAGAACTCTGCTACTTCAGCTAGGCTTGTTTACTCACAATGAAAATAATATTTAAGGAAGATTAATGTGCAGGTTAAATTAAAGAACAAAATCTTGGAAATTAAAGTTAGAAGGCCTTTATGGTAAAAATATGAGATAATCAAGGTCTGGTCTAGAGTGTTGCCAGTAAGAATGGAGCAGATAGGGACTTCTGGTCAAGATGACTGAACTGAGGCAAGCTCCCCAGCCAAACACCCAAACACGTTACCTGTTTTCTAACAGAGGGATGAAAGACACAAGAGATATACATTTTTTTACATGTCTACAGTGTGGGTGTTTTGTTTGGCTACACTTATTTGTTACAAAGGGTTTTTTTTAATTGGGTCGAAGGGGTTTTGGGTGGGATAAAAGGCATAGAAATACTTATTCTCCCCAAAAATATGGCCATTGAAACCTTTTTTTAATGCACAGAAAAAAAAATTAAGAAAACACAAATGGGCAGGACAGTTTTGAAAATAACCTGTAGAATTTATTATAAATATTTTTTGAAATAATCAAGCTTTTGACAAAATACAATACCAATTCCTATTAAAAAATACCAAGGAGCTCAGGAATAAATGGAATCTTCCTGAAAATGATAAGTAGCATCTATCTAAAACCATCAGCAAGCACTATATGTAATGGGGATAAACTAGAAGCATTTCCAGTAAGATGGCGGGGCGGGGGGGGGGGACAAGAGCATCCATTATCACCACTGTTATTCAATATTGTACTAGAAATGTTAGCTTTAGCAATAAGAGAATAAAAAGAAATCAAAGGAATTAGAATAGGCAAAAATTAAACAAAGCTATCACTCTGTACATGATATAATGGTATACTTAAGAGAATCCTAGAGAATCAAGTAAAAAACTACTTGAAATAATAAACAACTTTAGCAAAGTTGCAGGATAACCAACATAAATCATCAGCATTTCTATATATTACTAATAAAGCCCAACCACAAGAGATAGAAAGAGAAATTTGATTTAAAGTTACTGTAGACATCATACTCAGGAACTATATAAACACAGTTATAAAACACTTTTCACACAAAAGCAGATCTAAATAATTAGAAAAATATCAGTTGTTGAGGTAGCTAAGTGGTGCAGTGAGTAGAGCACCAGCCCTGGAGTCAGGAGGACCTGAGTTCAAATCCAGCTTCAGATACTTGACACACTAGCTGTGTGAACTTGGACAAGTCACTTAACCCCAACTGCCCCACCATCTTCCCTCAAGTAAAAAAAAAATGGGTAAGCTGAGCTAATACAATAAAAATGACAATTCTACCTAAATTAATTTACTTGTCCAGTGCCATACCAATCAAAATACCAAAATATATTTTAAAGATCTAGAAAAAATAATAACAAAATTCATCTGGAAAAACGAAAGATCCAGAATGTCAAGGGAATTAATAAAAAGAAATGCAAGTGAAAGTGGCCTAGCTGTACCAGATCTTAAATTGTACATTTGCAATCACCAAAACTGCTTGGTACTGGCTATGAGATAGAGTGGTGGATTAGTGGAATATTAGGTACACAAGACACAGTAGTTAATTGCTATAGTAATCTACTGTTTGATAAACCCAAAGACTCCAGCTTCTGGGATAACACCTCACTATTTAACAAAAACTGCTGTGCAAACTGGAAAATAGTATGGCAGAAACTAGGCATAGACCAACATCTTATACAGTATACCAAGATAAAGTCAAAATAGGTACATGACTTAGATGTAAAGGCTGATACTATAAGCAAACTAGGAGAGCAAGGAATAGTTGTCAAATTTATGGAAAACAGAAGAACTTATGACCAAACAAGATAAAGAACATTATGAAATGCAAAATGAATGATTTTGATTACATTAAATTGAAAAGTTTTTTCACAAAGTCAATGCAACCAAGACTAAAAGGGAAGTAGAAAGCTGGGAAACAATTTTTATGACCAGTATTAAGGTTTCATTTCTAAAATATGTAAATAACTGAGCCAAATTTATAAGAATACAAGTCATTCACCAGTTGATAAATGGTCAAAGGATATGATCAGGCAGTTTTTCAGAGGAAGAAATTAAAGCTATCTATAGTCATATAAAAATGCTCAAAATCACTATTGATTAGAGAAATGCAAATCAAAACAACTCTGAGGTACCACATCACACCTATGAGATTGGCTAACATGACAAAACAGGAAAATGATAAATGCTGGAGAAAATGTGGGAAAATTGGAACACTAGCGCATTGGTGATGGAGTTGTGAATTGATCCAACCATTCTGGAGAACAATTTGGAACTATGCCCAAAGGACTATAAAACTATGTGTACCCTTTGACCTAGAAATACTGTATCCCAAAGAGATTATAAAAATGGGAAAAGTTGACCCACATGTACAAAAATATTTATAGCACCTCTTTTTGTGGTGGCCAAGAATTGGAAATTGAAGGGATACTAATCAATTGGAAAATGGCTGAACAAGTTATGGTATATGAATGTAATGGAATACTATTGTTCCATAAGAAAAGACGAGCAGGCCAACTTCAGAAAAACTTGGAAAGACTTACAAGTACTGATGCTGAGTGAAGTGAGCAGAACCAGGAGAACATTGTACACAGTAACAGCCACACTGTTCAATGACTAACTTTGATAGACTTAGCTTTTCTCAGCAATGCAAGGATCTAAGACAACTCCAAAAGACTTATGATGGAAAATGCTATGAACAACCAGAGAAGGAATTACAGAATCGGAATGCAGATCAAAGCATACTATTTGCTCTTTTTTTTGTTTGTTTTTTCTTTTTCATGGTTCTTCCCATTGGTTCCCATGTAGAGCTTATATCAGATTACGGGCTGTCTTGGGGAGAGGGAAAAGGAGAGAGAAGGAGAAAATTTAGAACTCGATCTTATGGAAGTGATTGTTGAAAACTAAAAATTTTTTTTTTTAAAAAAACAAGCAATTTGAGACATTCACTGCTACATATAAAATCCTGTTTTTGTGTTCTGCTCTGTGTGTGTGTGTGTGTGTGTGTGTGTGTGTGTGTGTGTGTGTGTGAAAATGCTCTTTTTTGGTATTTAAGTTCATTATTGAAAACATTTTAAGAGAATGACAGGGAAATAGTGATCAATTTAATGCAACAAGTTTTTTTAAATAACCACTGTGGGGGCACTGTTCTAGGTGCTAGGGGATAAGGATTAAGAGAAGGCATTAGATTTGGCAATTGGTGACTTTGGAAAGAGCAGTTTCAAACTGAGGGACAAGATCAGAAGCCAGGTTGTAGAAAAAGAGTTGAGGAATGAGTAGAGGAAATGAGGACAGTATAGACAGTTTTTTCTAAGAGTTTACCTTGGAAAGAGAGACAGAAGACATTTGTATGCAGCAGGAAATGATGGGAGACAGAGAGAGAGCACAAAAAACTTTGGAGATAGGAGGTGACACCCAATTTGAGCCTTGAATGAAACTGAGGATTCTAAGAGTTATAGTTGCTGCATCCCAGGCATATGGAACAGTCTGATCAAAAGTAGGAGATAGAATATTATGTGGGAACTAAGTAGGCAGGTTTGGCTAGTATGAAGTGTGTGGAAAGGAGTAATGTAAAATAAGCCTGGAAAGGTAGGCTGGAGTCAGACTGTAAAGGGCTTTTAATGCTGAAGTGAAGACATAAACAATAGTGGACTTGACTCTGAGAAAGTCAAGAGACAATGCCCAGAATCCTGTGATTTACTGAACTACCCTAAATGGGATCCTAATAAAGGGAAAAGCTAAGATTCATTCTTCCATATTGATGTTCTGTACTTCAGGGCTAGCCAAAAAAACCTCTTTGTTTTTTGCCTCGTAGCTCTCAGTTTTTGCAAGCTGGCTGTGCTTTGGACATGCCTTCTCCTCCAGCTGCTTAATACCCCAGCCCTGCCCTTTTCTGGAAGCTTCCTTACCATATACTGGAAATATCACTGCCCCATGCCAAGATCTCCCTATCAATCTCTAGCACCTGCTTGCCTGTGACATCAGAAATAGGAAATCAATGAGAGATGCTCATGAATAAGAACCTGCTCCATCCCAATAAAGCCCATGACCTTCCACTGTGTCATAAAGATACCATGGAAGAGATGGGGTCCTATTTGTCTCACACATAGACTAGGAGGACTTTTAAAGAGTTGGTGAAGCTGTTTATGCCAAGTCCAGAGTCAGCCTCTCTGATGGATCATCACTGACCCCCCGCCCCATTTTCTTCCCTAGTAGTGTCTGAAAATCATCATATCTCAAATTCTGACAACCTCCCTTTTTCTATTGTTGATTGCTTCTCCTACCCATGGTTTCTAATATTAGGCCTTGGACCTTCCCTTGTGTGAGTTAAAATGCACCAAAATAAAGGACTATTGTTTTACTCATTACTGGTCTATTTTACTCTTTTGTGAAAACTTCCTTTAAAGCCTTAAACTACTGTTACAGACCAGGACAGAAAGATTGCACTTTTGCCAGTGCTATAAGCTTTTCTGCAATGTCCTTTATTTATTATACATATTTTATTTATTTATTTATTTATTTATTCACTCATTTATTATTCAAATCAGGTTTCTAAGCCTTTATTATTACTGTTGCTGTCTTCGACTCCTGGCAAGCACTGTGGATCCTTCTGACCACTGTTAATGTCTTCTGATACAAATATTGTGAGACCTTGCCACTGCCACAGCCCTTAACTCTACTTTACTGCTTCCCGTTGTTTGGGTCTTCTCCAGCAGATGGTGCTAGTTACCTACTCTCCAGCTAACAACATCTCTAGCTGACAGCCACCACTGGTGGGCATTGTTGGAGAGAATATCCGAATTTATGAGATCACATCTTTTTGAGCATATAGATGACTCACAAATATATGTACGTGTGTATGTGTGTGTGTGTTTGTTTCCTGATCTCCATTTCCATATTTCTACCACCTGCTAGACATCTTCCCCTGGATGACCCATTGGCATCTCAAATTCAACATGTCCAAAACAGAACTCATTATCTTCCACCCTAAATCCATACCTCCTCCAAACTTCTATTTATGTTGAGAATGCCTGTGTCATAAGGCAAAAAATTGTCTCCTTAGCATTTAGTTCAACAAGTGCCCTTGAAGAGTTTGGCTTTTGTCATTGAATCTTGCTAAGTGCTAAGCCCCAGGCCCAAACCCCTATTAGGTGTAACATTAACATTATTGTG
>CM053623.1:365489175-365583313 GCA_028646595.1 Phalanger gymnotis
CCCCCCACAGAAGCTCCTAGCCAGATTGTTAAAACAATGCCTTCCTCCTGGTCACTCTGCTGGCAATCTCAAGTCCTCTTTGCTCTTCATTCCCTCTTACCCCCACATTCAAGCAATTGCCATGTCCTTTGTACCCTTCACACTCCATTTTCTCCAATCACACAGCCTCTACCTCAGTTAAGGCCTTTATCACAGGGGGCAGCTAGAGTTCGAATCCCACCTCAGACCCTTGACACTTAATAGCTGTGTGATCTTGGGCAAGTCACTTAATCCCAACTGCCTTGTCTTCCCCCCTCCAAAAAAAAAAGCCTTTATCACATCTCACCTAGACTGTTATAATAGCCTCCTAATTGGTATTCCTGTCTCTAGTCTCTCTTAGCTAATCCATCTTCACACAGATACCAAACTGATATTCTTAAAACAGACCATATAACCATATCTCTTCCCGATTCAAAAATCATTAGTGATTTCCCATTGTTTCTAGGACAAAATACAAAACCCTCAGCTTTGTATTTAAAATCTGATATAATCTTGGGAAAGCACACTGGTAGGCCATCATGAGCTATAAGCACTAGAAAAGGCATTCCCCAATCCCTCATGGCACCCTAGAGCCCTGAGAGGAGGTAGTGGCTATGGTCTACAGCCTACCCATACAATCAAGAGTTGGGATAATCACTTCAGCATTGCTGCAATAGTTCATCTATACATTGTCCTCTATTCTTGAATCCCTCTTCTCTTTGTCATATTCATGCCCTGCCCTCAAGCCTGGGTCACTCCTGCTGCCCATATACTTAGCTTCTATGATCTATTGGATCCTCACAACAATCCTGGGAGATGGAGGAATACATTAACCACCAACTCAGGCTAGTTTAATATCTGAGCTTGCAACCCTTGGAGCTGACCTTTATAAGACATTGTTGTTTGTCCTTTGTTCTCTAAGAGGATAATGACATCAGGGAGGTGATGCCATGCCATGCAAGTGAATTGGATTTAAGTGAGGGAGGGCTGTGCAAATTCACCAGCCTCACTTTCTCCTCCTGAGCCATCTGGGTCTAGTGGTGAGATATAAATCAGGACAACTGGAGATGGCCCTGGATGCAGTGGGAGACCTTGGTCTTTTTAAGCTAAGGTCTTTAACAGGTCTCAGTCTGTCTGAGGCTGCACACATTCAGTGATTAAGGCTAGATAAGAAATGAGGCAGAGAATGGCCTCATTACCTAGTCAAAAAATTCAGTCTGAGAGGGAAAGACCCTCAGGGTTTCTGGTCAAAGCAGAAATAATTGTTGTTTACCGTTGACTCTGAGCCCATCAGGGTCTAAACAATAACCAAGTAGAGCTTGGCTTGGGACCTCTTGTTGGCCAGCAAATAAGAGGTAAAGTGATTTGGGTTTAATGTGTGGTCCTTAGGGAAAAAAAAACCATTTCAGCCATCAAAATTACATTCCTTTGGGCAGAGTACCCACAGATAAGGATATGATACCCCATGTGGACAGAGGGAAGAGAAAGAAGGGAAGTGTGTGAGGTAAATAACATGTGAAGACTTCACAGGGAAGATATGTATAATTATATATCTATATCTATACTAAGAAATGTTTAAAAATCAAGAAACAGGGAAATAGGGAAGTAGAAAAATTCTGAGGCCATGAGAGTCTGATGGCTCAGCCTCTGGGAAAGTTTACCCTGAAACTTTTTGTTCTTTCTTATGGTTCTGCTTTAAAGATTTGCTCAGTAAGAATAGGGTCACTGTGATCTGCTTTCCTTTACTGTAAAAGAATGGAGAGGGTCTCCCCCTCCCCTTATCTTATTCTCCTTCTTTAGATTTATAGGTGTCACCTCCATTGTAATCATTAACTAAGGGAATGGTAATTGGAGTTTCTCTGCCTCGATTTCCCAGTTCTTGGTTTAGCTTTTGTGCTCAGATTGTAAGGCTGCCTCCCAGCCAATGGTGAGAAGGGTCAGAGGTGGGCGTGAATTCTCTTGTGTTAGGTATAATTATTGGTGCCTTGCCTTTTGTAAAGTGCCTCCCTTGCTAGATCTGTTCTGGCAGAGGATGCTGTATTCTCGAGTATTGAATAAAATTTATTTCTTTTCCCACCCTGAGATGGCTCCTTATTATAAATTAACATTTTAATTGGTGAGGGTCTTTCATCCCACACAGAGGGAAGGAAGCAAGCAAGCTGTGTTGCCCAACTGGCCAGTTCCAGTTGGGTCCCCAGTGGGGCAGCTCCTCTTTCTACTCACAGAGGTTTTTGTTTGTCTTCCATTCTCAAAGAGGATCGTGACATCAGGGAAGTGATACCATGACATGCAAGTGAATTGGATTAAAGTGAGGGAGGGCTGTGGAAAGTCACCAACCTCACTTTCTCCTCCACAGCCATCTGGGTACAGTGTCAAGATATAGATCAGGGTGACTGGAGATGGCACTGGATGAAGAGGGACATATGTCTGTAAGGAAGGATCCAAACTGGCTAAAACAAGGACTGTCTTTACTATTTCTAGAAATGTTATCCTTTTCACACTATGCCTTGTGCATGGGTGCCCTAATATTTAGAGAAATTGTCAGCGCCACCTATTCTAAATCTATGAAAGTAGCGAAGCTATTTGGTGAACAGACTTTGGCCCAGGAAGAAGAGGCTAGTGATATCTTCCTTACAACACTTATTTTGCTCTCAAGAGAAAACTCCATTTCTTTAGTCTTTACAGCACTTAACATCAAGATTTTAATGTATAATAAAGCTAACTAAACAAACTAGGTGGAAAAATGCCCCCCCTCAAAGGGGACAATTATCATCTATTTAAAGAAAGTAAGTGTTGGACCAATCTGTCTTCCTCAGTGCCTGAAATCAGAAAGATATCTGTGTTTACTATTTCTCTTAATAGGAATGCAATCTTCCTAAATTTATGATTATTGAGACAAAAGAATAATTTCTACCTGTTAGAATCAAATCATACTGAATTAGAATTGGATTCTTGTGTATACTTCAGTTCTTAAAAATGTATTTTGACTCTAATAGTTATATAAAAATTCTTCAATAAATGAGCATCCCCTAGTTCATTAACAGAAAAAAACAAAATGAAAGAGTGACACATAGGTCTCAGAATGCCTAGAGAGATAAAGGAGGTCAGAAAGTAAAGAGGGGCTACACAGATTAAAACTGGGTTCCTTGGAGAGAGACCTATCCAACTAAGTAGACCCTTCTGAGAACCATAGTAGTACAGAGAGGGCAACATGCAGGGACATTGCTTCTTGCTGGCCTTCTGACCTAGGGGCACACCTGACCCATATTTACATTCCTTGGATACAGGAAAATAGAGGAATGAGGAGTTCCATAGGGGTTTGAGCTAGCCAGCAGAGGTGAAAGGGCAGTGTTGTTATTCATTCCTAAATCAAACAGGAGTTCTCAGATAAGGTCAAGAACGTGGTTTGAGTTGAAACTTGTGGAAGTTGGAGCAGAGAACGAGTCACAGAACCACAGTGATGAGAAGCAAACCCAGACCTTGTCTTTAAAAAAAAAATGTTTTTATTGATGCCTTTTTTTTTACATTACCAAAGGAATTCCTAATATGCCTCTCCCTCCTCTCAGAGCCATTCCATATAACAAATAGCATTTTTAAAGAAAAAGGAAAAATAATCAGTACAACTCATCCATATATTGGAAAAGTTTGAAAGGATGTGCAATGTGTGACGCTGTGGACCTTAAACCACCATGAAGGTGTAGGTTGGAGGTATCCTCTTCTATCTCTTCATTTGAGTCATGCGTTTTCTTTATTATTTCAGAATATTCTCTTTTTGATTTTTGCATGTATAATTGCTTCCTTTTACATCATGGAAGTCATGCAGCTTTTCAGCCTATCAGTTTATATAGTACCTTCCATGCTTCTGTGTTCATCACACGTACCATTTCTTACAGAACAGTAAGATTCCATTACGTTCATGTACCACAGTTTATTTAGCCATTCCCCAGTTGATAGACATTTACTCTGACTGACCTTGACTTTTATTAGCATTATGAATCATGTGGACTTTGAGGAGTTGTATTCTGTAGTGAAACTAAGTGCTCTTCTTGCTTAGGGAAATAGCTCTCAATCCTAGGGTAGCAATAGAAATCTCAAGTGACCATATATATCCTTGGAGATAGAAGCCTGCCAAAGCTGGGTCCTACTTGATTCTGTGAAGAGTGCTAACAGTTTTTTTTTTTTTAATTTGCATTATTTCAAAAATATATAAATTTTTTTTAAAAAAGACCTGTTTGCAGGCTTGACCACTGATTACTTATGACTTGCATTTTGTGTGTTTATTTGGAAAATAATGTAATCACTATGACTTTAACTCTGTTTCACAACAGATCTATGAACAGTTTTTCAAATTTTTCTTCTCTTTATGCTTCCACCACCCCCTTATTTTTATTCAACACCCACCTCCAATTGCATCAGAGGCTACTACTCCTCCCTTGGATCATCCCAGCGCTTCCCAGGGAGGAGAATTGCCCATTTTGGGTACCTAAAGATGAACCACGTAAAATACCTGGGGAAAGTATAGGCTCTCCAAAGAGGAAAAAGAAAGTTGACTTTTTTAGGCTTATGGATGTGGTTTTTATTGCTATTTTTATCACCTGAGTACCTGTATGGGAGGCTGAGAATCCTTTTCTCTTTTTGTAGATACTGCTGTTTGCTGGAGAAAACCTGAATGGGAGGATGAATCAAAGAGTTTGATTGCTGAAAAATCCTCAGGTTTTTCTTACAAATCCAGAAGTGTTTTCCTGCAGCAGTATTACAGATTACGTTTCCTTTGTTCAACCAGTATTAAGAATCTTCTGTATTTGAGCTTTTAGAAGTTTACTGAGAAAACTAAAGCTAGGTTCCCTAAATTCAGCAACCCATAACTCCATTTGTAACTAAATGTTTAAAGCTTTAAGATGTAAATCAAATAC
Organism: Phalanger gymnotis; assembly: GCA_028646595.1. NCBI lineage: Eukaryota > Metazoa > Chordata > Mammalia > Diprotodontia > Phalangeridae > Phalanger > Phalanger gymnotis. Next base: position 365,494,107 of record CM053623.1, read on the forward strand.
ATAAATGTGTAATTAATGTTTAATAGGATTCTGTGATTCTCTTATGTAATAGGACTAAAGAGGCTATATCACATTAGGAATCCACTCATCCTCATGTTCTAACACATTGACTTTAGTTCTACTTGGTCCTTCTTCCCCCTTAGTGCTTTTCCAGTGAGGAGACTGTTGGATAAAATCTAAATCAGGGTTTCTTAGACTTTTTCCACTTGAGATTCCTTTTTGCCCAAGAAATTTTTATGTGACCCAGGTATATAAGATAGGTATACAAATTAAACATCTACTGATAATAAATTACAAAGAAATTTATTTTGAAACAATTCTTTGGTATCCATATAATTTTACCATTTATTAAAGATGAAAGCAAATTTGTATACTAATGAGATAGATGTGCCTGTTTATTTTTACATAAAGAATTAAATTTTGGTGGAATAAATACTTGTGTTACAGTAAAGATGGGATTTCTTTTTACTGCTTTCTCTTTTGGAGCCCTTGATGAGTTCGGCTTTTGTTTTTTTTTTGTTTTGTTTTGTTTTTATTAAATCAGGAATCTTTGATGACCTGCTTACCTCAAGGGAAAACCTAGTTTTACGTGGGTTTGAGTCGCATGTTTGTGATGCCCTTTGACCCTGAACAGGATATATACTCAGAGGTTGGCATCTTGCCTTTGGGGCTCACTCATGGAAGGAGTATTGAGACTCTGGGCAAGCTGTTGTAGCTGCCACCCAACTCTGCTAACCCATAGACCCATTGGTTCTTCTCTGGTAACTGTTGTGATTTGGTCAGACAGATAAGACACTTGTCTGTTGATTTGTGTTTATTTGCTCTGTTTATATAATATGTTTGTAATTTGTTTGTATTCTGAAGGTCAGGGTGCTGGCTTTTTCCCCTGAACTAAGTGAATGATATATGTATGTGTGATTAAAGTGAGATTGTTAACCCCTTACAGTTGCTTTCCTTAGAAAAGCAGATCAAAAGAACCTCTGCTGGCAACTCTTGTTGCTGGTCTTTTGTTGGGTCTTACACCCCTACAGCTGCTGCTAGCAGAATTGTTGTTATAACTTGATGCTACAGGACATAGAGCATCTTCAACATTCGTTTTTCAGAGTTGATTGATATTTTGATTCTATAATCATCAATGCTGAGAACGCGGCTTTGCATACATACATGGCAGAAGTATGTTTATGGCCATTTCAGAAATTGTTGGAAATTCTGTCCTAATCCCAAGCTAAAATTCATTTAATGATTTTTTTTCGGAAACTCAAGTTTTAAACCTGTGTTGCTCAATAACCCAGCAATCTCTTCTTGAGCTTTTAATGGGCAGGTTACTAAGGTTTTTTGATTTCCGTTGAGTATGGTTTATGAACCCAACATAGTTATTTAAAATCAAAATTCGAAGGGAAGTATTTCTGAAACTGTGTCTCCAAGACACTTCAGATGATCAATTATAACTCTTGTAATTAAATCTTTGGGAAGGTTATTTCCAATTATAAGATCATCTATAGCTATTAAACATTTTTAAAGAACCATTTTCCACCCTATTTTTCCATATGTTAACACTTTTAGTAAAACTTTCAATTTTATATTTTAACATAAATGTTACAACTTTTTCCTTGAAGTAACATGTTTAAGTCATTGAGTTTTTCAAAAATATCTAACAAATAACAGTTTCGAAAGCCATAAAAAATTAACAAAATTGTATTTCATCACAAGTCAAAAATATAATAGTCATCTTTCAATTTTAAAAATCTGTTTAAATTTCATCCTCTTGAGATCCACCTTACCTCTGCATGTAGTAATAAGTTTTTGTAATGTTTTTGTAAAGGTTCGAAAATAAATGATTGTTAGGGGCACAGCTTTTAATGAAGTTAATGATTTTTGATAGTATCGTGAAGCACAACATCTAAATCTGGTGATTTTTTTTGGCTACAAGTGCCTCCTGACAGATCATGCAGTGAGAAAAAGGGAAATGTTCATTGCCACCAATTTTTAAACTTTTGCTACAAATCCAACATACTTGCCCCATCATTGCTTCAACACTTTCTGTACAGACTCCAATGCAATTTTTCCACTGTAAACCTTCATTTGTGAGAAATTCATTGACTTTAAGATATATATCTTCCCCTCTTATGTGCCCTTCCAATGGGCAACAAAACAATAATTCCTCATGTATGCTTCCTTCATAAATATATCTTACATAAAAAAAAACAACTATGCCATATTAGAAATATCAGTTGTTTCATATAACTGAATTGCCAACTTTGGTCCACCTTTAAGCCTGATAATAAGCTGCTGGAATTGGTCATTACTAATTTCAGAAGTTCTCTTGCAAACAGTATCATTCAACAAAGAAATTTTACAAATTTCATTTCCATACTTTTTCCCATGAATTATTTCTGACATATTAATAGCAGCAGATAACACGAGATCTTCTATCATGTAGGGCTTTTTAGTTTTTGCAATTAAATAAGTTTCATAAAATGCAAGTAAATACTTTTCACTGGTAGTAATAAACTTCTCAAAACATTGTTTTTCTTTAGTTGAAGATTTTAAAAGTCATGCAAAATAGATGCTGCATGCTTGGTATTAAGATGTTGTTTTAGTTTGGCTGGTTTCATGGTCTCTGAAGCCAAAACTTCATTACAAATTAAGCAAAGAGGTTTTTCCACACCATCATCATTATTGGAAGTAAATCCATATTGCAAAAATGATTTGACATATTTTCTTTTTCTCATCAATTTAGGTGTACTGCAATCTGGTAGTGAAGATTCTGCCACATTGTCATCAGTATTTTTACATCTGTCTAAATTTAGCCACTTATCCATAACCAATAAATATTTCTTCTCCTAAAATATAAATATTGTTAATAATTTCTCAAGTAAATACTAGCTTTAGTTTAAGAAATTAAATTTGTGCTTAATTTAAAAAGTTGATGTTCATACTTACATACACATACAGCAGTGATAGTGGAGAAATATTATTAAAGGACTTTTGGGTTTACTTGCTGCAATTAAACACTTATGTTTTTGTAAAAGAAGGAGATAACAGCAATTTTTCAAATCAAACATTCTAATACAATACAATCCAAAGATACACTAATTTAATACATGCTGAGGAATGATGGTAGGAAAATATTACAAGTCTTTATTTTCCATAATTAAACTATTATGTCTTTGTGAGAAGAGAAAACTTTGTATGTATAGTATAAACACTACAATTCATAACATACAATAGTCTCGAATCTGAACCGGAGTGTTTCTGGAAACTTTCATTGGCCTTCCATGGTGTGATGGTATTCACAGTACAAAGTGCACATGATGTATGTTCAGAACCAGTAGCACAATACAACACCAGCAAGCACTGACAGAAACACCTCTGATTCTTTATGCATTTTATTTTGAATTGTTGATCTTTGAGTGTTCAGAAACCTTTTACTGTTGCCAGATTTTTTGTGTTATGCAACCCCATATGGGGCTGTGACCCACAGTTTAAGAAGCACTGCTCTATACCACTGATACATAGAATTGGTTATGGGGCAGCTAGGGGGCACAGTGTATAGAGTGCCAGGCCTGGAGTCAAAAAGACTCATCTTCCTGAGTTTAAATCTACATTCAGACACCTAGTAGCTGTGTGACTCTGGGCAAGAGGCTTAACCTTGTTTGTCTCAATTTTCTCATCTGTAAAATAAGCTGGAGAAAAAAAATGTCAAACCCCTCCAATATGTTTGCCAGGAAAACCTCAAATGGGATCACAAAGAGTTGGACACGACTGAACAGCAAGAAGAAATAGAATTGGCTAAGCCTCTATCATCAGTCACCAGAATTAGAATTCTTCCATGAAGAAGATACTTAGAGCAGTTTACATTCAAATTCTAAACAAGGTTTAGGATAAAAGTTCTTAGTTGTGACACTTTATTATGTTATGATTAACAATTTTTCCTCCCTAGTAGTAATTTAGAGTTAAAGGCCACCTAGGCAAAAAAAATTCCTTTTTCCCTGATATACTACCTAGTTACCTTATCCCCATATACCTCAGCCCTACACCTCTCAGTTCCTATCCTCAGGAACTTCTGTTCTGTGGTTAACAAATTGTCCATATTAGACTTCTTCCCATGACTTCTTCCATCTTGCATTCATAGAAACCTGGATTGCTCCTAGAAGCCAATGATTCTCTTTTTCCTCAAGGAGTTCTGTGCTAACCTCAGGCTTCTCTTTCTCAACCCTTGCCCTTCTACCTACCCTCTCAAATACCCTGGGTGTCCCAGTTCACCAGCTTCCTAAGGTCCAAATCTTCAATCTACTTCTGCCGTACCATCACTTACAACTATTCATCCTCCTTGATACAAAACTCCCAAATTCCTTACTCAGATCATAATCTCTTATACTTTCATCTCTTACTTTCTCATTCCTATACCCCTGCTAAACTTTCCCCCACACACACATTGGAAAACCCCATTAAGATTTTGATGAATACCTGTTAAGACCTAGGAAAGATACAGAAGGAAGAGATGCATTATTTTTAGAGGAGTAGACAATAGACAATAGATAGAGCTAGGAAGAAAAGATACGAAATAATGTGGACTACAAGACAAATAAATGTTAAATTGTTTTTGTAACACACATCATCAAAAAGCCATCAGTAAGGCAAAGAGGAAAGCAACTTATAAAAACTCAAGTTTTCCCAACACTAGCCCCTCATTCTTTTGGGAAAGAGGTTAACCACACTTGATCTTCTTCCATTAATAACACCTTAGCAAATCTTCCATATCATCGAAGGCTTCAGTGAATCCTCCTCTTCCAGCCATGGGCAGTAGCTGAGTCCTAAGGATTAGTGGACCCGTCCCTTAGTTTCCACTTTTACTTTCATTGGGTTTCTGTAGAGAATTTTTGAAGAGCTTGTGTTTTTGTCTCAGTTCTTCCATTTTTGAGGCCAAAGTCATCATATACTCATCTCTACCCAAACAGACTTTCTCTAGTTGCTGTTCTTCTACTATTTCCTCTACCTTCTTGGAGGTACGAATGACTTCTCCGACAGCTTTCAACTCTTGGCTGTAGAGAATCAGAGTCTCACACACAGACTGAAATAACAGACCACACTGGTTGATGTTAGGTGCTGGGGACTTACTATGTTTCTTCCATTCAGTTTCATAGACATGAATAAAGGCAAAGATCAGATGGTGGAAATCTGAGAGAGTCAGACGGAAAGTGTGGCCCATGTTGCTGCTGCCTTTGCTGGGTGTTTTCCTTTGGAGGGCTGGAAATTCTTTGAGCTCCTCAAGCATTTCAGTGAGCTCATTCAGTTTCTTAGAAAGTTCTTCCATCTTGCTCTCCCTCGACTTCAGATTTTCTTTTGTCTTCAAGTGGCACTCACTGTCTGGTGGCAAAGGGCTCAGTTTGGGGTCTAGGATCTCCTGGAGATGTGAACTGAACAACTTGTGTAGCAGCTTCTCATTTTTCTTCACTAAGTTGTTGAAGTTCTCTACACTTGAGAAGTTGGCATATCCAGGATCCAGACTTCTGACCAGATCTAGTAACTGTTTAAAGAAATAGAGCTGCCTTTTCACATTGCCGTAACCCTTGATGAGATTCTGGTCATTTGGTCCACACAACATCAATTCATAACCTATTCTCACCAGCTCTAATATTTTCTCTTCAGCTTGGGGGTCCTGAAAAGTAGCAAAAAATTCTTCAGAGGGAGGATACAGCCTTCCAAACAACCATTCCAGAATAGTCAAACGGTAAATTGAAGGGCTACATAGCAACTGTTTGATTGTTTTCAGTTCGGTGATATAAAGACCCTCAAGGAAGGGACATTTTATGTCCACGAGCCTCTTGAACACATCTAGAACCTCCAAAGTTAAGCAAGGGTCCTCTTCCTCTTCATCATTTTCTAATTCCTCTACTTCATCTCCCCACTCCTCTCCTGCTGTCTTTTTTTCTTCTTCTTTCTTCTCCTCCTTTTTCCGGTTTATTTGCCAGGCAGCCACTCTCTCACTACTACTGCCCCAGCTATATGACCAGGACTCTGCCATCTTTCTGGGCTCCCTACCCTGCCTAATCTAGGATTCTACCAGCAGGACTGGCCTTTTCATTGGTTGGAGTGAATACTCATTGTGACTACGTCACTCTACCCCACCCTATTTTTCCATTCTGTCCCCCTGCTCTGGGCTAATTTTCTTCCTTTCAGAACCTTCACAAGAATTAAACAGATGATCTTTATGCTTAGCTTGAATCCTGTTCCCCAAGTTCTGCCACCACTCATGCCTTTACAAACACCAGTTCTGTGATACTGCATGTTAAAGACAACCATACAACCACGTTGACTTGACCCACTACAAATTCATGTTGTTTCATATTAGAACTCAACTGGGTCTTCACTGCTATAGGCCAATCCAGTGGTGGTGAGCCTTTGACCTCAAGGCCACATGTGGCCCTCTTTCACTGAATACAAACTTCACAGAACAAAGCCCTTTAATAAAAGGATTTCTTCTATAAAACAGGACTAAGTCAAAAGGCCTCACCCAAGGACCTAGAAGGCTACATGTAGCCTTGAAGCTGCAGGTTCCCCACCCCTGGGCCAGTCCTTTCACTCTTTCTGATTGGTTCCACAAAGCATCTGTTCAGAACCTTCTCTTCTTTCTTCAGGCAACTTATACCATGCCCTAACTATGCTCTTCCCTCCCAGCAGAAGTTCTGGAAATATATATGAAAACAAGTACCATCCAAATGCATCCTTTAGGGCCAGGACTCTTTTTTTTAACCTTTCTCTGTACAAGACAGTACAGTGTTGCACATACATATACACGTGTTGATTGATTGGTTCTCCCTCCTGCTGTCTGACTGCTCCTCCAAACAAACCTCTCTCCCCAACTTTGTAGGATGTTGCACCAATTTTTAGCATGACTGTGCATTCTGTTGGCCACTGATAGTCTCTTTCTGACAATGACTGGTCTTGTGCTCTAGTTGTCACAAAGGCACCATAATAGGTCTTCTTCTGCCCTCCTCTCAAACTTGATCTAGAGAGAAACCTGATCACTCAAGACTTCTATTGAGGTGAGACATCAAATGTTCCAGAGGCTCTCTTGCCTTATAAAACAAAACAAAACAAATAATCACCTATATTTATATAACATAACTACTACCTTTCATTTTTATTCATTAAGGTAAAATTGATTTCGGTTGACTCTGATTAAATGCATTAGTTATTAACCATGTCTGGTCTAATGCTGAACGAAACTGACGTAATGACATTAATGAAAAGGAGAGATAGTATTCTACTGCCCCTACCAGATTAAGTCCTCTACAGTGGTTTTGTAGCCCCTGTCCTTCCATATGGCTTTCCCCTCCCCTCTCTTCCTCTCTTCTCCTAGCATTTCCTGTCCTCTCCGCTCCTCTCCCCTGTCTCCTCTCCTCTGGGGGGGGGGGGTGGTGAGGAGGAGGGGAAGTTATCATGACCTTACCTGAGGGTGTTCTGCCCAAAGGAAAGTAAGTTTTGATGACTGAAACCTACCTAGTTATCTTGGGGTTTGTGTTGGTAAACAAAATGGGCTCTTAGCACTCAGTTCAACCAAGTGCCCTTGAAGAGTTTGGCCTTGGTTTCCTTGATTAGACTGGGAGTCCTTGATGAGCTCCTTGTCTCAGGGGGAGGGCCTAGTTTACACATGCATTTGAGTGACATGTTTGGGACATCAGAGCCTTTTAGACCACGTGGGTTTGTCGCTTCTTTGTGACGATTTTAGGTCACGTGGGTGAGTCACATGTATGACTCACCCTTGACCCTGAAAAAGACATAAAACTAGGTGTTGGCTTTCTCTTTTTTGGAGCTCTTACCCACAGCCATGGTGGCACGTGTGACTCTGGGCCAGCCCTTGTTATGAGCTCCCAGGCTGAACTTAGATGTTGGTAAATATGAATTGTATTTGGTCTGTCTGTCGATGTTTGTAATTTGTATTTGCTCTGAAGTTCAGGGTGCTGGCTTTTTCCCCTGAACTAAGTGAATGGTATTTGTATGCTGAATTAAAGTAAGCTTGTTAACCCCTCAACTTTACTTTCCTTAGTAAAGCAGATCAAAAGAACCAGGGCTTTTGCAGCACTTTGGCAGCATTCTTGTTGTTGGGCTTGTGTTAGTCTTTCACCCCCACAACAGCTGCTAGCTGGATTGTTGAAACAGGGTTTAGTGGCTAGACTTCTATCTTAAGGACACACCCTAAACACAAATCACTACCTCATTGATTGGCCAATCACAGGTCCCAAGCCAAGCTCCACTTGGTTATTGTTAGGGCCCTGAGGGCTCAGAGTAAATGTAAACAATTGTTTCTGTTTTGGCCAGAAACCCTGAAGGTCTTTCCCTCCTAGATTGATTTTTTTTGACTAGGTAATAAGGCAATTCTCTGCCTCATTTCTTACCTAGCCTTGATCACTGAATGTGTGTTGCCTCAGACAAACTGAAACCTGTTAAAGACCTTAGCTTAAAAAGACCAAGGTCTCCCAGTGCATACAGGGCCATCTCCCGTTGTCCTGATCTATATCTCACCACTGGACCCAGATGGCTCTGGAGGAGAGAGTGAGGCTGGTGACTTTGCACAGCCCTCCCTCACTTAAATCCAATTCACTTGCATGTCATAGAATCACCTCCCTGATGTCAAGGTCCTCTTGGAGAATGAAGGACAAACCACGCACAACCACAATCTAAATAAATATTATTTTGTTATTGTTTAGTCATTTCAGTTGTGTCAGACTCTTTGTGACCTCATTTGGGGTTTTCTTGGCAAAGATACTGGAGCAGTTTGCCATTTCCTTCTCCAGCTCATTTTACAGATGAGGAAACTGAAGCAGAGTTAAATGACTTGCCCAGGGTCACATAGTGTGTAAGTGCCTTAGGTCACATTTGAACTCAGGAAGATGAGTCTTCCTGACTCCAAGCCTGGTGCTCTATCCCTTGTACCACCTAGTTGCCCCAAAATATTAGTTGTACCCATGACCAAAAGGTATGAAGAGCCCAGTCTGAAGTAGTGATGGGACCTGGATCCCTAAAAGGAAAAGCCATGTCTTTGAAAGCAACCCAGTCCCTCAATTTCCCCATCCATTTCAGCAGCCCAGATCACTGGCCTCTGCCCAAGGCATCTGGTCCATTTTAGCCCACCTAGATCACCTAATTAGCTTACTTGACATTCCTTTCACTATCTGTCTTGGCCCACACCAGTCTACTTTCATATAGGATCCCTCCCTAATCCCACCTAGATCACCAAATTAGCCTACTTAATATTCCTTTAACTATTGCACCTGGCCCACCCCAGACTACTTACCACTCTTTAATCTCATCCAGATCCTTTCATCGTACTTTTTGTGTATAAGCATCAGTCTCACTACCATTAAGTTGCAGATTCCTTAAGAATATTGGTGTTACAATAAACCTTGTCATTTGCCTGGAAGAAGGTTTGTGGGAGGGACCTAGGAGTGGTTCTGGGGTAATGGGGTGGGGGGTTAGGGAGGGTCTTGAGGAGGATTCTAAAGAGGATCTTGATAGGACTGGGGTAACTAGTGGCCAGACTCCAGGAATGAGATTAAAGGTGGGAAATAGCTGAAGGCTACCTGCAGATTACAGGCAATGTAGGGCTAGGCTGGTTTAAGGGTAACAAATTTGGTCAAAGATATTTTGATAGGATCAAGGGTGGGAAGTAGCTGGACAATGAAGGGCTAGGCTAGGTTTAGAGTAACAAGAGATATGGGCCTAGTGATAATGAAAGGCTTATGGCTTTAGGCAAAAGCCTCCTCAAGTGGGAAGATTCAAGGAGAGTTCAAGGGGGCTTTCATCAGAACTGGCCAGTTGGCTGGCTTTCTTTTTCTTTCTTTCTTTCTTTCTTTCTTTCTTTCTTTCTTTCTTTCTTTCTTTCTTTCTTTCTTTCTTTCTTTCTTTCTTTCTTTTTCTTCTTTTCTTTTCTTTCTTTCTCTTTCCCTCTCTTCCTCTCTCTTTTCTCTGAGCAGCACTTTTTTGTGGCAGCAAAAAAAAAAATGAAACTAAGAGGGTAGCCAGCAGTTGAAGGATAGCTGAATAAATTATGTTACATAAATGTGATGGAGTACATATTGTGCTATAAGAAATGAAGAAATAGATGCTTTCCAAAAGACGTGGAAAGACATATGAACTGACACAGTGAAGTAATCTAAACCATTAACACATACTATAACATCAACATCGTAAAGCTGAACAATCTTGAGGACTTTTATAAACTTGATTAAAAATGGAATGAGCAGATCCAGGAGAACAATTTATGTAATAACAGCACTGTAGTAACAAACAACTTGGAGAGTAGTAAGAACTATTATCAATACAATGATCATTCACGATTCCAGACAACTAATAATGAAACATATTGTCTGTTACACAGATGTGACAGATTTGGGTTACAGAATAAGACATACTTTTATATGCAACCACTGAAGAAATTTGTTTTGCTTGACTGTGTATTTGTTATGAGAAATTTTTTTTCTTTTCCAATGGGATGGGAAGTAGGAATGAAGGAGATTTCTGTTCATTTTCTTCAAAAAGACAGAAAGAGGTGGGGGAGGTGCTATAAAAGTGAATCTTTCATTCACTTTTGGATATACCTGAAAGAGACCTTTCTTGAAGTTGGTTAATCTGTAAAGTAAAAACAAAACACATCAGTAAAATTTGAAAAAAAATTATGTAGAGCTGGAAGAGAATTTACAAACCCAATATTTAGTCCAACCCCCTAATTTGATAAGAGCACACTAAGGCCCATAAAGATGAAATAACTTTCCCAAGGGTAAAAGGTAATAAGTGATATATCTGGGATCAAAATGGTTTTTCTGATTCCACATGCTACAGCACAACATTGCCTCTTATTGTAACTGACAGTGTTCTAAACATCATAAAAATGTTACCCAGGACTTCAGAATAACCTGAGAAAACAATATGTGATCCAAGGGCTCTTATAAAATCTACTCACAAAATGTTCAGATGATATGTAAACAAATAAAAAAAACCACTACTATCTTCTGGGAGAATTTCATGAAATAAATGCTGTCTTGACAATGCTCCTCAATCTTCAGTAAGAATTAGTTTGGCTTGACTTTGAAGAGTAAAGGCAGCAAGCAGAGGGTTGTATTGCTTCATATGCTTGTTAGAAAATGCCTTTATTGACTTTCAAATATGGGACTCAAAAGAAGCATAAAAGGTAAACAGGACAGGGAAATCATAGGGGACTTCATAAGGTTAAACTGTTTACATTCCTGCATCTGTTGAGATAATCATATGGTTTCTACTAGTTTTGTTGTTATGATCAATTATGCTGATAGTTTTCCTAATATTGAACCAGCCTTGCATTCCTGGAATAAATCCTACCTGGTCATAGTGTATTATTCTTGAGATAAGTTGCTGTAATCTTTTTGCTAATATTTTATTTAATTTTTTTGCATCTATATTCATTACAGAAGTTGGTCTATAATTTTCTTTCTCTGTTTTGACTATTCCTGGTTTAGATATCAGTACCATATTTATGTCATAAAAAGAATTTGGTAGGACTCCTTCACCTATTTTCCCAGTCTATAAAGTGTTGGAATTAATTGTTCTTTAAATGTTTGATAGAATTCACTTGTAAATCCATCTGGCCCTGGAGATTTTTTCTTAGGGAATTCATTGAAGGCTTTTTCAATTTCCTTTTCCGAGATGGGGTTATTTAAGTATTTAACTTCCTCTTCTGTTAATCTGGGCAATTTATATTTTTGTAAATATCCATTTCCCTAAAATTGTCAAATTTATGGGCATACAATTAAATTCCTAATTATTGTTTTAATTTCCTCTTCACTGGAGGTGAATTCACCATTTTCATTTTTGATACTAGTAAATTTGGTTTTCTTTTTTTTTTAAATCAAATTGACCAAAGGTTTATCAATTTTATTGTTTTTTTTCATAAAAACCAGTTCCTAGTTTTATAAGTTCAGTAGTTTTCTTAATTTCAATTTTATTAATCTCTCCTTTAGTTTTCAGTATTTCTAATTTGGTATTTAATTGGGGATTTTCAGTTTGTTCTTTTTCTAGCTTTTTCAGTAGCGTGCCCAATTTATTGATCTCCTCTTTTTTCTATTTAAACAGCAAGGTCCTGTGTGACCCTGACTGTATGTATTGGTAATTAAGGTGGGACTTTTTTCTTTTTTCTTTTTTCTTTTTTTTACTGTTTTAGAATGCTAAATTAATTGTCTTTGAGTGAGTCTTACTAGGTGCAAAGCTCCAGGCACATAACCTTTTGCTAGCTAAGTGTAAAGCCCCAGTCTTTACTTTTCTAGTTTGCTTCTTATTCATGGTGGTTGCCTTTTTCTTGGCTTTTTTTTTTAAAAAACACGTTTTGGCCTGTTTATTGAAGTATACTTTTGTACAGTTTACTCCTCACTGGTCTGTTCTGGCATGCTTTTAATGAAATCAGAATCACCTGGATCAATGATAGCCAGTGTACATACTCTGTAGTACTTCCCACATGCTGTACCCAATTCAATGTTATTGCCACTGTAGTTATGTATGCCAGTTTTGGCCAACATCGCGTAATATTCAATCACTGATTTCCTCAAGGCTGGGCAGTTGTTGGCTAAGATGACCAATTTGGCTTTGCCTAGTCAGATCATTTTCAGGGTCTTTTTGTAGCCTAGCAAGTATTTGCTGCTTTTCATGACCAGCTGGAGCCTTGAGTTGATGGACTCCAGTGACTTTTTCATCTTCTTTGCGGCCACCACCTTCCTGCCTGGGGTGTGGGAGGACCCTCAGCCAGAGACCTGCAGCCAAGATGGCCAGGAAGCGAGAAAGGCTTTTTTCTTGGCTTTTAAAGTGGATCTCTGCTTCTGGGGCACAGGGGGCTCTGTCCCAAGCCTCTTGTGCTGGGAGCTAGGGTCCTGTTATTGACTTTGTGTGCTGTAGCCTCCAGTTCTGTCAGCTAGAAGCTATATAATGCTGCAGCTTACCTGGTGCTGAGCTGGAACTGGCTGGTGTGTGCCAAGGCCAGGTCTTTCTGAGTTTACCCAGGGTTACACTGAAGATCAAAGCATGGTGTGGGGGAGGTATGGTCTGACCCCTGGAGTCAGGCTCAGCCACTGGTGTATGCCGGAGCTGGTGTCTGCTGATTCCTCTGGCTGTGCAGAGACATGCCTGGTATCCTGGTGTTGGTGCTTGCCTGCTCCACCCCCCTGGGGCTCAGGATCTCCTGCTGGTCTGCTGAGGTGGGACTTGCTGGAATGCGTCTGATCCTGCACTGGACCCCTTTAGCCACAGCAAGAGGGACCTACATCAATCTCCCTAGCCTCCCAAGCTAAAAGGCTGCTGTACCCCTAGGTCCCACTATTCCAGGATTTTTCCTGGGGTAGTGTTCTCTAGGTTTTTCAAAGTCAACAAGGAGGGGGGTGGTGGTGAGAACACTTACAGTTTAGTCTGCCATCATGGCTTCCAGAAGTTCAAGAAAACTGTTTACATTCCTACATGGGAAGATGATATTTGTAACTCATAAGACCTTTTTCATTATTATGGTAGTTAGAAGGAGTATATATAGATAGAGGGCACAGGTGTGAGTTGACTATGAAGGAATGATATCTAAAAAAATTAAGGGAAGAGAGAGGAATGTATTGGGAGAAAGAGAAAGGGAGAGGCAGAATGGGGTAAATTATCTCACATAAAAGAGGCAAGATAAATCTTTTAAAGTGGAGGGGAAGAGCAGGGAGGTGAGGGAGAGTGAGTGAACCTTATTCTCATCAGAATTGACTCAAAGAGGGAATAACATACACACTCAATTGGATATTATAAATCTATCTTACCCTACATGAAAGTAAGAGGGAAAGAGGATAAGAGAACAGAGTGTGTGATAGAAGGGAGTAGTCAGAAGCAAAACACTTTTGAAGAGGGACAGGATAAAAGGAGAGAGAGAATAGAATAAATGGAGGTGGAGGAAATAGGACAGCAGGAAATACAGTTAGCAATAGTAAGTGAAAAAATTTTGAAGTAGGTTTCTCTGTTAAAGGCTTCATTTTTCAAACATAGAGAAATGAGTCAAATTTATAAAAATAAAAGCCTAATTGATAAGTGATCAAAAGATATGATCAGTTTTCAGATGAAGTAATCAAAGCTATCTATAGCCATATGAAAAAAAAATACTCTCCCTAATGATTGGAGAAATGCAAATTAAAACAGTTCTGAGGTACTACCTCATACCTATTAGATTGGCTAATAGGACAGAAAAGGAAAATGACAAATGTTGCAGAGGTTGTGGGAAAAACGAGACTTTAATGCACTGTTGGTGGAGTTATAAATTGATTTCAAGCATTCTGTAGAGCAATTTGGAACTATGCCCAAAGAGCAATAAAACCATGTATGCTCTTTGTCCTAGCAATACTACGTCTGTATCCCAAAAGAGACAAAAAAAAAAAAAAGGAAAAGGACCTATATGTACAAAAATATTTATAGCAGCTCTTTTCTTGAGGTAAAGAATCAGAAGTTTAGGTGATACCCATGAATTGAGGAATGGCTGAACAAACTGTAGTATGTGATTATGATGGAATACTATTATACTGTAAGAAATAATGAGTAGGATGCTCTCAGAAAAATCTGAACAGACTTGCATGGGCTGATGCAAAGTGAAATGTGCTGTGTACAAAGTAACAGCAATATTATAAGATTATCATCTGTGAATGTCTTAGCTATTCTCAGCAATATACAATGATCCAAGACAACTCTAAAGGACTTGTGATGAAAAATGCTATCCATCCCCAGAGAAAGAACTGGTGGTATCTGAATACAGATTGAAGCATGCTTTTTTTTTTTTAACTCTCCTTATTTTTCTTGAATTTTCTTTTTCTTGCCTGTGTTTTCTTTCACAACATGACTATCATGGTTGTGTTTTGCACAACCACACATGTATAACCTATATTGAATTGCTTGCCTTCTCAGTGTGGGAGAATAGGGAAGGAGACAGGGAGAGAATTTGGAACTCAAAGTTTTAAAAATGAGTGTTTAAAATGATAATTTACATGTGGGGGAAAATAAAATTCTTTTAAAAAGCTAAAAAATTGCCTTTAGCCATAGTTTTTGTAAAAGTTATTTTTCAGGTTTTTTTTATACCGACCTGTAAAAGCTAAAGACTATTGAATCTTAATCCAATGACAGCATTTCCTTCAGGAAATTAAGACAGTATTGTCTTGGTACAAAGCTTTCTGATAATCTAAAGACAGAGTTTAGAGAATCAGTAGGAATTGATAATTAACTCTCTAGTAGTCCATCTCCTTGAAATATCAATTATCAATGTGAGCAATAAGATGGCAGACTAGGAATATTCTCCAAACTCCATGACCTATAAAATCTCTCTAAGACAGAAATTATGTGCCAAAAATAAAGCAACATCCACCTTCTCCATGGTCCAGGACACCTAGAATCCAAAAGTAGATCAAACAACAAAATAAAACAAAAAAAAGACCCAAACCCAGGAACTCAGCTCTCCTCCCCTTTCTGTCACACAGTCATCAGTGAAGCTGCACTGGCAGACCCCAGGACATGGCATACGGTTGCATCAAAACCCACCTGTGCAAGCTGGTCCCCCCCTCCAACTTTCCAGTGCTGTGGAGACTCTGTGTTCAGGCTACGGAGGTTGGCTCCAGCCTTGATAGCCATCTTGGCCACAACCCTTCATGACCAAAAAGGCTGCAAGAGGCAGCAATCCAGAAGCACCAACACTGCAAAACTCTGATCTCTTGATGCTAGGGGTGGAAAAACAGGCTCTGAAATGCTGGTGCCATGGCAAAGAACTAAGGAATAGAAGGAGTGAGACAGGTAACCAGGACAAGATGGTATACATGTGTAGGGGAGGGGGCAGGGTTCCTATGCATCAGTCCACCAAGCCTGAAAGAAAGAGCACAGCATCTAGCTGAAGCCAGTTCCAATCACCCAAAAGTCAGTTGAAGAGACTGAAAATACCAAAGATTTCAGAAAGAAGAAAAATCAATGACCTGAAAGATAATAGATAAATCAATAGGAAAAACAGTAACAACAGAAAGAAATATGGCCTTAAATTCAGGCATCTATGAATAAACTGCAAAATAAAAGGAAAATGATCCAACACTTGAAGAGACAGAGGGCCCCATGGAATCTGAGAATATGGAACCACCACACGTTGTTCCTGAGTGGTTTAAAAGAGAAATGAGAATTATGACAGCAGAATTTATGTCCTGCACAGCAAAAACAATGAACAGAAAAGAAAAATTTGAATCTTCAATGAAAAGTCTCACTAAAGAAACAAAAGAGGAAACAATAGATTGGGAATGCAGCTACACAGAAGTGGACAAACTAGAAGAAGAGAAGCAAAAAACATTAACATTAAAAGAATATATATAACAAGAATGATAACAATGAGACAACATATCATAATTTATGGGATGCTGCAAAAGCGGCACTTACGGGAAAATTTATATCTCTACTTGCTCATATCAATAAAAAAGAGAAAGAGCAGATCAATGAATTTGGCATGCAACTAAAAATTATTATAAAAATAACAAATTAAAAATCCCCAATTAAATATCAAATTGGAAATCCTGAAAATCAAAGGAGAAAGTAATAAAACTGAAAGTAAGAAAACCATTGAACTAATAAACTGGAAGCTGGTTTTATGGGGAAAAAAATAAGTAGATAAATCACTGGTTAATTTGATTTAAAAAAGGAAAGAAGAAAATAAAATTACCAATATTAAAAATGAAAGGGGTAAATTCACCATCAATGAAGAGGAAATTAAACATATTAGGAGCTATTTTTCTTAATTATAAGCTAATAAATTTGACAATCTAAACAGAAGAGGAAATGGAATACTTAAATAACCCAGTCTTAGAAAAAGAAGTTGACCCAGCAATACCACTTCTAGGTCTGTATCCCAAAGAGATCATATCATAAAAAAAGGCAAACGATACACAAATACAAAAATATTTATAGCAGCTCTTTTTGTGGTGGCAAAGAATTGGAAATTGAAGGGATGCCCATCAATTATGGAATGGCTGGACAAGTTGTTGTATATGAATGTAATGGAATATTATTGTGCTATAAGAAATGATGAATAGGTGGGCTTCAGAAAAACCTGTAAAGATTTGCATGAACTGATGTTGAGTGAAGTGAGCAGAACCAGGAAAACATCATACAAAGTAACAGCCACATTGTTTGATGACTAACTGATAGACTTGGCTCTTCTCAGCAATGCAAGGATCTAAGACAACTCCAAAAGACTCATGATGGAAAATGCTCTCCACATCCAGAGAAAGCACTATGGAGTCTGAATGCAAATCGAACATTATTTGCTCTCTTTTGTTATTGTTTTATTTCTTCTTTCTAGTGGTTCCTCCCATTCGTTCTAGTTCTTCTTTACAACATATTAATGTGAAAATATGTTTAATATTAATGTATATGTACAGCCTATGTCAGACTTCATGCCATATTAGGGAGTAGGGAAGGGAGGGAGGGGAAGAAAATGTAGAACTCAAAATCTTATGGAAGTGAATGTTGAAAATGAAAAATAAATTATTTTTTTTTAAAAAAGAAAATGAATAAGCTATGAACTTCCTAAGAAAAAATCCCCAGGGCCAGGTGGATTCACAAGCAAATTCTACAAAACATTTAAAGAACAATTCCAACACTGGATAAACTTTTTGGAGAAATAGGCAAACAAAGAGTCCTACCAAATTCCTTTTAGGACATAAACATGATGTTGATCCCTAAACCAGGCAAAGTCAAAACAGAGAAAGAAAATTACAGACCAGTTTCTCTAATGAATATTGTTGCAAAAATTTTAAATAAAATACTAGCAAGGAGATTACAGCAATATATCACAAAGATAATACATTATGACCAGGTGGGATTTATTACAGGAATGAAAGGCTGGCTCCATATTGGGAAAACTATTAGCATAACTGACTATATCAATAACAAAACCAACAGAAATCATATGCTTACCTCAATAGATGCAGAAAAAGCTTTTAACAAAATATAACACATATTCCTATTAAAAACACCAGTGAGCCTAGGAATAAATGGAGCTTATCTTAAAGTGATAAGTAATATTTATCTAAAAGCATCAGCAAGCATTATCTGTAATGGAGATAAGCTAGAGGCGTTCCCAATACAGTCAAGGGTGAAGCAAGGATGCCCATTTATCACCATTATTATTTAATATTGTTCTTGAAATGCTAGCTATAGCAATAAAAAAAAAAAAGAAATAGAAGGAATTAGAACAGTTAATGAGGAAACAAAACTATCACTTTGTAGATGATATGATGGTATGCTTAAAGAATCAACTAAAAAACTACTTGAAATAATTAACTTTAGAAGAGTTATAGGATACAAAATAAACCCACATAAATCATCAGCATTTCTATATATTTCTAACAAAGTCCACCAGCAAGAGAGAAAGAGAAAAATTCCATTTAAAATAACTATAGACTAAAATAGCTATAGACTAAAACACTTGGGAGTCTACCTGGCAAGACAAATCCAGGAACTATATGAACACAATTGCAAAACACTTTTCACACAAATTAAGTCAGATCTAAACAGTTGGAAAAACTGTTCATCAGTAGGCCAAGCCAATAAAAAAAAATGATAGTTTTACCTAAATTAATTTACTTACATGGTGCCATACAAACTACCAAAAAATTATTTTATGCAATTAGGAAAAATAAAAAAAAAATTCATCTGAAAGAACAAAAAGTCAAGAATATCAAGTGAATCAATGAAAAAAATACAAAGGAAGGTGGTCTAAATATATCAGATCTAAAATTATAAAGCATCAATCTTCAAAACTATCTGGTACTGACTATGAAATGGAGAGGTGGTCCAGTGAAATAGATTGGGCACACAAGACACAGTAGTAAATTATCATAGTAATCTATTATTTAATAAATCCAAAGACCCCAGCTTCTGGGATAAGAACTCACTGTTTGACAAAAATAGTGGGAAACAAAAAATAGCTAAATAAATAAAAAAAAGTAGGGAAAAATAGCTGAGAAAACTGGAAAACAATATGGCAAAAAGTAAACATCTATTAGAAGGAAAGCAGAAAATTAGGGGAAAAATTTTGTAGCAAGTATCCTTGATAAAGACCTCATTTCTTAAACATATAGAGCACTGAGTGAAATATATAAGAATATAAGTCATTCTCCAATTGATAAATGGTCAAAGGATATTAACAGGCAGGTTCAGAGGAAGAAATCAAAGTTATTTAGAGTCATATGACAAAATAGTTTTAAATCACTTTTGATTAGAGAAATGAAAATTAGAACAATTCTGAGATACCACCTCATGCCCAGCAGATTGGCTAATATGACAAAAAAAGAAGATGATAAATATTGAAGGGGATGTGGGAAAACTGGGACAGCAATACACTGTTGTGGAGTTGTGAACTGATCTAACCATTCTGGAGAGCAATTTGGAACTATACCCAAAAGGCAATCAAACTGTGCATATTCTTTGATCCAGCAATGCCACTGCTAGGTCAGCAGTATCCCAAAGAGATTTTAAAAAGGGGCAGGGGGGGGGAAAGGACTTATTTGTACAAAATTATTTATAGCATCCCTTTTTGTAGTGGCAAAGAATTGGAAATTGAGGGGATGCCCATCAATTGGGGAATGGTTGAACAAGTTGTGGTATATGAATGAAACAGAATATTATTGTGCTATAAGAAATGACAAGCAGGATGATTTCAGAAAAATCTGGAAAGACATGAACTGATGCAAAGGGAAGTCAGCAGAACCAGGAGAACATTGCATACAGTAAAGCAATATTGTACAAGGAAGAACTGTGAATGAATTAGCTATTCTCCATAATACGATGATCCAAGACAATCACAAACGACTCATGATGAAACATGCTACCCACCTCCAGAGAAAGAACCACTATTGTCTGACTATAGACCAAAGCATACTATTTTTCTTTCTTTCTTTTTTCCTTTCCTTTCTTTCTTTCTTTCTTTCTTTCTTTCTTTCTTTCTTTCTTTCTTTCTTTCTTTCTTTCTTTCTTTCTTTCTTTCTTTCTTTCTTTCTTTCTTTCTTTGTCTTCTTGTACAAAATGACTAATATGGAAATGTCTTACATGATTGCATACGTATAACCTATATAAGATTGCTTACAGTCTCGGGGAGTGGAGAGAGGAGAAACAATGGGAGGGATAGAATTTGGAACTCAATACTTAAAAAAACCCAAATGTTAAAAATTGTTTTAACATATAATTGGGGGAAAAAAGAAAATATTCAAAAAGAAAAAAGATATACTTATTATGCAAGCAACATACTGAACCTGAAGACAGGATACAGAGACCATCCTAAGGGTCTTTCTGAAACTATCCTCTTCATTTCTTTTCATAAGTTTTTATTGATATTTTCCATTTCTTGTATCACCACAGTATCCCATGTATCCCCCTCGCCTCCCAGGGAGCCAACCCATATGATAAATAGGATACATAGAAACAACCCTAAGGATCATTGGTCTCCCAGAAGAACATGACAGGACAAAAACGCTTAACATACAATGAAGGAAATAAAAGAGAACTGCCCAGAAATTCTAAACATAGAAAATTAAATTCCATATGAAAAAATTCACAGACTGCCTCCAAGAAAACAAAAACAAAATACAAACCAGAACTGTGAACTCCAAAGCATATAGTAGTTGAATTTAACAATTTAATTCAGAAACAAGTTCTGCAAGCAACAGGAGAAGGATCTTCAAATACAAAGGAAAAGATATTTGAATAATGCAAGACTATTCTGTATCCACTAGAAAAAGGAGGGAGGGAGTGGAATGTGTTTTGAAGAGCAATGAAATTCAGGATGCAACTCAGGGTGACCTAGCCTGCAAATCTAGTTTAACCATACAGGACAAAAGATGGATGGATAATAAAGAAGTATTCAAAACATTTTTTAAAAAAAGACTGGAGACATTATTTGCCTCTCAAAAACCCCAAACAACAGAAATGCAGAAAGAGTGACAGGTAAGGACAGCAAGAGTGTGACAATAGAAATGAGTAACTTCTTTCTAAATGTACCCAAAGAGACAAGCATGAAGGTAGAAATCTGGCAGAGGTAACAGCGCAGAGGTGGATGAGAACATTATGAACAGAACCTGGCAATACCATGCCTAAGGTGAATCTATGCTTTTTTTTTTTTTGTGGGACTACATTACGACATGAGAGGTCACATAAAAAGGGAAAGGGGACAGAGAGATAAACAGAAATGAGTGATGTGTTGCAGTCATATCAAGGGCTAGCAATGAAGGAAAGGTGACTTCTGTGTTCTCAAAGAAGAACCTATAGGGGAGTAGGTGAAGAGGAAGGAGAAAAGAATGGAAAGGTGTGGTAAAGAAGGAAGCCATATTTTGGAGTTGGGAGGCGGTTCCACTGATGAATGCTTTTATGGGTGAAGAAAGATGGTTGGTGAACAGAGATGAGGACCTCATATTGGATGAGGCCTGGGAGATTTGGTGCTTGAAAAGTCTACTTATCCTAGGAGGGGGGAAGGGGTTGGAACATCTGGGAGTAATTGAAGAGAGAGCATGGACAAAGTGATAAGATTTCCAGGCAAATGCAGAAATAAGGCTCAACAAGATAGAGTATACAGATGGGTGATGGGCTGCATCATCAGAGACTTGGTCAGAAAGAGGCCTTACCAAAGAGCAGTGTCTTCTCTGACACCTGCAATAATAGGCATTGTGTGAGGCAAAATGGAAAAGGGGAATTCATGGAGCAAGCCTTACAAGGTAGTGGCAAAAAGTGCCTGGAGAGCCTAGAATGAATACCTTGGAAACATTGCTTGCATGAAGATAACAGAGAAAAGAGACAGACCAGATAATTATAAGGGTTATGAATTAAAGAGTAAGGGTCTAAAGAGAAAGAAGATGATGAACTGAAGAGAGAAATCCTTTTTGGAAAGGGGTACACAAAATGAAATTTAAAAGCTAAAGAACAGGCCTAAGTTGAAGAAGAAGAAGGGAGAATCTAATTGACTGAGAAGAAAAAAGAAAGAGAAATACATAACCAGACAAAAGCAGGAGATAAAAAGGAACTAATAAACACAACCTAAAAGGAAAGGGGTATCAAATGAGAAATGGATACTGGAGAGGAGGGTCAGTGGGAATGGGGTGACTTTAAAAAAAAGATTAAAGTACATGAAGGTACACAATACTGTGTTTATAGCAGAAAAGAGAACTTGAAAACTGAAAAGCGTCTTTGGAGATAATATTAGAATAACAAGAAAAGTGGTTGAATGGGAAAAATCTTTCAATCAAATTTCTCTGATAAGGCTTTGATATGCAAGGATAGCAAGGTGGTTCAGCGGATAGAACAATCTTAGATATGGGAGAAATTTCTTAAAAGTTGTGTCACCTTTATTGTTAAATTTGTCATTTTTTACTGGGTAGCAGACAACTTTTATTTCACTCTTTACAGAAATATATAAGGAGCAAAGAATTCATAGGTGCTCGAACAGTTTCTCTCAGACTCCAAATACTACACTATGGTCTGGACTTCCCTCAGAAGGCTGAGGCTGTTTGATGGCCAGTACCCTTACCATTGGCCCTGCAGTGCCCGAATAACACTCTGTAGTAGGACAAATATGTAACATTCCAATCTCTTGTGCCCTCTATGGTTTTAAGTCACCTTATTGTTCCTTAAGCTGTGGGGCTGTGTTGAGAATTCTTTTTTCCCCAAGGGTAGGCTGCTCATGAAATCCCCATCTGAGTTCAAAGGTCAGGTCTTGGAATTCACAAGCTTAGCGTTGCTCTTGAGTCAAGTCCCAAAGATGAAATTTTCTTCCTCCTCTACCTAGGAGACAGAGGTTCTGGAATACTGTGATTTATCCTCTCAGGCTGAGTATATGTAGCTCCCATCAGCTTCCACTCCAAGGTTTTAATAATTTCTCCAGGGAAAAGGGAAAGGGTACCAAAGACCCATCTACTTCACTTCTATAGGCTAGCATTGAAGATGGGTGCTCTAACAAGAATCTATCCTTCTAAGACTCTTACTCAAACAAATTATCTACAGGGCAGCCCCGGTCATTGAAACCCATCTCCTAGTTAGTGCCAAGGGGCAGCTCTAAACTGGCCAATTCATCTTGGGGAACTCTAGTTATCTAAGTCCTAATTGTCATCTTAAGGTACCAATGGGTATACTGAAAGCGTGTCGAACTTGGAGCACTGAGCTTGGAGCAATAAGACTTTTTAAAAAAAATTTATTTCATTTTATTTTTGGTTTTGTTACATCTTTCTCATGGTTCATTTCATTGGTTATAATTCTTCTTTACAATTTGATTATTGGGAAGTTTAATGTGAAGGTATATTAGAACCTATATCAGATTACATGCCATCCTGGGGGGAGGAGAGGGAAGGAGAGCAAATTTGGAACTCAAAAACTTGTGGAACTGAGTGCTGTAAACTAAAAAAAAAATTAATAAAAAAAAAAAAAACACTTACTTTGAATCCCTGCCCTGCCATTTACTACTGGCCTGATCTTTGGCAAATCATTTAAACAACCACCTCTACCCCACCACCCCCACCTTGGGGCTCAATTTCCTATTCTGTGAAATGAAATTACACTAAATGACCTGTGAGGTATCTTGCTGCTCTGGATGTATGATCCTATAGGGAGAAGTACCTCCAAAAGTCCTAGACAAAAGTTTACTATCTTATAGGATAGTCACCTACTAAAAATCAGATGAGCTTTTCTTTGACTGTCATACCACTGTGTTGACTCATTAGGCTTATGGTCCACTGCTCTTCAGATCTTTTTTACATGGATATCCATATCTCCCATTCTGTACTTGTATAATTGATTTTTCCAACTCAGGTATAGGATGTTACATTTGTTTCCATTAAATTTTAAACAATTAGGCTTTACCTATCTTCCCAGTTTGAGTTCCTTCTGGACCTGGATTTTATCATCTGATACACTATTTTCTCAGTTACATGTCATCCCTAAATTTGGCTAGCACATCATTCATGCCTTTATCAAACTCATTCAATAATATTAAATAGAAAAAGGCCAACGTCTGAGTCCTGAGCTATTCCACTGGAGACATTCCAAGTTGATCTCAAGTAATCAAGTCAATTTATTAAGGACCTACTATGTGCCAGACATGTTTCATTTCTATTATGAACTAACAAAGATCTATTAACATGAACATTTCAATACACAAAGAACAGAAGGGATTGCATACAAAACTGAACTAGCATTTCATAAGTTTGAAATGTATATTAAATTGAACAAGCTAGTAATAAAACTTCTCTGCTTCTTTGTCCCCTTCTGTTCATCACCTTCATTTTAAAAATGATTTTATTGATGCCTTGTCTTTACGTCATAGTAATTTATTGCTCCTTCAGATCGAACCCTCCCTAGTGACAAAGAAAAACAAACAAAACCATCTGACACAGAAACCATGTTTATCTGAAAATGCATATCACATTCTGCCCAAGTAGTCACAGACCCCTGTCTTTGTATCCCTGGCACAAAGTGGGGCAGTGCCTGGCACACAGTAGGAGCTAAAGAAATGTTGACTTGCTGCTTTGAAAGAGGAAGAAAACTTCAGTCTTTTGACCTTTGTGTTCTTTTTCCTTTCCATTTCTCAGTTTAGCTTTCCTTTAGTGTAGAAGGGAACAAGCATTTATTAAGCACCTTGCTGTTACTATGTACAATGTTCTCCTGGTTCTGCTCACTTCACTCAGCATCAGTTCATGCAAGTCTTTCCAGGTTTTTCTGAAGTCCACCTGCTCGCTATTTCTTATGGAACAACAGTATTCCATTACATTCATATAACACAACTTGTTCAGTCATTCACCAACTGATGGGCATCTCCTCAACTTCCAATTCTTTGTCACCACAAAAAGAGCTGCTATAAATATTTTTGTGCATGTGGGTCCTTTTCCATTTTTCATGATCTCTTTGGGATATAGACCTAATATTGGTATTGGTGGGTCAAAGGGTATGCACAGTTTTATAGCGCTTTGGGCATAGTTCCAAATTGTTCTCCAGAATGGTTGGATCAGTTCACAACTCCACCAACAATGCATCAGTGTTCCAATTTTCCCCCATCTTCTCCAACATTTGTCATTCTCCTGTTTTGTCACGTTAGCCAATCTCATAGCTGTGATGTGGTACCTCAGAGTTGTTTTGATTTGCATTTCTCTAATCAAAAGTAATTCAGAGCATTTTTTCATCACTATAGATAGCTTTAGTTTCTTCATCCAAAAACTGCCTATTCATATCCTTTTACACAGGATGCTTCTATGAATATTTTGGTATTTATTCGATTGTTGCTTATATCTCTTATTTCTCCAGGCTATATGTCCAGTAGTAGGATTTATGGGTATAGGGAAATTTGCTTCCTGTATCTTTAATGGATGATGATACAGCTTGAGAAGTAAGCTAGGTCAAGGTATTTTGCATGAAATTCTATTATACTTAAGTCAATATACACACTTTTTGGGAGAGTGGGGTTAATCCCTCTGGATCTGTTGCTTCATCTGTAAAATGAGCAGATTGGATTAGCGCTGACATTTTATGATTCTAAGTCAGACCAAAGTATTTTGAACGGTGGGAATTTCAGTGCAGAAAACATCAGCAGAAGAATTTTCATTTTAGATTAAGAATGACAGAAAGCACAAAGTCTGTAGGCACTTCTTATTGCTGCAAGTGATCTCCAAGTTTAAGACTGCTCTTTCAAAAATCACCTTTTCAGCAAGGGGAGCTAGAAATCAAATATTGACTGAGATATTTCAGCTTGGCCCATTTTATAGATGAGAAAACTGAGGTTCTGAGAGGATGACAAGCCTAGAGTCTAACAGATCCAGAATGAGAGCCCAAATCACATTACTCCCTCCCATTACTCTTTTAACCCCTCTCAAAATGTTTTTAAATAATTGAAGAATATATTAAATTTTGGTTAGCGATTAGTGAAAATAAAGATCTATTTTTTAGCACATACACCACCTCCTTATCTTGGGTTTGATACAACAAAGCTACTTAATATTTGGGGTTATAAAAATCATTGTGTTAAAAACCCAAACTACTTAAAAGCAGTGGCTCTCTGGAACAGCAATAGCTTGCAAACAGAACACCAATATGCTCTATTGCTTTGTCCAACTTGTTTCTGCGCTCATCATTAAGCCTAACAGAGAACAGTGTCATGATCTTACAAAATGGTTAGAATTTAAAGTAACTGAAGTCACTGCTGTGCTTATTTAGCTTTAACATTTTGCTTATTTAAGAGGACTAGAGTCTGCTGTAGGGCTGAAAGGAGAGGTCCTAGAGAGATGCTAAGGATCTGGGGACCAAGAAGCCTGACTGTTCAGTCCCTGCTCTGCCACTTACTAGCTGTGACCTTGGGAAATCAGATTGCTGAGACAACAATTTCAGAATTGGAAGAGGTCATAGAAAAATGATCCAAAAGAAGAAAAAAAGTCCAAACTTTTCATCTTGCAGATAAGGAAACTAAAGCCCAGCAGTTATGACTCGCTCAAAGTCCCATAGCTTTTTAGTAACAGAGAAGGGTCTAGAACACCAGTTACCCAAGTTTCAGTCCAATACTTCCTGTTAAAACACCATGCTTTGGGGCCTATTTCCTTATTTTTTAAAGCAAGGATTACATTAGATTAAATAATTTTCATTCATTCTAGAGGGTCTAAAGAAACCCTGCTGGACAAAAAAGTATATGAGGAACATCTTTTAAAATCACAAACATGTGAAATCAAAGCAATTACAAGCAGTTATTTTGCCCAATTGTGTGCCAGTAAATTTAACAATTTAAGTGAAATAGAAGACTATTACAAAAATATAAACCGCCTAGATTAATAGAAGAAATAGAATATTCAAATGAACCTATTTCAGAAAAAGAAATTGAACAGGCTATACATGAGCCTCCCAAGAAAAAAGCATCAGGACTAAATGGATTTACAAGTGAATTTTACCAAATATTTAAAGAACTAATTCCAATATAAAATACATTACATGGAATAATAGGCAAAGAAGGAGTCCTACCAAACTTCTTTTATGAATCAAATATGGTACCAATACCTAAACCTGGAAGAGCAAAAATCGAGAAAGAAAATTATAGACCAATTTCATTAATGAATATAGAAGCAAAAATCCTAAGTAAAATACTAACCAGGAGACCACAACAATGCATTACAAAGATTATGCATTGTGATCAAGTGGGATTTATACCAAGAGTGCGGAGATGGTTTAACATAAGGAAAAATATTAGCATAATTGATTATACCAAAAGTAACAAAAATCATATGATTCTATCAATAGACACAGAAAAAGCTTTTAATAAAATGCAACATTTCTATTAAAAAACACTCGAAAGCAAATATCTATCTAAAACCATCAGCAAACGTTATTTGTAATGGAGATAAGCTAGAAGCCTTCCCAACAAGATCAGGAGTGAAATAAGGATGCCCATTGTCACCAACATTATTCAATATTATATTAGAAATGCTAGCAATAGCAATAAGAGAAGAAAAAGAAATTTAAGGAATCAAAATGGACAATGAGGTAATAAAACTATTTTTACACATGATGATATATTTGGAAAATCCTAAAGATTCAACTAAAAATAAGTGGAAACAATAATTTTAGCAAAATAGTAGGATATAAATGAACCCACATAAATCATCAGCATTTCTACATGTCACTCATAAAACCCTGCAAGAAGAGATAGTAAGAGATACCATACACCATTTAAAGTAACTGTAGACAGCATAAAATACCTGGGTACTCCCAGGTTTTGGTAACCACCTAAACAACTAGGAACTAAATGAACCAGGAGCTAAATGAACATAATTATAAAATGCTTTTTACACAGTCAGATTTAAGTAATTGGAGAAATATTAATTGTTCATGGGTAGGCAGAGCCAATATAATAAAAAATGATAATTTTTACCTAATCTATTTATTCAATGCTATCCCAGTTACCAAAAACAATTTTACTGGGCTAGAAAAAATAAAAACAAAAGTCATTTGGAAGAACAAATGGTCAAGAATATCAAAGGAATTAGTGGGAAATAAAATATAAAGAAAGGAGGTTTAACAGTACCAGATCTTAAACTATACTATAAGGTAGTAAATTAATTATCAAAACTAAGAAATAGAAAAGCAAGAAATAGAAAGGTAGATCAGTAGAATAGAATAGATATACAATGCATGGTAGCAAATGATTACAGTAACTTTATATCTGACATATGTAGAGATTTAAGCATTTGGAATAAGAATTCATTATTTGGTAGAAATTACTAGGAAAGCTGGCAGAAATTGAGTATAGATTAATATCTTACACCATTTGCCAAGAAAAAGTAAAAATTATATGTGATCTAGATATAAAGGAAGATATCATAAGAAAATTAGAGTATTAGAAATACTCAAATCAACTACAAAAAAGGCGTATGAGGGAAGATACTATCCACTAGAGATAGAACTGGTAAATAGAAGTATGTATAATATGGTTTTACACACACACACACACCACACACACTTGTATCTCTTGGTAGTTTTCTCTAGGGTGGGTGATGAGGAAGAAAAAAATTTAAAGTCACAGTGAAGAACAAAAGTAAACTTAGAAGGAAGCACAAAAAAGCAGGGTAGCTTTGAAAACAATGTGTAGTATTTATTACATAGTTTTTCAAAAAAAGTAAACAAATGGAAAAAAAATCATAAGCACGTTGAAAGTAGTCTTTGTCTATTAAGAATAAAGGAGGGAATTGCAGTAGTGGAGTGTCCTCCAGTGATCTCCCTTACAAATAGGCTCTGTGGCCCAGCACCCCCTTCCCCCAGCTAGCTACCAAGACTGGCAGCTGCTGCAGCCCCCTACTTGACAAAGGCTTTTCTGGAGCTGCCACTATGGTCCACATCATCAAATGAAGAACAAGAGCATGGCAGCAATACTGTCCAGATCAGTGGTTCACTTTTAGCAACCTTTGACTACTACCAAATACTTCTGGGTTCCATTTCTTTTTTTTTTTAATTTATTTTAAATTATTTTTTATTTTTAGTGTACAACACTCAGTTCCACAAGTTTTGAGTTACAAATTTTCTCCTCCTGTCTCTTCTCCCCACCCCCTCCCCAAGACGGCATGTAATCTGATACAGGTTCTACATATACCTTCACATTAAATTTATTTTCACAATAGTCAAGTTGTAAGAAGAATTATAACCAATGGAATGATCCATGAGAAGGAAGAAACAAAACCAAAAAATAAAATTTATAAAAAAAAGAGAGCAAACAGTTTGCCTCAATCTGCATCCAGACTCCACAATTCTTTCTCTGGGTGTGAATAGCTTTTTCCATTATGAGTCTTTTGGAGTTGTCTTAGAACCTTGCATTGCTGAGAAGAGCCAAGTCTATACAAGTTCTGAGACACTGTGTGTCTGTAATCATGTATAATATTCTCCTGGTCCTGCTCCCCTCACTCAGTATCAGATCATATAAGTCTTTCCAAGTTATTATGGAGTTCATGTGCTCCTCATTTCTTAAAGCACAATAGTATTCCATTACATTCATATACCCTGGGTTCCATTTCTAGCGACAGCTCTTGTGGAAGGACTGAGTACTCTGGGGAAGCGATCCCCTACAATCTAAGTCTTCCAAAATCAGAACCTGGCCATTAGTGTTCAGGAAGCTAAGTTCACGACAACTGTTTGTTGGAATTCCCAGAGCACTCAGGAACTTTCCAGGTTGCTCATGGCATGATCCCCTGGAACCTGGCTCAGAGGCTATGAGAAAGGGACAACCAGTTTTGGGCCTTCTTCATGAGCAGCAGTGCTCTCCCTGCCACTTTCTCTAAAGTGCCCTGGGTATCAGAGCCCCTTCCCCCTCCTCCTTCCGTTTTACTTCCTTAGATTAAGCAGGCTGCTTCAAACGGTGGAACAAGTTGTGTCTTTTTTTAAGGAAAACAAAACACCCCAAACAAGAAACCACACTTAAAAAAAAAAAACTATCTAAATCACCCATGTGCTATCTAGCAGGCTCAGCAACTTTATATTGTACTCAACAGAAAATAACAAACTTTGATCAGCCTTTAAGAAAGAATTAAGGAGAAGCTCTATACTGTCTATAAAAACCAACTTCTATCACTGTAATGATCCTATGAATTGGTTCAACTATGCTTGAAAAAAAAATTAGTAATGAAGCTAGGCATATTCTTCAAAGACATACAGAAAGTTTCCGTATAAAACAAGAAACTTATAGTAGTATCAAAAAACTTAAACTAAAAACAAAGCAAATGTTGATTGACTGGAGAATAGCTAAACAATCTATGACACGTGAATAGAATATTACTGTGCCTAAGAATATTTCTATGGACTGAAACAATGTATAGTAAGCAGAACAAGGAAAATAACTACAATGCAAAGGGAAACAACAACAAAAAGAAATTCCATTAAGCTTGGCCCACCAGAAGAAAAAATGCTCTCCTTTTTTTTTGCACAAGTGGGACATAAAATACCTTATCAGACTTAGTTGATGAGTTGGTTCTATTTGCTCAAATGCCTTTTTTCCATTTTTTAATTCTTTGTCACAATATGTAATTCTTTAAGGAGGGGAGAAAGGACGAATATTTGGAAATGTTAAAAACAGAAGGTATCTATATAGATTTTAAAAACAATTTACTGTGCAGACAAAAGGGGAGAGACAAAATCCTCATTTCCCTGGAAGAGATGTGTGTTGATGGGTCGGAAATCAAGATACAGGGGAAGGGGGTATCCAAACTGTCTAAAATTAAGTCTTCAACTACAAAGCAATTTAACTTTATGTAAACTTATGGGAAATACGGTAAAATAGTTTACTTTTATTGGAATTGGAAAACCATCGTGATTTAGTCATTAACTTTGACAGGGAACTGGTTGTTCTTGCAGTAATATCAAATAGTGTCTCCATGTACAGATAAAGGCAGAAATCCATGCCGATACTTTATTGTAATAATTTAGTAAATGATTAACAGCTCTTTCCCCAGGCTCATATCTGCTGGACCAAAGCCAACTGCCTAAGATTTTAAGAGAAGTAAAATTAACAAAGCCTGCCATGGAAGAAAGCAATTAGCCAGGAAAAATATTATAAAGTCTAAGAAAAATAAAAACCCAAGGGGATTAGTCCCTCACAGATGAAAAAAAGTATAAATAAGGCAACAGGAAAACAAAGTTTATATTTTTATTTTGCTAAAGGAAGCTTTATGTTTTCATTTTATTAGAGGAAGCCAAGTGGCACAGAGAATAGATCTCTAGGCCTGGAGTCAGGGAACACCTCAGTTGGAATCTAGCTACAGACACTTAATAGCTTTTAGACCCTGCATAAGTCACTTAACCTGTCTGCCTGAGTTTCCTCAACTGCGAAATAGGGATAATAATAGCACCTACTGCTCAGGATTATTGTGAAGATTAAATAGGATAAAATTCGGAAAAAGCACTGAGCACAGAGCCTGGCACATAGTAGGCTCTTAATAAATACTTGTTTCCTTCTTGTCAATTTAATTTGCATACCCTTCTGCTTAGGTGGTCCATGAAAAAAGGAACCTGGAGGATAAGGTTCTGAATAGGTCAGTCTTTAAGCAGATATCACTGCAACTTAAAGTCTTAAAAAAGTTAAGGGACAAAATCTTAAACGGTTATCATTTGGGCCAAATACCACAGAAAGATCCAGATAGCATGATAAAAAGGGATTAGATAATCTCCAAGATCACTCTAGCTTTAAATCCAATGACCGGCTAACTTCTTTGAGAAACATGGCTCTGAAGGAAGAGAAAGAGGACAGTTATAGGGGGCAGCAGCTGGGTCAAAGTGAAAAGGTTTTTTTTCCTTCCAAGATAAAACCATTGGTGGAAGGCTAGAAGCTAGGGAAGGGGAAGAGATTGATGATGCTAAAAAAAATAGCCTTCCAGGTAGAGGGGTTAGTTTGAAACAGAAAAGATAGGGTTAAGAAAAGGATCCACTGGTATAGAAAGGTTAGTTAATGGAGATTTTCTTAGTATAATAGAAGATTAAATAGTTTGCCTAGAGTGAAGAGATGGGCCAGACTGGAAGACTGGGATGGCAACAAGAAGCCACAGAAGATAACAAACTTTTTAACACTTGCCATGGGGTAAATTTAGATCAAGCCTTCACTTTATAATTCTGCCTGTACTAAGCTACTAGATAGACCATATAAAGTACAATTTGATTGTGAAATTTTAATGTCACTTTTTAGAACCAGCCTGTCAAGTCCTGCCAAGAATACTTGCCCAATGTTGTACTGTTACAATATGAATATACTGTTACTCTGTACAAACTTATCCTATGTACATATCTTCCCTCATGGAATGAAAACTCCTTTGAGAGCAATGAATGGTTTTTTTTGGGTCTTTGTAGCCCTGCACATAGGCATGTCCAGAATATAGTCGGTGCTTAATAAATGCTTATTTATTGTTCTGAGAAACTGGCTAAGATTAAAAAACAGAAGATGGTTTTGAAGCCAAGAGATTAAAATATTGTTAAGGGGGAAAGAGAATTAAAGTAAAATGAATTAGCAAAATAAAAATTATATGACCAGAAAATATTGTGAAAATACCGAGTCAAATAACTGCACTTCTCTCCAATTCCCTCATTTGGGTCAGTAGGGGACGACTCAATGGGAATTAACTTGATTTTCCAAGCTTCTCAGCTTTTAGACATAAAGACACTGCTATTACCTTTCTACAGTGCTCTCCCCTTATAGTTCTGTCCTCTTTTTCCACCCATCCAAGAAACATGAATTCGTCATGGACACAGCCTTATCAAGTTTTCAATGATATATTAGATCTATTGTAAAAAGTGACGTGGAAAATACTTGGAATTATGGACATAAGAGATTTTAATTGACTATAATGTAAAACAGGAGATAAAGCCATAGCTTTTACCATCATTTCCAAGATACATTTTTTGCTTTAACCTTATACATTTAGGGTGTTTGCAAAGTCTAGAAGTAATTTTAGAGAGCTAGCTCTGTGATAGGAAGTAACACTTTATCTCATATCTCAAGATATGAATAGCATGGCCAATGATAATACACCACAGCTGTTACTAGACATTGGATAAGAGGTCATAAAAATATTTTCCAGACAGGATTACAAAATTTCTCTCATAAAGGAATATACATACTAAAGATGAAGATAGGGGCAGCTAGGTGGCACAGTGAGTAGAGCACCAGCCCTGGAGTCAGGAGGACCCGCGTTCAAATGTGACCTCAGACACTTGACACATGTACTAGCTGTGTGACCTTGGGTAAGTCACTTAACCCCAATTGCCCTGCCCCCCCCAAAGAAAACCAAAAACAAATAAAGACGAAGATACACACGTTCTACCAGACCATGAACATAAAACCAAGTAAGAAATTTTATTAGTATTTTTCTATGATTAGTTTAGAATGATCTTTTCTCTTGCCTAATTGGTAATGCTTTTTGAAGCTAAATTAGAATCTTTTTGTCTTCTACTTTTAAAAATGCACTGCATTCTTCTTATAAATTGCATTCTCTGATTTTCTTATCTGCCTGCTTCAGGGAAACCCATGTGTTTAATATGCTTCCTCGAAGTTTAGCCCATACCAAATGGTTATTTAATCCAAATATCTGGGCTGCAAATTGAGCTGCTCCCTCAGGTGAAAGTATAGTTGAACAGCCAAGACCTGGAGGGACAGAAAAAAGTCAGGGAATTCAGCTGTATCACAATATGTATCTTTCAGGAAACTACTTTTTCACTCTATAGAAATTTAACATAAATCTCCATATTTACCAAAAAGAAATAAAACAGACTATCTTACAACCTTCCATCTTTCTCAATGGCAGTGGATATGGGAGAAGTACCTACTTTAATTTGATAAGGCAGGTATAGAGAGTATAGCTTTAGTCTGCTGTGCTCTTTTAAGATCAGGTAAATATCTTTGTTAAAAAATATTTAAGATGAATAGGACAGCCAACTGAGGCCTCACTGCCATTCAGATAAAGTCCTTTTAGTTCATTATAGTACTAAAAGCTGGAATCCTTGTGCTTAGCACAACTCTCAAATTTGGAGTCTGCTTCTTAACAAAACAAAAGCAAAAACAAAAACCCCAGCCATATTCAAACTTGGAAGAGAATGTACGAATCATTTGGTCCAGCTGTCAAGGATGTCCTAAGAAAGGACTGCCATTCAGAAATGGATTGGATTAGATGACTAATTCTGAAATTCTATGGACCTCCCACATTATGCAGAAATATCCCTGTCAGCCTGTGAACTATTCCTGGGTTGGAGAACTCAAGATCTCAAAAGTAAATGACATCTTTATATAATCTGCTTGCCAAACCAACTATATTTAATATGTTCACACCATATAACTAATTTTTACAGACTCCTAGTTGATTCTAAAGAATAGTTTTAACAAATTTGTCAACAATATCTTTTAGTTAATAGAAACGCAAAAACTAACATTATTCTAAAAGAATGTTATAAACAAATGATTTTGTGTGCTTAATGTGATTTTTAAAAGACATATTTAATAGGAGTTGAATGTTGCCAAAAAATGAATGAATGCCATGATGGTAGGGATATGATTAACGTCTTAACAAAATCTGCTATTAAAACTAAAAATTACTATTATAAAAATTATTAAAAAAAAGAACAGTGTTGCAGTACTTCTTACCACTGGGCATTCGAAGTGAGGACCATATATCTTGAGCTCCCCAATCAGGTGTAAGGGGAGGACAGTTGACTACTGGATATGCAGTGTTACCAGACATTACTGGTCCCAAACCATTGCTTCTGCCAGCTACTGCCACAAATACAGTAGGAACACCATCTCCTGGATTAAACAAGAGCTCACAATTAGAGACTGAAAAACTCCACAAAAACCAAGCTACTCCAAAGTAAAAAAGCTTTAAATGTTGAGCTTTCACTACACTACACAGAGCAAATCTGGGCTATCTTTAGATATAACTTCTGGGTAATTAGTAATTTTATTAATAATGCTAACATTTTAATAAAAGAGGTCAGTGGCACTCCTGAATGCCAAAGACTCTCATGGTGGCAGACTCAAGGCTTAGGTGGCCCTGGAAGAGGGGTGTTTCTGTGTGAAAATGAATATTATGAGGGGCTGGAACTATTCTAATGAAGTTTGATTATGTCAATTACTTCTAAATTGTCTAATCTAGGACAATGAATTCAAAAATTTATCCCCACCCAAGCCAGAGTAGAAGGTTGGGTAGAAGAGTCTTACCAAGAGTGAGAAGAGTTAATTCAAGCTCATTATTATTAATGTCCTTCAAAAGACTGAGCTTTGAAATGAGGACTATAGAAAAAGGGGAAACTCTGGATCTCTCCAAATTACTGGATCTGGAAATCATTTCTCCCAGAAGCATGGACCTCCCCATGGGGCTCAGGGTTTGTATTGCCTTAAGTCAAGGAAATGCTACCACTTGAGTCTAGTGATTCAGTACATGAAATACTAATGTAACTTAAAAGCAAGTTTAATAACTGGTTTACTTGGTATCAAAATAATCCAAAAGCCCTGATACTATTTATGGATATAACTTCTTATATTCTTCTATAGATATTCATTTCTCTAGTAAATCCTTAACTTTCTTTGTTTCCAACAACAACTGCCCACAAAGAACACAATTCCTCCACATTTTTCTAGGAGAAGAAATCATTGCTGTCTTGAGAAGGGCATTTGGTCATGTCACATAGGTTCCATCTGGCACAATACAACTAAAATAATGGAAAAATTAACCCCAAAGGAGATACTTAATGACTCCCTTCATAAGATATATATCCTAACCCCTCTTTACTCTCTGTTTTACATTTTCAGACTGGAAAAAGCTTACTTGCTTTTCACTAAAAGCTGATCAGTGAGAGGATTTAAGAAAAGATAGACTGTTTTAGCTGCTGTCAAAAAACAAAGTGGGGCTTGTTTTCTCTTGTGAAAACAGATGACAAAAAAAAAAAAAGCTGATCGGGATTTTTCACTGAGAAAGACTGGAATCGAGACTTGTCATGTATTGTATTTTCACAAGGGGGTGAGAAAAAAAGTTTAAAATCTAAAGATCAGACCTTAATGCAGATAGATTTGTAAAGTACTGCTTAGATTAAGATCATGATATAGGACCAAGGGTATGGCAATCTTCTACTTAATTCAGAAATCAATTTTATTTTCCCTTGCTTTTTATGCTTTCCTCTCTACATTCTACCTCTTGCCCTTTAAATTACTCTCCATAAATAAAGAACACCTTAAATTTAAGAATACTATACAGTCTCACTAAAGTGCCCCCTAACCGTTGCCCCCACTGTAAAACTTTCTTAGTGGTAGAAAACATAATTTTGCGTCAAAGTGATGAATGGTAGCCAAACTACTTGTTGTTTTATCTAATAAGTCATTTGCATTTTACCTTCATACTCTGCTTTAATCTTTAGAGTTTCATCTGGTCCTTTATGGGCAGATGTTACTCGAAGTTCACAGGGAATTCCGTAGTTTCCACAAGCCTTCTTAATTTTTTCACAATGACCAAGGTCAGAAGTTGAGCCCATTAATACCACAACTCTGCATGGACTTTCTACTTTATGAAGCAACTGAAGAGAAAAATACAGATGTGAGAGCATAACACAGTACAAACTGATAGGTATTAATAAAAATGATATAATCATTAAATAGAATGGTAATTTAAAGTACACGAAATATCCAATTATTTTCTTGGCTTTTGGCAATCCATTTTTTAGATTAAGAAGCAAATGTCAAGAAAGCGATGTAAAATAAATTTATGCAAAAAAGCAATTTCCAGGATAAATCGCAAGATCATTAGAAATGCAAACCAATCCATAGTTTCTACACTGTCAATACTGTATAATGAAAACTGACCATAACAATGAACTGAGATATCTTTGAGATCTTGAGCTAAAAATCAAACTGTGTTTGGTATACTGTGCTTCCTATCTTCTAATACCAAGATACTGGAATACATACCAACATATGAATGATGTTCTAGAAAGGATATATGGATAGTCATAGATTACTTATATAAAAAGTCAATCAAACTTTAGGATGCTTTGCCTCCAAGCTCCTCAAAATTATCAACAAGAGAATCTATAGGTTTCTTTAAAAAAAAATTCAAAAGAAATCTTTAGAAAGAAAATACAAAAGCATTATTTGTGGCCTATTATGCAAAAGGATTACCTCCACTCTTTCTGCAACCCATTCAAAGTTTTTCTTCACCATCTGGAGGCCTTCAGGAGTCACTTCCTTAAGGTCCCGATATGACTAAAAATACAGAATCAGAAAGTTTAGAATCATTTTCCCCATGAGAAGGTTCCTGAACTTTCCACAAGGCACAATCACAACAAGTTGGCCAGAGATTTACTGTTTTTATTTGAATTTTAAAATTTCCATACATATTTCTGTCACAGAATAACAATAACTAGGCTCATGATGAGAGGGGAAGACAGGAAAGGGGACTGTTATAAGCATTCACTAATGTATTAATTTACTGATTTTTCAGATTAGGCCCAAACCCATTATTGACCAAAAATTTTTAACCAAATTATACTTTTGGTTGTATTACTTTTTCCATCTCTATCTTCTCTGTCTACTAAACAGACTGAAAAGAAGATAGAATCCAAAAAACATCACCTGTTTGTCTTTCTGTTGGGTTCTATCACCAGATGGCCAGAGCCTCCAGGAATCATTATCAATAACATCTGCAAGGACAATTTCTTTCGTAGTTACATCAACACCAAATTCAATCTATAGAAAAAAAAATAAGAGAAACCAACTAGAATACTAAAGATAATTCTCATTACTTGCAAATTTTTATTTAAAGCCTCCATTTGTTTGTACCTTCATGTCAACCAGTGTACAGTTCTGAGGTAACCAAGATTTTTCCAGTATTTCAAAAATAGCCTGTGTGGAATGATTCATGATATCCACTTCAGTCTGACCTATGTTAAGTCCAGCAAAACACCATTTTGCAGCAATAACCTGTTCTTCAGACCACTGTGGATCATTGTTGGCATCATCCTGTGAATAAAGAACAAATGTGTAAAGGATTTAAATCAGAATTTTCCTGAAATTTTAATAAAACATGATGTAATACTTAATTCTTCAAGGTTCTCATTTATAAGATTTGTAAATACATATGAAAATTAAATCATAATACAAAAAAATGTATTTTCCCTTTTGCTAAAAACAACTTTTTATAAAGTGCAAATTTCTATTTTTCTACTTTAGTTTTTATTTTTTAATGCTGCTTTCAGTAGGAATTTCAAAACAAAAAGTTTGAAGCACGAGTAGCCTGTTAGTAAGCCATATGAAATAAATTAGTAATATCTAACTTACACAGTAATTTTATTACAACTCCCTCCCCCCCACCCAATCCTGTCGAGAGTACCATCTTTTCATCAGTCAGTCAACATTTATTAAGCATTTACTATTACATGCCAAGCACTGTGCTAAGTGTAGGAATAAAAAAATTTTAAAAACCAATCCATGCCCTAATAGGAACTCACAGTCTAATGGGAGAGGCAACATGCAAACAATTATATATAAACAAGATAGGAAGAGGATAAAATGGAAATTATCACCAGAGCAAAGGCATTAGAATTAAGGGGGATTGGGCAAAGTTTTCTATAGAAGGTAGAATTTTAGTTGGGACTTGAGGGAAGTCAGGGAAGCCACTAGGCCAAGATTAGGAGGATGAGCATTCTATGCATGGAGACAGCCAGTGAAAATGCATGGAGCTGGGGGATGGTAAGTCCTGCTTAAGGAACAAGGAGGCCAGTGCCACTAGAGCAGAGTACAAAATAGCCTGAAGACTGAAAAGGAAGGCAGAGGGATCTGGGGAGGTTGTTATGAAGGGCTTTGAATGCCAGAGGAACTTGTATGTGATCTGGACATGACAGACACTAAAGGTTATTTAATAAGTAGGTGACATGATAAGATCTGTGCTTTACAAAGATCAATTTGATTACTGAGTAGAGGATGTACTGGATTGGGGGAGACCAACCAGTCTAGGCATTAGGAGATGAGACCTTGCATTAGGACAATGGCAATATCAGGAGAGAAGGGGGCATATATGAAAGATGTTACAAAGGTAAAATTGAAACACTTGGTAACAGATTGGATATAAAATCAAGAGAATAAGGAGTCAAGGCTAACACCTATGATGAATGTATCCTCGGCAGTAACAGCCATCTTGAAAGAGGGGAGGAGGTTTAGAGCGAAGATAGTATGTTCAGTTTTGGAGGTAATGAGTTTTAAGTTGTCTGTGGGACACCCAGTTAGAGATGGCAGCTGGAGTCATCTGCATAGAGATGATCAATGAATTCATGGGAGCTAATAAGGTCACCAAATGTGACAGTACAGAGGAAGAAAAGGCGCCAAGAGAGAGTTCTGCAGTCACTTAATCACAAGAGGATTGGAGTTCTGGAGTCACTTAATCACCCAGATTCAAAACCTTGGAATCATCTTTGACTCTTTATTCTCCTTCACTACTCCTATCCAAACACTGCCAAGTCTTGTCGATTCTACCTTCACAACTTCTCTTGTATCTGTTTATTTTTCTCCACTTACCTAGCCACCATCCTAGCACACCTCTCACCTGAACCTCCTAACTGATTTCTGGGATTCCAATTAATCCCCTCAACTCTCACCAATCCATCCTCCATAGAGCCTCCCAAAAGCACAAGTATGACTACGCTATGCCTCTACTCAAGATTCCCTACAGCAGGTAAAGTACAATACAAAATCTTTACATGACAGTAAAAGCAGTTCCAAAGATGGCTCTAGCCGCCTACCTTTCCAGACTTCTTTCTTATTCTTCCCCTTCTGCACATGTACTGCACCTTGCATTCAAAAAGGACCATATGCTATTCCCTGAACTCAGCCTTTCCCCTCCCGCTTGTCTGGCTGTGCATTACCTGCTCCCACTGCCTGCACAGACCTCATGTCTATTTCTTAAGTCCTCTGCTTGTTTTATTCAAAGCTTAGCTCAGGTGCAAACTTAAATAAAGCCTTCTCTGATTCTTCTAGTTTCCAGTGTTCTCCAACTTTAAAAAATTATCTTGTATTTATTTACCTGTTTTACAGATTGTCTTCTATATGCATTTCTAATCTCCTACCAATAAATGTGCTCTTTGCAGGGACTGTTTAATTGTCCCAAGAGCCTATGATAGTGCCTTGCAAACGGTAGAGATTGAGAGTATTTGTTAAATTACATTCAACTGAACCAGGCATTTTTTACTTTTACCTATAACATGACTACAGGGTAGGCCAAAGCATTTTAGGCTAATTAACTAAATTTTCAAAAGCCTCAGTTTATCTGACTCCTTTTTGATCTTAAGAATTTCACAAAAGCCTAGGCAACTTCAAAGAGAAGTTGAATTCAGAATATTGAAGAGCATAAAGCTCCTCCCCTTCATTCAGTATAGCAAATAAAGCAAGAGAATTACAATCAACAACTTTATAGACCCTGAATTAACACAAGTACTGGATTTGACTTTTCCTTTAAGATAATCCTATTTTTAATATCTCAGAAAATAGACATTGTATGGTTATGATATTTTAAATATCATAGGAATATATTAAACATGATATAATAAATGTGATATTTGAAATAAAGACATACCAGAGTTTGTCTCAAAAACCCAAGAAAAAACCAAGGAATAACAAATTGTGCACTGTGGTCCAGCCATTTGTGATTTTCCCGCTTAAACACCCTAACCCTACCATAAACATGTGAGCCCCACTTTTTAGGAAAGTGGACTTTACTTGTATGCTGTTTTTCCTCACTAAACTTTTATTTGATTCCTGACTCTCCTGCCTCTAGCCTGCTCTGTTTGGCTCAGGCCTTCCACAAGTTAGAGGCTGGTTTGTTCTGGTTGATAAAGTCTACCATAAGTGATAAAAGGGAAAAGAAAATTTTCAAAGAAAACACTAATTCCTAGGATATCAATGTAATAATTCTTGTTCATAACAGGTAATAGGAAAGTCAGCAGTTTTCTTTCTCTCTTTTGGCTATAGCCAAATATTCTGATCAATGATAGACTTCTACCATTTTAAATTAAACGACTACTTTGTCAGTACTATCCAAAGCAAATTTGCTTAAAACTTGTATTAAAAAAATCGACTCATCACCAATGTTCATAGTACAATATGCTCTGACCACCTTCCGAAGTAAAAAACTCCCCTCAAAACAAGACTAGAATTGCAATTCAGTTCAAGCTTACTGAAATAATCTTTTCATACTGGCAAATGAGGTAATAATTACCTTAAAAAACAACTCCACTTTAGGTGGATAGAACTTGTATCCTTCTTTGACACCAGGATTTCTTTTGAGAAAAGAACCAGTTGCAATTCTTCTACATACCCATTCAATTGGAATCATTTCACACTGAGGTGCAATGAAAGCTGTCTCACCACATTTTTTGGTGAAAGCAGTTTTGATACCTAGAAATGAAGAAGTAAATAAAGTTACAGGATTCTAGTTAATATTAATCCAAAGAATATTTGTTTAAACCAAAAACACAATTGTAGTTAGTAAATCTCCACAACCAATCTCCAGCAATATTTTGTAAATATTTTAATGACTTCTTTATCACAGTCTCTTCACAATACTGTCTAGCCTCCAAAGAATGCTTCCCTTATAACAAAACAAAATGGCAAAGCCTAATAGATATATCTACCTTGTCTGACAGCTTATACACAAGATGCTACAACTCTGTTAAGGAGAAGTATGTCATTAGACTTCTGCAATCAAGATTCTACCAACAATATATGAAACGAATGAGAAAAATAGTGAGTGACCGAATGAACACGTGATTCATAATGACTAGGGAAAAAATTAGTTAAAAAGAGCTAGAAGACATTAACAATTATTAACACATTTAGCTAGGTGACTCATGAGTTGAGAAATGATTATTAAATAACCAAATACTAGGGAGATTCCGGAATTTTTCCCTTCCTCATTTGGAGATTAGATGAAAGCTTAGTTCTTCTGTGAAGGGAGAGGCAGATGATAAGATGAAATCTTGCAATTGTTACCCCACCCAACTAGAGAACATTACAAAGAATGCAGTCTCAGAAGAATTCCGGCCAGTGGTGTTTTACACACCCAGGTCTGAGCAGAGGTGGAACTCCTGGTCTAGATTGCCCTAAGCAGGGGTAGTCTGGATAAGTGAGTAGCTGACATGCATCATAGGTCTTTGGACCACAAATAGTCTTCAGGGCCTGATAAAAGAGCTTTGGATTATTGCTCTCAGCATAAAACTGAATTTCATCTGCCTTTTTAATGAGCCAAGAATCTCTCTAAGCTTTGCTTGTACTTTACTTTTTGATGGAATTAAATGCTGCCTTCTTGGGGATGGATGAGCTATTGTGCTGGTAAACCCTGTGGAGTTCTTGTTTTTTTCATTTGGCAGCTTCTGAATTTCTCCATCATTTTCATCAAACCAGTCTTGTGTTTGTGAGCGTTCGGCCCCAGATGAGCAAATGTAGTGCTATACACCAAACCTCTGAAAGCTGCCCACTCCTTTTCTGCTCCACTGTTGTCAACTGGGGTTGCTCAACTTTTCCTCCAAGTTAGCAACAAACTGTTCCTGCTCAGAGAACAGTTCTAATTTATTGTCAAAATTTGGTTGCCTGAAGAAGTTCATCAGCATTATATGGCATCCTTGCTTGGGTTCTAGATGATGGACAATGCTCTCGTGCCAATGGAGTGAAACAAGGCTGTGTGCATCCTCCCATGCTTTCCAGCATGATGTTTTCAGCCATGCTGTCAAATGCTTTCAATGAGGATGAACTCGGCATCAAGGTCAGCTACCATACTGATGGTAAATTCTTCAACTTGAAAAAGCCAAGACCAAAATGGAGGGAGTGTTGGTACATAATTTTCTGTTTGCAGATGATTGTACACTCAATTCAGCCTCTGAAGCCGAGATGCAACAAACTATGGATCACTTCTTTGCTGCTTGTGGCCTAACAATTAACACCAAGAAAATACAGGTGCTCCATCAGCCACCACGACACCATGCACACGTGGAGCCATCAGTTACAGGAAATGGAGAAGTTTTGAATGCTGTGGACATGTTCACTTACCTTACTAGTGTACTTTCTAGGG
Organism: Phalanger gymnotis; assembly: GCA_028646595.1. NCBI lineage: Eukaryota > Metazoa > Chordata > Mammalia > Diprotodontia > Phalangeridae > Phalanger > Phalanger gymnotis. Next base: position 365,537,243 of record CM053623.1, read on the forward strand.
ATGTACACATTGATAATGAAGTTGACACATGCAGTGCCAGAGCTAGCACAGTGTTTGAAAGGCTCTGAAGGAAAGTATGGGAGAGAAGAGTTTTCACCAAACTGAAGGTATACAGAGCTGTTGTGCTGACCTCATTGTTGAATGCCTGTGAAACCTGGACAGTCCACCAGCACCAAGCCAGGACACTGAATCACTTCCATTTGAACTGTCTTAGGAAGACTCTGAAGATCACCTGGCAGGTTAAGGTACCAGACACTGAGGTCCTTACTGGAACTAAACTGCCAAGCATTCAAACTCTGGTTCAGAGAGTCCAACTGGTCATGTTGTCTGAATACAGAATGTTCACTTGCCCAAAAGACTATTTTATGGAGAACTCACACAGGGCAAGCATTCACATGGTGGTCAGAAGAAGCGATACAAAGACACTCTCAAGAACTTTGGAATTGATTGTATGACATGGGAGACACTGGCACAGGACTGCTCAGCATGGTATGCCCACATCAGAGAAAGTCCTGTGCTCTGTAAGCAAAGCAGAATTGAAACAGCTCAAAGGAAATGCAGGACGCACAAGTTTGGAGTATCTACCCCAAATGTTCACATGGACTATTTGTGCCCGATCTGTGGTAGAGCATTTCAAGCTCATATTGGTTTGGTCAGCCACAGTCAGCCACACTGAAACTTAACTCTGGCAAAGCAATATCATTTTGGTCCTCTTTGAGAACGATGACAACAATCAACCAAGTTTCTTTGTCCAAAACTGAGTGAACAGTGCTTTGTCTCCCCAGTCCTTCATTAGAAAGCAACTTTTAATAGATGAAACTTTTTTTTTTCCTCAGAAAGACCAGGGTCATCCATTTACCTCATCCTCCCCCTAATCTTCAACCACCATAAAAACCTCTAAAAGTACATCATCGTTCTGAAACCTCTATATAAGCACAACTCCCCCCGAATATCAGAGCTTTCTTGCTAAGGAGGCCGGTGATGCTCTTTCACATAAAATAAAAAGCTCCCATTGCTTAAAAGAGGTCTAAGTGAAATCTTTCTCACCTGAACCAGCTCTCCCAACTCTAAGCCTCATCAAGGCCAAGGTCCCCAAGGCATCTTGAGCCACCTCTATTAGTCCTCATCAATGTCTGTCACATAACTGAAAGGTGTATAGAATACAATCAATCACTTCAGGGATGAAAGAGTCTGTTCCTAGATGGGTATGCCACCCAATGAAGAGATACTCTTTGTCCTAAATCTTTACTACCCTACTATTTTTTCCTAATATGTTTCCACAATATAAGCCCAAAGGTAATTTTGTTCAATGATCTTCTGATTATTAGTATCAAGTAAGACATAAAACAGGATACACATGCTCAACATCGATGTTTATTAGTGATATGGAAGATGTCTTGGACTAAGTCCAAATGGTAGCAAAATTTCCTAGAGATGGTGAAGTCATTAGGTTGCATACAATGCTGGTGTTGATTGCATCAATCGAAAAGAATACTAGAGGGCCTCCTCAATTAGATCCTGGGTCACTCAAGAGATTAGCTTAATTATCCACAATGGAAAAAACAAATGAAGAAACACATAAGAGGAAAAAAAAGGCATTTACCTGCTTCCTGTAACAACTCAAAAATACAGCTGGTAATTTTGTTTGAGATTGCAGCCTTTCCATCCAGGTGATTTTTTCTAGCTGCATTGCCTGCTGTAATCTGGTCTTTAGACTGCAAAAGGACTTTCCCAGGACTATCCAACAATTCATAGACTTCTTTTGTTTTGCCCTCATAGAGCTTCTTACCAATCTTCAGTACTGGGGAAATAAAACAGAAACATCTAAAAATATTTGAAAGCATCAAAAAGTTTCCTAAATTTTGGTGATCAGACACACATATTAATGTCTTTGAACATACATGGTGAGCAAAAGTTAATAAACACTATAATTTTTAAAAAACTAGTTGGACACAAACCTTAAAGGATATATGGATATTCTGACACGGGTATTCCTTGTTAAGGTTAATCAGAATTCCTCTATGCCTCAGCAGATGGTATTATTATTTTTTTAAACCCATCACCAAAAAGCCAGTAGTCTTAAAGATAAGCCTCCCCATATTCAGACTGATTTGCACATTACAGGAACATGGTTGCTTTCTGGCCCAATATTTAAAGGCTTTCTGGATTGGTAGGACCTGCTAGACTTTGTTCTCATGTAGATTATGTTGCTTAAATTATTTAATTTGCAACCACAGAAAGGAATAACATAAATTACAACTATATTATAGGCTTATGTTTTGGTTAAAGCTGAATTACTGGACTAGAACAAATTCTGAACAGCAATTCAACTCTAGAGATAGCTAGCTCAACAAGGTAATGATCACAAAAATGTAGCCTGGCGCATAACCAAAAATTCAGTTTAACAGTCACTGAAAGAGAACAGAATTGGTATGAAACTGGCCGAAATCCTACTGAAGAAACGTATTTACAGATTAATGATCTATCAGAGCTAGCCATTTTCTGATTTTTAATTTTAAAAGCTAGAATCATTCTCCATTTGTCAGGGAAACTAGTTCCATATAAATACTTGTTGAACTGGGTGGTAACCTTCAAGCATGTGATTTCTTATCACAGGATCCACAGTAGTAGTCACTTGTTGCTTCTTACTGGGGCCCAAATTAAAAAAAGATGCAGAAAGTCTCTCTCCTCCTAACCTCAAAATTTTTCACCTCAAATACCCACCAACTACGGGTAACTTTCTCCAAGATAACATTTCAATCTTCTCACCTCAATGTTTTTATAATACTCATTTATCAGTTCATGCATTTCTGTAATATGCTCCCAATTTAGATCACTGAGCTCGAGTGTTTTAAGTATGCATAGGCAAGCACCAGCTTTTATCAATAAACTCAATCTTACAATGCTCTCCTCTCTAAAAAAGCATATCTTACTTTTGTTCTGCCACATGGAGAGGTTCAGAGGTCAAAGTTCACTTCTTGGAGATCAGAGAGGGCTTGGAAGGTGATATAAATATATGTTCTGTTACTTTACATGATTAATTTCAGCAATGCATTATCTTCCTAGTCAATTCATCTACAAAAAGCAGTTTAGCTCGTGTCTTTACAGTCATTTGATCTGGAAGGGTGTCTATTCAAAAGTAAAATTTTATTTATGTATTCTATTTTTTCCATCACCACAGCTTCCCCCAAGTTTCCTTCCCTCTCCTAGGCTGTCACCCTGTAAAACAAACAGCATTTTTTAAAAAGGAACTTTTTTGAGGGGTGGTGGTAAGGCAATTGGGGCTAAGCTAGTTAAATGTCAAATGTCTGAAACCATATTTGTACTCAGGACCTCCTGACTCCAGGGCTGGTTCTCTATTCACTGTGCCACTTAGCTGCCTCATGGACTTTTTCAAAAGAAAAAAAAAATCAGCATAACTAATCATTATATCAAAAAAAGTCTGAAAATATGTGCAACAGGCAACATTTGTAGACCTCTTACCTCTGCCAAGAGGTAGAGTTTGATACATACATTTTAAAACTGCTCTAGTCCTACCCTCCAGTCCTAAGACCCAAGGGATTAAGAGTATGTTTGTTTGCTAACCAGATGATGATGTATAAAGATTATTTTATCAGCCTGTTCTAGGTAGTACAGTAGAAACCAAAGGATGGATATCTCCCAAGGACCAATGGTTAAAACAGGAATTCTTCATAACCAATATCTACTAAATAACTAAATAACCAAAGTCTACTAAACAAAACATCCCCCACATACCTGACTGCTATCTAAATAGTCCATTTCCTTCTCCCTCATCTTAATTTTATATATAGCATTTTCATGTTGATACAATATGCATTAGACTTATTTCTTTTTCTATTGTATTTTGGTCTGAGAAAAGCTAGCTAGCCTCTCATGTTTTGGCAATTTAATGTGAACACTGCAAATCCAAGTCCTTTCCTCAGTTCTCTTCCTCCTTTCAGCCCTGTCTTCTAAAACAAAGCACACTATCAATTCAACAAATTGTGCCAGCCACTAAGCTAAGTGCTGGGGAATGAAATAAGGAGGAGGGCTCTAAGCCTTCAGCCTTTTTTAATCAGAAGGGAGAGACAACTGAGGGAGTTGAAGTGTCAGGTATCAAAAACTGAGTCAACCATAAAGATTTCAAGTGAACAGCTCATCCTTGGTAAAACATGAGAGTGGAAACCAAGCAGAGCTACTGATGGAAAATGAACAACCTCAACTAAGAATGTTGGAGAACTTAGCTTATAAGGATTCACAATGGGGACATGACAGGTAGAGCTTGAAAGGTCACAGGCTCAAAAGTAGATCCTGAGAAGGGCCTTACAGAGAGAAAGCTGAGCAAATATTAAACAGAAAACAACAGTTGCAGAGTGCAATTACACAAAGACAAGGCTTACTCCGCACCTCTACCCAGGCATGGAATAGAAGAATAATAATAGAGAAATATAATGAAGGGATCAGTTTTGATTTATCTGCTGATCTATAGAGGAACCCGAGATAGCAAGATTCTCTTCAGGTGTGGTTGATGAGTGAGATTGGAAACAAAGATTTGAGCTTCTGAGCACATCCATCTATCGAACAAGGTATGCCAATTGCATACCAAATTGGGACCAGGCCTCCACAGGTTGGGACTGGACCCTGACTATAAGGGGAGATAGATTTTATGCATTAAAAGAAAACAATTAACAGGACATAATCTAGGATACAAGACCAGGTGAGCTGATTTCTAACTGGAGGAAAAATTAGTGGCTGAGGTGGGAAGAGAGCAAACAGGTATAATTCCCTGAAATCAGAAAAAGACATAACCCCTCCCCAAGTATCTGTATTCAATCAAGGAACAGGGAAACTGGCCAGTATGGGATCAGTTTTCAGATAAGACATATGGGTTGCTTGAAACACATAACTTTAATTTCTTGCATCAATCTTTGGATCTAACTGGGTTTTTGGTCAGCATAATCTAGGTCCTTAGTTACAGGTCTCCAAGAAACAGGTGGACCAGCTTCTTAGCCATACAGGGTAGGTCCAAACAATGCAATAGTTTTCTCACAATTCCCATAACTGAATAGAAAGGGAACTAAGCTAAACTCCGAATTGAGTCACAATACAGGAGTCAGTTTGGTTCATATTTTTACAATTTCCTCACCCCCCACAAGTTTGGGTAGGTCAAGAAGAGCACCATAAGAGGCCTTGAATAACAGGACCAGATTAAGACAGGTATTAAAAAGTGTGAAGGACTGGGAGTCAGGAAGCTAGAATTTTACTTCAGATATATATTAGCTTGAATGAGGTCAATAGCAGCATCTGTCTCACAGCATAGTTGTGAGCATTAAAAGTAAAATGCTTTGGAAATCCTAAAACAATACAAATCTTAGCTATTATTACAGGCACTGAAAAGCCATGGAAGATTTCTGAACAGGGCACATTTTGGGAAGATTTCTACAGCAATAGTAGTGCAGGACGTATGGATGGATTGGAAAGGAAAAAATCATTTGTATTTCTAGCACCGTCCAGAGTAAAGGGTACCTTAAAGAATGAAAGCATTCTAGACTGCTTGGCAACAAATAGCACAAATCTCTTAACATCTCTGGGATCCCTTCCAATTTTAGATTCTAAATAATGACCAATTACCCAGAAAGTTTGGGGCCAGAATCAATATAACTAGCCCTAGTTCCAGTCACTAACTCGTTATATGTTTTATGGAATTTTCCCTTCCTTTCAGTAGCCCAGATCACCCCAGCCCACCTAGATCACTTAATTAGCTTGACAGTCCTTTCATGGTAGCCCTGTGCCCACCCCAGACTACTTGCCACTCTACAATCCCGTCCAGATCCTTTCACTGTCCTTTTTGTATATAAGCATCAGTCTCACCCCCAATTCAGCTGCAGACTTCCTAAGACTCCTGCCTGCACTATAAGTGTTACAACAAACCTTGCCACTTTGACTGGAAGACGGTTGGAGTGCCTGAATTTATTCCAGGAAGTTGCTGCCCTCTGCCCTGACAAATTTCAGGGTTCCCAGAAACCCCAACCCGCATCATTTGGATTTAACCAAGATGTCCTGACTTTAGGTGTAGTCCTTTTCTCAGGATTAGTTTGGGCACTGTGACTCAGTTTTTCCCAGGTTCTAATTTATTTTGGATAATTTGATTACTGGGGCTTTAGACCAATGCAACTGAAAATTAAAGCAACATGAAGGCTGCTACACAAACAGATCCAAGTACCAAGCTGAATTAGCCTCATCACTCCTTTTTCTTCTTTTTGGTGGTAATGGACTAGGGAACCAAGTTAGGTTCAGGCAAAAAGTTACATAAGGGTTGTCTGAGAAAACAAAGATCAGACTGAGGCAGATTCCTTCATCTCTTATCTTTACTCCTCTCTCCAACCTACCCTCTTTTTTTGGTTTTTATTGCCATCTTGAAAACTACCATAGAAATCCCAATTTTTCCAAGACCCAGGAGGGATTCTTTCACCTGAGATTTTAAAAATATTGGAGAACTGTGTTTTCCTTTGTAAGGCTGTGCGTCTTATTTTATGTGCTTTAAAAGCATCATTCTGAAAAGGAGTCCACAAGCTTCTTCAGAGTCCAGACGTCTTAACCCCAGCTGTAGACTAAAGCTTCTTTCCCTTTCTCAAACTCAGAGTAGTAAAGTATAATATATCTAGTTTCTAGGTTGTTTCTGTGCTCCTATTTCTTCCCAAAGAGGGTTCCTTGACTGTTGAAAAGAATTGACTATGTATTGTTGGGTATATATAAAGTGTTTAATAAATTTTTATTTTATTTATTTGTTTAATAAATTCTTAACGTACTATATATATTAACTGTTGTGAATTACACCATTTGACTGGGGGGGGGCGTCGTGCAGGGGGTGCGGGTAGCTCTCTACACTTACAAATGCAGCAGGAATTTCTACATAATAATTTTTGGGGGACTTCAGATTCCAGAATGTTACAAAAAACAGACGAGTCGAATGACATTTGACTTTCTTAAGCGGTCTTTCTTAATTAGTTTAATTCCAGTGGTTGGAGCCGAGGCTCAACTTTTACTGATGGGAACACAAAGCAGAGCGGAAACTGAAAACAGGATTTTTGGGCTTCTCAGAGAATGGCACGGTTGTAAATAACGGAAAAAACTTTTTGTTGGCACTGATTGTCTTTAATTTGATCAAATTTGCCTAGTTTTCTGTTATCCTCCCCCACCCCGTTTCCTTGAGTTGTCTTTCCACGTCCCCCGCAAACACAGGCGCTTCCTCCCCGCGATGCCGTCCACTCCTCCCCGTACTAGGTTGCCGGCCGTGGGCAGGCTGCCTCGGCCATCAGCCCGCGCGCTCCGGGGGCACAGGGCCAGCACGCCCGAACGCCTAAAGAGCGCCGGGCCACACCTCTCCTCACTGCGGGGCTGGGCCCAGGGAGGTCATTTTTGGCGGCTGAGAGGGGCGATCGGCCCAGATTGCCCAGTTCTCCGCGTCCTAACACTTGTTTGCCGCGGGGACGCAGCCGGCCCTACCTCACGACACCCCAAGAGATGGCCTAGCGCGCTCCCCCGCTTAGACCGTCCCCCTGAGCCCAACCAGGGGCGCACGTGGCCCGGGAGAGGGTCACTCACCTTCGGCGGTCGCCATTTCTCTGCTAGTGGCGGTGGCTAACGGGAAGACAGGAACCTGGGGAGGAGAGAGATGAGGTTAGGGAGAGCAGGCTAGTTGGCAGGCCCGAGGGGCCGGTCTAGGGGCAGCGGAAGCTCCTCCCCTGCCGCCACGCGCTAGCTCTCCCGCCAACCCAGACGAGGTTGCTCGGCAAGAAAGAAATCCGCCCCGCCCCGGGGAGATTCAGTGGGCGGGATAGGCCGTGGCTTCCCGCCGCGCACGCGCAGGGGCGAGAACCTGTGCCTGCCCCCTAGCGCCCCCTCCCTGATGTTCGTCACCGCGTTTTGTCGCTTTTCCGGAAAAGAAGATTGCCAGCTCCTCCTCTACAGTCGCACGCGCGCACCCGCCCACTCCTCCGGCGCTTAGGTCCGGGGAAGTTCTGGTATGGGTTGGCTCCCAGCTGCGCCGGAAGGAGCGGAGGGCGAAGGCGTACGCTGCTGCCCTTAGGCAAAAGTTAATTAGTAGCTATGCTTTGTGCTGGGCCACTTGAAACTGCGGAGCCGTGCCTGGGGAGAGGAGCCGGGCTGGCCCCACCCCCTGGTCCTTGGCTCCTCCTTCCTGCCCGAGTCATCGTTCTCCCGCTTGTCTAGAGAAATAGCAGCCTTGGGCTCGGGTGGATTTGGCGCGCGACGGACCCGGCTCGAGCTCGGGCGGGAGGGGAGCCGAGTGAGCCACGCGCAGCGTTCCTGCAAGAGCCACGTGCCGCCGCAGTAGCGAAGGAAGCCCGGGGTGCGAGGGAGGCGCCCGAAGGCGAAGAAAGCGCGCCGGGCCGGCGGGAGGAGGGGCAGCGGGTTCACGCGGAGCCGCGGACCCTTCCACGTCCACGTGCTTTTTGGAGGTGTTATGGAGCTGGAGGAGAGCGGCATCCGCGAGGAGTGCGGCGTGTTTGGCTGCATCGCGTCGGGAGAATGGCCCACGCAACTGGATGTTCCCCATGTGATCACCCTGGGGCTCGTGGGACTTCAGCACAGGTAAGCACCCACGTGGAGGTGGGGGCCCACCTTAGACTGGGGAAACGTTCATGAGGCTAGAGATCAGGGCGGGGGTGCAACGGCTCAAACCGTCCACCCCATCCCCGGACGGGGCTCTCGTCCCTCTCCCACTTTGGCAGGTCTTCTTGTACACCCACCACAGGGGGAAAAAAAGAGAGGGGAAAGGGACTCCGCGTCCCGGAGCTGGGACAGCATGGAGCACCACGTGCTGGCGTACCCAAACACCGCCCCGGCGGGTCCCCTGCACACGGTCGTCAGCGCCACGCTCAGCTGTGGGTTTGGGGGGAGACACGCGCACTGCAACTTCTTCAATCTGTGGGTCCGAATTTGCATCCTGTCCACTTGCACCCACTGCCTCTTAGGGCACAGGTTGTCTTTCCCGATCTCCAAGCCACTTGAGCCGTTCTCGTAGTCCAGCTCCGTAGGATCTGGAAGTACCCCTGGTACCTGGTCACCTTGAAGTGTGCGCACTGGGGATCCAGGCGGCGGAAGCTTTGGACACTGACATTCAGGGAAACATAGTTGTGGCATTTGAGAATTAGAGACTTGAAAAGAAATGTGAGGAGAAATCTAGCATCTAGCTTTAATGAACAGAAGACTAGCTAAGTAGAAAAATGATCAATTTGAGAATAAGTGCTTGAGTTTAAATGTTAGCTGTTGATCAGATACCTCTGGAAAAAATTAGCTGGTAATTTACTTATTAGTTAGGTAAATCTCGATTTTTACCTTACGTAAAGATTATGTGTAAAAACATGTACGTACATTTATATATGTATACATATCTACAGCTAAAAGCAGTTGATAAGAGACCTTAATAATGTTTCTCATCTCTTGGTTCCTGTTAAGTTCCAGCTAAAATCCCACCATGTATGGTAAGCCTTTGCTGATACCCTTACTGTGAGTGCCTTCCCTCTTGATTATCTGCAGTTGAACTTGTTTGTCTCTTGTTTACCTTCCGTTATTTGCATGTTATCTATCCCATTAGTCTGAGCTCCTTGAGACAGTCAGGGACTTTTAGATTTTCTTTGTAGCTTTAGCACTTAGTACTGTGCCTGGCACAATAAATGCTTGGTGACTAACTTCTTGTAGTCGGGAAACTTGGGTTTAAATCTTGGCTAAAGTATTTAATCTTTCAGCACAAGGGTCTTGGATTCAGAGCTGCAGTTTATCTTAATGTGTAAAATGGAGGTAATATTTGTGCAGTTAAGCCCACAAGACTTGGAACGAACAAATTGCTTTGATGTATGTTATTTTTACTTGTCTCACCACCTGATTTATCCCGAGTGTTAAAGATGGTTAATGCGGATTTTCCTTTTGAGTTAGAAGAAATGAGATATTGATTATCATTAAAAAGTATTACATAATTTCTCCAAGGCAACATGGCATTAATAGCTTACTTGCAAAGCTAGATATCTTTGGCATTACTAGTACAAATTCACTTAAAACAGATTAGTCATTTGTTTCTCTCTCTTCCCTTATGTGTCAACAGTTTTTGGGACTGGAGGTAGTTGAAAAGGTCAGATCTTTTCTGTTCCTTGCTGCTAAGTGAACAACAAATTGATCTGAGTGTACCCCTCTTTAAGAAAGGCACATATGTAATTTACAAGACTCAGTATGAATAGTATGAATAACTTATCTTTGATTAATCCTTGAATTGTTCTGACTGAAGTCAACTATCTTTTACTGTTGTCATAATCAGAAGACTTGACTTTATGTCCTGGTAACAAAGTAAGTTTGGTATGTAAGTATTGTTGAATAATACTGCCATCAGGTTTGCCACCTACTGGAAAAACAAAACATTAAGGATCCTTTTCTTGAGTTTTGTTCAGGACTATGAGTTGACCTTGAATTGGCTAAAATTGGATGAAATTCCTCTCCCTCCTCCCAAAATGGTCATTTCAGAAGGGAAGAGATTTAGTTACAAGCGTTATTTTTTCTTAACTTTCCCCAAATTGATATTAATTGGCAATGTTGAGAAGAGAAACCTGAATCCTGTCATAATCACAAAATGGATCTACAGTATCCATTTTAGGAAAGTGCTCTATGGTTACTGCTTACAGTTTAGCTTATAAGAGCACTTTGGGGAGACTGGATACTTTGGTCGGTTAGTAAGAATGTTGCATGAAACAATAAAAGCTTTGCTTCTGAACCTCGTGTTCTACAAGTGTAAACAAAGGTTAAATCAGCTGCATAAGCTCCTCCCTTTAACCCCTTCCCCCACTTCATTACTGGCTTTATAAATGTGCTGAGGAGTAAGTCCTAAAGCTACTCTTTTAAAAATCTGTAGGAACTAATTGTTTAATTACATGTATGTCTGTTCCTTAGAAAGACCTGGTCAGAGGTGGTTTGATAGCTTCAGCTTATTACAAAGCCTTATATTCAACTATTGGCTTTTATGTTGGGGGAAAAAAAACCTCTGCCAAATGGAGAATTAGATGCAAAACCAACAGGAAATAAAAATGTGATTCCATTATGTGCTAGCCTAGAGCAAGATAAAACTGGATTTAGAAGTTGGAACCTGTCATATTCAGACTACATGTTATTGTTAGCAGAGATTGTTGTGTCAGAAGTTAACAGTTTTCAGAAGCCAGCCATTTCTGGGGTGAACAAAGGACTTAATGGAAATAGATTGCTTCTTTATAAATTCCCAAGCGAAAATAGGGAACCATTAACTTTCCGAGCCTATGTTAACCTGACCTAGCAAGGGTATTTAGAGGAGTGGTGTTCTCTCTTTTCGAGAACTGATTCTGATTGGGCTAGAGATTTAACTCCCTCAGTTCTAATAAAATACATTCAGAAACCCAGACCTCTTTTAGCACTCCACTCACTTTACCAGTGAGGCCCACATATGTCAACAAGGGTTGGAGACAGTTGGATTTCTGTGTCTTTCAGTAAAGTTAGACAAGTCTTCTTGGGTTATTCTGAAGGTTCTTTGATTTCGTTATCTGTGGTATAAAAGTTTAAAGGTTTGACTGCTTATTTCCTTTGTAAAATATGGAAACTGAAGGGCAAAATTACCAAAGCTCTTGTAGTAATCATATTTGGTTCTGTCTTGCATCTCTCACTTTGGGCATGTTCTAGGCAGCTGAGTTCAGGATCTCTGTCCCTGAATTTGAAACACTGTTTAGGGAGAGATCCAGAATTTCTACTAGTAATACACTTCATATAAAAGCAAATCGAGTTTGCTCTTGGTTACTTAATCCATGGTAGGACCATTTATTAGCACTTATTTTTAGCAGACATTCTGTCCACTTGCAGATTTGTTGGGTAGTTTGGCTTCTTGTCAAAGGAAGCTTTAGACTAATATTTTACAACATGAAAGAGGCATCCTTTTTCCTGACAGGGTTTTATTTTTTAAATAGTGCTATAGAACATCCCCTTATGCAAAGACATTTGTGAACAAAATAGATTTTCCTTTCCCCATCCCTTCCAAGTTTTTTGCCAAACATATCAGACCAAATATTTCAGAATAAAATACTGCCTTATTTTATGGAGGCTTGACTATTTAAGACATTTCAGAATGGCCACCTCGAACATGAAGACTTGCTTGAAGCCCCTGTTAGTGCTTCCTCCTCCGAATTACCTTGTATTTATTTATTTTGTGTTTACTCATTGGCCTCTCCCAATAGAATTTAAGTTCCTTTTTTAGAGTTTTAGGGTTTTGCCTTTGTATTCCTAGCACCTGGTACAAAGTTTTGCTTATAGGTACTTACTAACTGCTTCCTGATGCATTCTATAAAAGGAGTCAACAGATTTGTTTCATGTAAGAGGGTTTTAGATTCTGCAACTAAGTGGATTTATTATTTATTGAGGTTTATAATCTCCACCCCTTGGGGAAGAGGGAATTCTATTGCTCAGGACATAAGCAGTTACTAGCTGTTCACAACTACCTTGGATCCTCAGGTTGGAGAACCACAGTTTGGAAACAACTGCATTGGTATTAATATAATTATCGTAAGTAACTGTATATTAGGCCTGAGTCACGAAAAAATCAATCTTTAATTGAGCAGCAACTTATGTAATTCACTGTTACAAAATCTCAGTTGGAAGGAAACTTCAAGAGTCCATCTAGTCCCATCTCTACCTATACAGGAATCTCCTCTATATCCTCAAGGATTATCCAGCCTTTCCTTGAAGACTTCCATTGAGGAGAAATCTGCTATAGAGAAATCCCTTTCCTTTGCAGATAGTCTGAGCTATTAGGAATGCTTCCTTTAAGTTAAGCCTAAATCTGCCTGTGCAGTTTTTACTTATCTCTTATAGTTCTGCCCTCTGTGACCAAATGAACAAGTTTAGTCCTTCTACACGTTAGACCTTAAATACTTGAAAGACAGTTGTGATATCCTAAGTTTTTCCTTCTCTAAGCTAAACATCTCCAGTTCCTTCAACAAATTTTTAGATGAAATGGTTTCTATGTCCTCCTTACTATCTTGGTCACTCTCATCTGCAGGTATTCCAGCTTGTCAATATCCTTCATGAAATACAGTGCCCAGAACTGAATATAGTATTCCAGAAATGGTTTGATAGGACCAACATATACTTGAGGAAGGGCATCTTCCTCATTTCAGAAATTATATCTTTAATTACAGCATAAGATCTTGTGTTCTTTAGGCTACTAATCTCTCCAATATCTGATAAGTAATGGACAGCCATGAGAAGACTGACAAAAATTTGGCAGTCTGATGAATTAATTATGCACAAAAATAGTCTTCCATCTGATGAAAATTTAGGAGGCTTACCTGACTGGCAGAGTGTGGTAGGTTGATAGGTTTTGTTTCCTGTCTGTAGAGATTGTCTGTAGAGTCTTTCTGTTCTGCTGTACTTGGGTGGAACTGATGATACACGATGGTGTCAGAAGCACTCCTTTTCAGAGGCAGAGGGACCAGTTCTAGAGGCAGAACATAGCACATTTACTGCAAGGGCATGTAAGATCTTGAATCATGAAATGTTAGAATTGGAAGGGACCTCAGAGATTGTCTAATCTAGAAGTGTTAAATTCATGGCTACCTGAAACCTGCAAAACTCAGTGCTGCCAAGTCAGATTAGAATGTAATTGGAAAATGGTTAACAAAATAAATAAAAATACAACATAGATAATATTAATTGAGGTTTTCTGAGTCAATGTTTCTATTTGAGTCTGACACCATTGATCTAGTCCAATCTCATTTTACAGATTGGTAGTTGAGGCCTAGGGAATTTTAATTAACTTGTCAAAGGTTACAGGCCGGTAAGTGTCAGAGTTGTGATTTGAACCCAGGCAGTTGGTGCCCTCTTGACAGTAACAAATGTTATGCCCTGACCTGTGCTCATTATATTAGGAAGCAAGAAGTTTAGAGCACTATGACATCTAGGGTTAGGCTTGAGAAAGCATTGTTTGAGTGTTTTTGGAGAGCTCTATGTGTAATGAACAACAGTAGTCATTTGAGATGCACTGTGTCTAGTGGTTTGGGGACTGTAGTAGTAGAGAACTGATATTAGCTTCAAGAAGACCGGAGTTCAAGTTCTGCATGTATTATCACATAGCTGATATGTGACTCTGGATAAGTCTCTTAACTTCTCAGTGACAATATATGGCTTAAAAACTGTACCATGGTTAATGATCTCTGTTGGTAGAAGGAATTTTACTTACCCAGAATTTCCATAACCATTGAAGCCATAGGTTTGGACAAAAAACCAAATCCTGATGTTTATAGGTAGCTCTTTAAAGTTAACCAGGTGCTTTACCTACATCCATCATAGTATATATAAGTAAGTATAAGGGCAAATTTTTAATATTTATGTATCTTAAATGGAGGATCTCTGTAATAAATGTTTTTGGTTCTAGAAACTGCCTATTTTAATACATTTTTTACATTTCTTTTTAACTCAGATTTCTCAAGCTTGCTATTTCTCATTTTAATTTATTAAAACATACTTATTTTAATTTCTGCCTAGGCCTTCAATGGTTTGATATTGCAGGAAAGGTAGTACAGAGACCAGAAGAGGTTTGTTGCTTCTGCCAAGTCCAATTTGGATAACTTGTTATGGAGGAGAGAAATCCTTATGGAAAAGGGGACTTCCTTCTTTGTCATGCCCGGAACAATTGCTGACCACCTGCCACCAACCGGCAGAAAGGCCCAGGAGCCCTCGGAGTGGTAGCACCTATTGGATCACCATTGCTGCTTCTAGCTCATGATACTTTAAGAGAAATATCATCTGATATTCCTTACCTTCAAGGAAATTTGTCTCTGGGGAAACAGTTATCCCTAGGTGAATCTTTCATGGCACTCCCTAACCCCTGCCTTGCAGTTTGGCTCCTGGCAGTTGTGTCCAGAGACAAATTTAAAGGAAGTGAGTGAGTATGGATATATGGTTGATTAAATGTGCCTTTTGGAATGATTTTTGAATAATTCTATATTATGGATTATGGTCCTGCTTCTGTATTTCATTAAAGAATTGTGTTTTTCCAAGTGCATTGTAATACGAAGCCAATTGTAGAAAGAAACAACTCAGAAGGACCTTCAAGTAAACCTTGTTTAATTCAATGTGTTCCGGGTAAAGTTACATAAATATATTTCAGTAGGTCCATGACATGATGGCACATGTCATCAATATTGGTATTCTTCCTAACAATCATCTATTTCTTATTCTATGTGGCTTTTGTCCATAAATTATCCACAGAAGACTTACCAAATAATTGCACAGATCCTATAGTTCTTTTAACATTCCACAGGAACAAAACTTGCTATAGAACGGGTTTATCTTCATTTTCCAATGGTACATTTCTTGGATAGTAATCTTCATATCGTTGCTTGCAAGTTATTATTGGTAACATGTTACAGCCTACCATTGCCCTTTGATTCACTCAGAATTTTCATTCTTTGGATGTTGGAGGGTACCATGTTTCACGTAATGTTTCATGTAATAATGCAAGAAGACTGTTGGTGTCTGTGAGGTTGGAAAGTAGCTTCTTGGGGGTTTTAGTTTGGAGTAGTTATCCAAATGCAACCCTACCCACTTTCCCTCTCCTGTTTACTTCTGGGCCCAGCATCTGCCCTGAATGTCCAAGTGGATTAGCTCAATGATTTGGCCATCCAGCTGCATGTCATAGATAATTGCTTTTTTCCAATTTGTTTTTCCTCTTTGGATTGATAGAATACTTCCTAATTTTTATTTTTAAGAAGCCTTATAATATTCTGGGGTTCAAAATTCTGCGTCATGTCATCCATAGACAGGAAGATAATTTCCTTGTCCTTTGTAGGGAATCCTGCTTGAATATGCTCATCACATGGTCATTTCATGCCTTTCTTAATACTGCTCTTTGGCTAATGTTCTCTTACCTACCTATTGAGTGGAGGTGATTCTGTGCTCCCTCAGCGTATGCCAGAAGGCTGCAAGCTCCAGCATGTCACACCAGGATGAAAAAGTTTCAATTACAGGACCAATGAATGGCAGCTCAGCCATTGTCTCAGGACAGCCTGGCTTACCTTCAATAACCTTGATTTTAGGGGCACGACATTATTCGGCCAGAGCATCTCTTGAAGACCATCTGTTAAATTGTAGAGAGTGTGATCTCTGACAGTAGTGGGTTACCCACAAAGACAAAATTACGGATCCCTGAAGTATTGATATTGATAATCAGGGTTCTTAAACAAAATTACTTCTTTGGATGTGTCTTTCAAGGAGTTGCATGATGAAACATCCTTGGAAAACACCTTGTAGGGATGCTTAAGGATATTGTTTGTTATTTAGAGTAAAATCCTTTGTTGTAATCAATAAAAACAGGAAATAGTCTTTTTTCCTGTAAGCTGTCTGATTGAAACTGTTATCTCTTATGTTCATTAAGTATAACCAGATCTCCTTTTGGGGGGGACTAACGGTGTGTATAAAAAGTGAACATTTATATCTAACACTAAAGGTTTTTTGAATCTCACAACATCCCTGCGAGGTATATATCTTTGCCATTTTAAAGGTGAACGTGCTGAGAAGCAGCATAGCATAATAGTGTTGGTTTGAGGAGTTCAATAGGACCTAGGTTCAAGGCTGGTTTAGTCACTTACAGAGTTAATTGGGTTAAGAGGCTGAGCCTCAGTTCAAGAGCAAGTGTAGATTTGTTATGTAGAGAGAGGTTTCTTTACATTCTAATTGGAGAGATTTATTCTTGGTCATATTGCTAGTCATAAGAAGGATTTAAATCCAGAGCCTTCCTGGTTTAGTCCAGCACATTTGAAAAAAAACATTCATTTTTCTGAAATTCAACAAGCATATATTTTCTCATCCTTCCACCTCTTCCCAGTCTTACTGTAAAATTAAGAAAAACAAAATTTGTAACATAATGTATAATTAAGGAATCTACTGGCCAAGATCTAAAATGTATGTTCTTTCTGAATCTTGAGTCTATCACTTCTCAAGCAAGAGGTAGGTAGCATACTTTCTTATCCTCTGAAATCATGGTCATTATATTACTCACATTTCTCTTTCAGAGTTATTTATTTTTGTTTACAAGGTTGTCCTTTTCTTTTTTAAGTTCTTCTGATTTTGTTAACTCCACATTAATTCATAAAAGTCTAATCAGCTTTTTCTGAAACCATTCCTTTTGACATTTCTTACTGCATAAAAGTATGCCATAATTTGTTCAGCCATTCTCTAAATAATGGGTACCCTCTTGGGTTCCAGTTCTTTGCTATTACAAAAAAGAGCTGCTATCACTATTTTTGTACAAATGGGTCTCTTTCCTTTCTTTGACCTCTTAGGGGATATAGACCTAATAGCGGCATTGACGAGCACTCTTTGTGCTATACCAAGGATTTTCATGATTACACTGAGGATGCTCCTATGATTTTTTTTCCCTCAGTCAGTAAGCATATCCTAGTCCAGGCAGAGGGAACTTGCAGCATGGGGGCCACATATGGCCTTCTAGGTCTTTGGGTGCAGCCTTTTGACTGAATCCAACTTCTTGTTATATGGTATTTGGACTTAGAGGACGGCACTTGAGGACTTAGAGGGGCACCTGTGGCCTCCAGGCCATAGGATCCCTACCTGTTAGTCATTTAGTGTCTTCATGCTCTTTCAGGTACCTTGAAAATCTTTTAAAAATGTTATTTAAAATTGTGTCCTGGACAGTTAATCGGTGTGCAATTATTCTTCTCCATACTCAGTTTCTTATGGGCTATTTTCAGTTTCTACATGACATATCAAATGTTCAAGACTTCATTGTTATCAGTGAAGAAAACAGATAGTTACAGAAATGCTCATCTGTTCTGTTTTTCATCTGTTTCATTTTTTTTCTAGTTGAATTTATGCATGTTCTTGGAATGATATGGCTTCATTGGGGCTCATGCCAAGCCTTTTGCAGATTTTTCTCCTCTTTGATATTTTATGAAGCTGGGCTGTTCTGCATCTTTTGCATAGCATTTTAAAAGGTTTATTGATGCTTTTTTTTTTATACAACATTCATTTCCTGATCTACTCTCCTTGTTACAAAGAAAAAGAATTAAAAACCAGCTGCTGCTGTTCTTGAGGAAGAGGCTAAATTAGTATCTACAGGAGTCCCCAAAAGTCTTTGTCTTGATTTTGACTGTTCATTGATAATATTTTGGCCTGTCAAAATACAGTTAGTTTTATTTTTGTGTGTGGGTGGTGGTGGTCGTGACGGTCATGGTGGAGTGTAATGACTAGTGTTTGCCATGTCCAGTGCCTTCTGACTCTTCTTGAAGAAGTATTCGTATTTTAGGTGCTCTGTATAACTTCATGCCATTGTCCTTCCTTTTTTTAACCCCTAATATATTTTATACCATCCCTCCCTGTGCCCATTTTTCCATCGATGTACCTGTAGATCAAGACTTATATTGACTTGGTTTGTGGGGTTATTTTTTTCTGTTAAAGTAGGCCAAGTGAGGAAATCATTCCTTGGAAGATGTACTTCACAAGAGTAATAGTGTAGTGTGCTTATGAAAACTGTAGCAACTGTGTGACTTGTTCTGAATCAACAGAGTAATATTGTAAAATAGTGCTGTAAGTTGATAATAGGATAGCAACATTGTACTTAAAAGAATAGTATTCTTAAGTAGACTTACACTTTTAAGTTAAACTCTTCTTAGTTTAGCAATATGACTGGCGTACAAATGGTATGCAGGTCACTACAGTTGGTCTAGATCTGTTTTCATACAAGATCCTGATTTCAGGGAAGACCTTTCACAAATATCTGTTGGCATTTCACATTTGGATTTTTGGCTGTTGGGTTCTCCTTCATTACAAGCAACTGTTGTCTGTTAAATTCAGCACTACTGTTGTCTCCCTCTCAACCTCTAGATCTTTCTCCTGTCCTGAAGGAGTATTATGTTATCAGAGTTTTATACTCAAGGAATTAATGTATACCTGGTATTTGCTGTTTTGAGGATGAACTCCTTTATGGTTCCAGTTTCTTAAAATTAGCAAATCTAATAGACTTTAAACTGCTTAGCTTGTGATTTTTCTTCAGATCGTTGTGATTTCATATCATCCTAGTGTCTCTTTTTAATTTGAATTATATTGATGTTGATAAGAAGTTGATGGTGTGCATCTTAGAGAAAATTATTTATCTTCTGGGTCTGGGAAAGTTCTCATAGACATTATATTCTCATTCTTAATGAATATTTCTTAGCAGTATCCATTGCTTTTCACCAAGTTTGGAAACAGTATACTTAGTCTAATTTTTCAAGGACTTGTAAGCATCTTCATTATGAAAGACAAAAACATTGGCGACTGCTATGCTTGAATTCAAAATATATACTAAAAACTTGGCATTTCTAAAGCTCTTACCATCATCATATGCTTTTCTCTTGTTCAAAGATCCTGCATGCACATCATGGCTTTCAGTTGATTCTTTAAAAAGAAAAGTAGGGTGGGGGAAAGGGAAGAGAGAGAGAAAAATAAGTGATTTATGACAGGCTATCCAGAACACTTTTGTTTTCAAGCTTACTTTTCAATGATTGCAAATGAAAGATTAGGTAATTCTTCTGGGGCTACTCTGTCTCCAGCCTGTAAGTCAGTGGTTTTTGAGGGGTAATGAACATTACAGAAAACTGAGATCTCCCAAAATATTTTCTCATTTACATATGTATGTGCATGTGTGGAATATGTGTCCAAAAAATTGTATATATATACATATATATATATATATATATACACACATACATATATGTGGCATTCTGCAGTGAGAGAGACAGGAAATGAGAGGAAGATGTTTTAGTATACACAAAAAAGGGTGTAGTAGGGCGCCAAAGAGAGAAGGGTAGAAAGTATTAAAATAAATTGTTTAACTGAGGTAAGACAGGTCATTGAGGACATCTGATACTATTAGAAACTCAGTTAATACCATTGTGAACCCATGGAAACACCAGCCAAAATTTTTTTTTTGGCTACTAGTTAGCATTCATTTTCTGTCCTTTCTCTCTCTTTCTGGTAGTTGAAATTTTGTTTCTACTATTAGTGTATTTGAATGCAGACCCTGAAAGCTGATTGTATAGTTTGTACTGTACAGTCAGTTTACTTTAAGGACCAGTAGGGTCATTTCCCATTGTCTGTCTTTTTTAATTTCATATATTTCTACTAGAAATAAAGTAGGACCAGGGAAAAGAGATGACAGTTACACTAAGGTTAGGGAATGAGGTTGAAGTTGCTTCACATAAATTCAGAACTAATTATTAAATCTTTTTAAAACATGAAATAACAATTGCAGATGTCTAATTTATTCCTTTTTAAGCTAAGAAAACAAAGTATAGTTACTCAAAAAACTGAGAGCATTAAGTAACCAACATTTTAGTACCTGAAATAAGACTAGAGTTATTTTTCCAGCTGTATGTTCCAAGAGTCTTTTGTCTTAGGATGCAATCAATTTCTTCATAAAACCTCATTTTTCTTCTAGGGTAATCACCAAGGTGATTAGTTCTCTTTTGTAGCACTCTATATTCGTATTTTAAATTTTTATATTTTGTACGACACTGCTTCCAGTCTCTGTCTATTCCAAAATGCATTAGCCTTCTAGCAATTTCCTCAAATATTTCTTTGTTTCTTGTTGCCCCTTCCAGCATCTGCCTTATTTTTTCATCTGACCATATATGTATCAGTGCTCTGACTTCATTGTCACACCAGTGCTTTCCAGCTTCAGTATCACTTATTGAGATGATCTTTAAATGATTATGAGCATCTTCCAAAGGGATGTGATTATCTGTAAATCAAGGAAAGATAAACGATTGATAATATTTTTAAAAAGAAGACAGAAGTGTATCTCAGATTTTATTTAGATCTTTACATATGGGGACCTTGTCTTACATAATGGCTCTTTATAGTCCTAAAAAGTATATTATGCATAGTGGGCACTCAGACATTTGTTTTGATGTGATTTGATTAAATCAAAGTAAAATTAGCTTCAGTAATACTTCCAAAGCAATTTGCATTGGTTAAAATTGTGGCTCAACTATGAACCCAGTACTTTAGAATATGAGAAACTGATACGAACCTGTTCCAAAATTAGCTTTGTAATTTTTATAGAATTGTTACTATGAACTTTCCAAAGGGTAGTACAAGTTCTTTTTAACTATTGAATATGAGTTCCTTTCTGAGGCCTGCGAATCTTTCGGTAAAATTGAGTTCTTTGTTGGAAAGACATTTATTCTAAGAAGTTCAGCTTCTAACAGATATCTGAATTCAAGAATTGTACAATTATGGTCATCTCATTTTACCTGCCAGCAAATTTTCTTATTTAATAACATTTCTGACATTACAAAATTAGTCATGGTATTAGAGTTAAACTATCTTTCAAACCCTTCCTTTCTACAGATGAGGTACAGAAAAAAGTTATCTGTGGTCACAGAGTTAGTGGTAGGGCTGAGACTAGAACCTTGGAGACTAGTCCCTACTTGAGCTCTTCTGGTGACTTGGTGCAGGAAGCCTAATACTTTTAGGCATCTTGTACCATTGTTGGATAAATCTAATTGTTAGAAAGCCTTGATTTAAAATCTGGTTCTCTATATCTACAGTTCTATAGTCAGTTAAAATACTGTCGACTCAGATATATTTGAAAATGTGCTACAAAACACTGGGGAGGATGGTGCATTCATTTTTCTTACTCACTGGATTATTTTGGTGTCTGAGGACCTCTTGATTTTTAAAAAATCTTGGTCGTTCTAATGACTATCTTTGATCTCAGGCACATCACTTGGCCTGTTTTGTGCTGTTTTCTCATCTGTAAAATGAAGGGCTTGGACTAGGTGACCTCTAAGGTTCTTTTTCAACTCTTGGTCTATGACCCTGTGACTCCATGAAACTCTCAGTCTGGCCACATAAAACTCCACATCATTTTATGTTACCTAATAGTAACTGGGCTTTCACCAAAGCAAGGCAGTCTTTTTTACTCTTTCCTAATTGATTTTAACAGCATTCTCCATAGCCACTATTCCAAACCTTCTTTTTTCTTCATGGCCTCCCATACCTTTCCTTGCCCTCTCAATAGAAGACTTATGCTTTACCCAAGGTTGTTTGACATCATTATCAAACTAATAACTTCCTGTCTGATAGAATTTAGATGCAAAAAGAACTTAAATCATAGGCTGTATAAATCGTAGGCTGTATTTATTTGGATGAAATTTAATAGGGATAAGAGTAGATTAGTATCCCTGGGCAAAAATTGTCTTTGCAAAAACAAAGGTTTCTGGAAAGAGATTTAGGGATTTTATAGGACTGTAAATTCAAAGAGCCATCAGTGTGATTTATATGCTTGCGTAAAAAGCTAATGTGATTGTGGGTTCCAGTAAGTGGGGCATAGTTTTTAGAAGTAAGGATGTTAGTCCCGGTACTCTGCCATGTCAGGAAGAATATTGACAAGCTTGAAGAGCATCCAGAGGAGGTCAGCTACTTTTAAACTGTGCTTTTAATTTGCTAGAAAGAAGTTCGAGGGTGATGCCTCCCTGATAAGCCATATACATCATGATGTCAAAAATTTTTTTATTTTAATATTTTCAGTGTAAAACTAGAGAAACACATTTCCATTTACTATCCACTTTTATAGATATTTAAATGATCCTTTACTATATTGTAAAGTGCTTTTACTTATTTAGAACCAAAGAATGTAAGTGTGGAAAGGGACCTTAAAGAACATCTCATTCAACTCCTTTATTTTACAGATGAAGAATCAGTCCAAGAAAGATTGAGTTGCCTCATCAGTAAGTGACAAAATTAGTCTTTCCTTCTGACTCTTCAGTTCAGGCTTGTTTCTTTCTCTCATCATGAAGTAAGACTAAGAAACTAGTAGCATATGTACATAGGGACAGATACCTTTTTGTTTATAGATTATTTTAAATTAAATTCTTTATTAATTTGGCATTATCCATAACCTTGGAATTGAGGACTGGCTTTCTTTGACTTTTTTATTGTTAATTGAAACCTTTGGGATTTACTTAAAGATTTCTTTTGTTGCTATAATCATATTATCCTCCTGGTGGTGATAATATTTATCACTTTCTCATCTTTAAGGAATCCCCTAAAAGATTCCTAGGGAAAAAAAATCTTTTACTTTCATTAGCTTCCTAATGTACATATAAATGTACAATAAAGCTTCTCTTGTGTACAACTGGAGTGCTCCTTTGATGTATGTAGAAGAGATGTGATTCCATAGAAAGAGAATTTATTCCTTGTTTTAGGACTTCTAAGTTCAGATCCCGGCTCTGTACTTTATTAATTACTTATGAGACCTTGGACAAATAAGTCACTTGACTTCTCAGGGATTGAACTAGATAACCGTAAGTTTCTTTATACCTTTAAATCTATGTTTTTTAGTAAGATGGAAGTGTTTTTTTTTTTTACCAACACGTTTTTGTTCATTGGACTTTGTTGACTTTCCATGCTATTTAAATTTTATGACCTTTTCCTTCCAGGTTTTCAAGTGGTTAAAGACTTCTGACACATTTGAAGAAACTAGAAAAAGCTGTCAAATTTCTAGCACTTGTTCTTATGAAATTTTTAATTTGCTGTGCTTACTTCTACTTCTAGCATTCAGTCTGTTTAATTCTGGCTTTACATAGCACCTGTTTATTTTGTATTTAAATCAGCATTTTAAAACCCTAACATCTAATTACTTCCTTTGTTTCAAAGAAAGTCTGAACAAAGTTAAACTTTTTATTCACTCTAGTTAGAAGTTGGAATAGATAATTCTTTTGGACATGTTTTTGCATATGTTAGTGTTTCTTTACCAGTGAGAGTGTATTAAGGAAATATCTTAGTTAAATTGACTATAATAGAGAATTTATCCACTTCCTACATACTGGAATATATCATTATCTTTTCTTCCTAACCCCTTTCCACCCTCCTCCCTCCTCTGCTGTAGAGGGGATACCATTCTCCCAGTCTCCCATACTGTCAATCTAGGAGTTATCCTAGACCTCCTCATTATCTCTTACCCTCCATATCCAAGTCCTTGTCAGGGCCTTTTGATTTACCCTCTGCAGCACCTCTCCTATAGCCCTCCTTCTCTCCTGAGTGCCAAAACTCTAGTACAGGCCCTCATCTCCTCAGTCTTTGATGATTGCAATAGCCTGCTGGTAAGTCAGCCTGCCTCAAGTCTCTCCCCACTCTAATTTATCTGCTATTTATTTAAAGTGATTTTCTTAAAGTGCAGGTTACTCCTCTACTCAATAAATTCCATTGACTCTGTTGCCTCCAGGATCAAATATAAAAGACTGTTTGACATTTAAAACTGATATTCTTCTTGGATCTTGTGACACAGGCCCCCTGGCTTTGGGCATTTTCCCTGCCTTTCCCATGCCTAGAAATGTTCTCCCTCCCTCCTACCTACTGACTTATTTTGAATCTTAACTAAAATCCCATCTTTTATAGAAAGCTTTACCCAACCCCTCTTAATTCTAGTGTCTTCTCTCTGTTAATTATTTCTTATTTATCCTGTATATAGCCTGTTGTTGTTGTATGTATGTGTATGTTGTTTCCCTTATCAGTTTGTTATCTCCTTGAAGGTGAGGCCTGACTTTGTCTTTTTGAATCTCCAGCACTTAGCACAGGGCCTAGCACCTAGTTAGGCTCTTATAATGTTTATTGATTGGTTGATTGAATAGATTTCCCTTTACCATTGCCAAGATAACATTATTAATAATTTAATGAAAGCAGATCCTATACCTGGACCATTTACTTCATCGGTTTCTATTGGGCTACCCCGATCATCTGAAGTAGTACTTAAGGAGTCTTCATCTGCAAGAAAACAAATGAACGGTGAATCCATGTGGAATATTTCATTTCCTCCTTTCAGAATCCAAATGTCCCGTTTCAAAGACTATGCTCAATTAAGCAGAAGAGTGAAAATGCTAGTGACATCTTTAGAGGTAGATTGGCTTCTCATTTCCTTTTTAACTGGGTATCTGGACAGTTAAAATTACAATGGAAAATAATACTTGTTTAAGAATTGTCTGTTAGATGAGAAGCCAGTAGAGACAGCTCTGGTAGAATCTTTACTGATTGAAAAATACCACCCAATTCCTTTTTGTGACCAAAAGGAGAAAAACCTGGGAAAATCAGGAAAAGGAGAGATTATGAGCCTGCGCTGACAATGACTTCTGGGTATTCTACATAAAGACCATTGGCTCCTACCTCCTCCTTTTTCTCAGTTGAAGAAATAGGCCTTTTCCTCTCTGGCCTTGTGCCTCACATGCTGGTTTAGAGCCTTGAAGGCCTAGAGTCACAGCCCCAGACAGAGGAGTTCACTCCCAGCCTTTTGTCCCTTAGCACCTAGTCTGAGCAGGGTTATCAGTACGCCTTCCCCCAGAGTCTGGGGAACTCCTGGTTTTCCTTGTCACTAACTCCCAAAGTGGGTGTGGAATGGCCTCAACCTTAACTCTTTTCTTACCCCCTAAGGCAGGCACATCAGGCTATCCCTTTCCTGCCTCACTTGACCTAGAGCTAAAAGGTGTGGGTTTTTCTACTGTTTTTCAGTAATTAAACAGAATTAGAGAACTGCTTGGGGCACTGAAATGTTAAATAACTTTTCTATGATCACTTAGCTGTAATGTGACAAAGCCAAGACCTAATTCCAAGTCTTTTTGACCCCAGGCCTAGGTATTTACTATGCTATGTTGCCTTTCTTATAATTGTTAAATTATAGAATCATATAGACAAAGGAAACAGTTCTGCAGCTATTAGAGGAAGAAAGTTGCATTCATCAAAAATATTGAAAAGTATCAAAATGCTTTTAAAAAAACTACAAAGAAAAATAGTAATGTTTCATGGAATATATAGAAATCTAAAATGAGGAAATTAGACCCCTAAATTGTAATCCAGCAAACAGATGATATTGTAACATTAATTTCCAACAAAAACAAGACCTGAAATAATTTGTTAACAAAAATCCACAACTAAAGATCTCTAAAAGCAGTAGACGGAGAAATCAAAATGAATGAAAAAGTTGATTATTTAGAAATGCTACTCCAGTGAATCTGAACTCTCAACTAGTGTAGGTGTTTGCAGTGATTCAGGTCACAAGCTATCCATGCCTGCCTATCATTTGCCATTCTTGTCTGTGTCTTCCAAGGGTGTCCACAAATGTGTTGAGGGCCTTCTGGAATTCTTCTAATCTTTACTGTAGTAAAAGGGCTTTTTATCAGTTATATCTTGATTTCACCATGTGATCAGCTCATTTTTGGTGACCATTTATTTCATTAAAAAAAAAAATTCCCTCTTTGATGGTATCTTTGATGTTGCTTCCCATCCTCTCCCCACTCTTTTGAGTTTTCCTGTTTCTTCTTTCTAAGGATACCAGACAGAGACTTCATCCGTGTGAGCTATGTGCACAAAATTTTGTTAGAAAATGTCAACTCATTGCACATCTTGGCACCCAAAGAATATAGATTTCCTTCAGGTTTTTGTAGGCATGAAAAGAAGCACTGAAAAAAGAAATACTATATATTTGATCACTGGGGGAGAGAATTCAAAGATAAGTCAAGTTTGATCATTGTATATATTGTGGGAAGAAACTATAAATGTGATAAACGCAATAAAGAATTTAAATGTGAAACAAATTTTTGCATTCATCATAAAATCCACCAAGGGGGAAAAAGCATTGAAATGGGATCAGTGGTTTATGCTCAAAGCTCATCTCACTAGTCATCTTTGGATTTACACTGGAGAGAAGCTCTATCATTGTACTTAATATGGCAGTGGCTTCATTCAGAGAGTAGCCTAGAATATTTCAAAGAATCCAATCACGAGAAAAGCCCTGTATGTATGATTAGGAAAGCACTTAGCACTGTGCCTAGCATGTAGTTAGACACTGTATAAATGCTTATTCCCTTCTGGAGTCTTTCTGGAAAACAACCTAGGAAAAGTTAGAAAAAATATATACCTTTTAACAGAGCTATTTCGTTGTTAGGAACATATACTGAAAATTATCAGCAAATGAACGATTTCTTCAAGTATGTTCATAGCAGAATTATTTGTAATTGTAAAAAGCTAGAGGCAGCACAGATGAGAATGGCGGAATAGATTTTGGTACATTTATGTAAGGGGATATTATAATATACTTGACAAGTAGGAAGAAAATGTTGAAAGACTTAATACAGAGTGAAAAAAGGAGTAAGGAACAGAAGAGCAGAATATCTCCTAGCTATGACCATATGACAAGAAAAGAGAATGGAAACAGGGAGACAAATTTAAGGACGAAACAATTGCAAAGTTGGTTTCAATCATTTTGGTTTGTAATTTTAAAAAACTGTTTCTAGCATTAAAAATTCTTTCCTGTTATAAAATTTCTGAACTTACCTGTGTCTAAACTTTCTCTTTTTATGTATGTAACTCTTGGGTCTTCAGGTGGTTCACTTTCTTTATCTGGATTTTGAACTAGATAAAAAATAAAATCAGTATAGTCAGACTATATGGTATAACTATTAGTGCTTTATGTTCTAAATGTAGCTTAATTTGTGTTATTAAAGTAATGATCACTTCAATTAAAAATATTTTACATAAATATGGAGTAGAAAAATAGGTATTCTTCCACTTTAAAGAAACTAAAACAATTTTCGGTCTGGCATGAAAGCAAATTAATTTGTTGGCTGCTAAATAGCCCTATGTGATGCTAGAAAAATAGTTAATTCTTTACAGGTAGGTGATAGTAAGCTTTGTGCGTGGCTGATTTTTTTTTTTAAGTCTTTCCTCCACAGTAGCATCGGGACTTTAGTGCCCTCTGCCATCTCTTAGAATGTTTTCTTACTAATCTGGTAAGAGGTTTACTTTTTGAAAAATCTACTTGTAAAAGGGAAGGAAACTAAGATGTTAAAATACTGTTCCTTTTAAAGGAGGTGTTCTTAGGCTTTAATGTCTTCTGGACCCCTTTGCAGTTTTGTAAAGCTTAAGGACACATTTTTAAATGCATAAAATACAAAAGGGTTACTAAGGAAGCCAATAATTTTGACACAGTTATCAAATATTTTTTAAAAAGTTCAGACTGTTACAAAAGCTTTGTTTTAATGACTGAAAATGTAATTTATCTGAATATGTTTGCTCATTTTCTGCCTTTATTGAAGTATGTCTATCTCATTCAGGAGTCAGGTACCTTTGAGATGATTATATTGCTCAATAGAAACTTGGCAGAAGAGCAGAGATAGTCCCTAAATCCTACATCAGAAAAATATTCTCTGATAGTAAAGGGAAGTTCTATCAGTTTCTCTCTGTTCTTCCCCTAGGACAGAAGAAGGGCTTGTCAAATGTCTCTTCTTTGATGTTAGCAGGCATTTGCTTCTCTTCTAGCCTGTTTTTCTGCCTCACTGTTTTGCTTTTCTCCTACTTGTACTGGATGATAGAATGAGAAAGTAAAGGGAATGTACTGCATTTCAGAAAAGCAATCTATTACTTACTCCAGTAAAAGTCTCAACTCCAAAACAGCCTCACTTGATCATTAGGTAATTTAACCATTTTTCTTTTCTCTTTTTTTATGAGTTAGTAATATGATAAGGAGATTAGAGTCTAATCCCAGAATGGCATTCCTTGCTTCAAGTGATTGAGGCAAATTTCTTCCTTGTAGCTGGTTGGAAGGATTAGAATTTTAGGAATAAGCCCTTCCCTTCACATGAATGGTTTGGAATTAGTAGCCTGTTCTTGTTTATTAATTGACCAATAAAATTAATTCCATTTATTAAAATAAAATTATTAAAACTCGTGTGATAGTAGTTTGATGACCAGTGATCATGCCATGATACTTATTATTTGAAGTCCAAGTAATTTGGAAGTTCACTGTTAAAATTTTGAATGGGGTAGAAAATACTTGACAACAAGACATAGAAGAAATCAGTGCTGCCTTAGACAACAGGACTGAAACTTGGAAGTACAATGTTGCCATGTTTGTTCTGCATACTGTAAGTGTTTACTGAATTGACATGAGATTCTGTCTGTGGAAAATAAAATAAAGAGAAACCCGTATGAGAAGCAAGCACCTGGGCTCAGGGAAAGGATACTGAATGTAAAGTCAGAAGAGTTGGGAGTCTTGCTTCTGTCCCATATTAGTGGGGTAATCTTAAGCCAGTCAGGAATAAGACTTGTATTACCTACCTCTTAGGTTTATCACGATTATCAAATTAGGTGATATGTGTTAAAGTAATTGTATGAATTGACGTAAGTATAAGCTATTATCAAGATACCTATTTGGTTTATCCTGGTTAAAATAAGACATGATACATAAAGGGCTTACTCTATACAAGGCAGAGTATTAGAGAAGCACAGAATCAGATAATACAGTATCCTTGACTTACATTCTAACCATAATATGAATCATAGAATGATAAAGGTCCTTTAAAGAGAAAAGTAAACTATTTGGTGAGATTTCTGGCCAGTGGGATGAAGGAAGGCTTCTTGGAGGTGAAATTTGAGTTGATTTTGAAGAGAGAAGAGTTGGTCAATAGGTACCAACTGGGAGGAGAGAAACTGAAAAATAGAACCAAAGCCATGAGGAGTGAGATTGGAGGGTGAGTTCAGAAGCAGATAGGTAGTTGAGTTTCGTTGAAGCACTGAACAGGAATTTATTATTATTATTACATTATTTATTATAATCAAATTATTAATGTTAATTATAGCAAACAGTAGTAGGAATGCCATATGTGAGGTAAACCAAATGAGGTGAGACTGGAGGAAATTAAGGCAGGGAAAAATAAGTGATAAAGGTTAACTGCTTTGTAAACCAATTTTGCTTTTAGTAATCTTGGAGTAAGTAACCTTTTAAGACTAAGGCTATTGTAACTAATACAGGTTGTCTTTTTGTTTATACAGTATACCCAGTTTTTGTTTTTTGGGTTCACATCAGTGACTTCATTAAGAAGTCCCCATTATGGATACGTGCTCTACCTGTGCAGAACTTAGATCATAAATGGAAAGCATCACCAAGGTCACCTGGCATAGTACTCTTGTTTTGCAATTTAGGAACCAGGTCGAGGGAGGTTTTGACCAATGTCATATAAGAACCGTCAGATCCCTATGATTTCAAATTTAGCATTGTAGCCTTTCCCCACCATAGTCTTACAGCTGCTTGTTCTACTGAGAGCTTAGGTGATCTGCCCACAGTCTGTATAGCTGCTATGTGTCTCTTGACTCCAGGTCTTCCTGACTCCACTGCAGGCTCCGCAGTGCCAGACAGTTCTGGGTTACCTAAAGGATTTTAGTACTTCACCCTTCCTTCTGTTTGGGGAAAGAGGTTTCTGCCTTTGTTGATAAACAACCATGCCTCCTGGCATCAGTTGGCTGGAAAGGACACTCCTTTTTGCTTTCCTTACAATGTCTTAACATTATAGGAAATGACCATATAAAGCAGAGGTTCTCTGAACTTTTTTAAAAAATATTTTTGTAAATTTCAATATAATTGGTTTCTTTTGTAAACCTATGTATTTTATTCATTTAAAACTGTTATTCTGAGAAGAACTCCAGGATGCCAGAGAAGCCTATGACAAAAAAGGTTAAGAACCCCATATATACTGAGGGAGGGAAGAGGTGATGTTTTTCTTTGTGCTCTTGACCTAAAGGAATTATGAATTGTATTTTAGGTAAAATTGAGATTTAAAATCCTTTCTGATATATATCTAATAGGGGGTTAAACTATACAACTCACTGTAGAACCTGTTCTCTCTTTATGTGTTAACTAGCTACCTGTTTCATTCTTTGAACAGAGTAGAAGGTAATTCAATAATTTATGTATGTGGATCAGGATCCTACTGATGCTGCAGCCTGTGAGACATAGGGAAATCACTTAACCTCTCAGGACCTCAGTTTCTTCTGTGAAATGGGGAGGGTTGGATTAGATGGTTTGTGTTACACTTTTAGTGTAAATCTGTGATCCTTTTATTAACACTTTAAACAGAGGTTCCCAAAGTGGGCAGGCATACATGTTTCATCTGTGTAACAGAGTTAAAGTCCTAGTGACTACATTATCTGGGCCTCAGATGCCTTTGTTAAAGGAGGGGCTTGGACTAGATTGGTTATCAAACAGCAACTTATTAGCACCTTACTTGTAGAGTTCTTTTGAGAGTTTGTTTTGTTTTTAAAATATCTATAAACTATATCACAAATTTGGAATTAAAGAGAAAAAAAAGCCTTTTACCTTTATCATGATTTCCTTTTACAGATGATGCTTCTAGGTGTTCAGACTTATTGCTAATTGCGCCTTCAACTACATCTCCAGGAATTACTGTATAAACATAACGTTTACATATATGTTTATGCATTTTATAGAACAATGTTTTCTAAGTCTCAGTTTTTCGCTTTAGAGAATGATCGATATAAAATATTGTAGTTATTGCCCTCTAATTTAATTTTAATTGATTTAATTATTAATCCTTTGGAAGGGGATGGGACATTTTAAAAAATATCATGTCATCTTCAATTAACAAGCAAAAATTTCTCCCCTTCTCCCAATTTAAAATTAAAAAAGAAAAACAATATTGTAATAAGTAGACACCGTCAAGCAAAACAATTTCTCTTATTGCCCGTATCCAAAATCACCTCCATCAGAAAGTTAGGTAGAATGCTTGCCTTATATTTGTACTTTATCGACCTAAAACTTAATCAGTGCTTTTCAGAGGTACTTACAACTCTTCCCCGACCTGTTGAAGCACAAGGAGGTGCCCCTTTCCACCTACCAAGTTTTCAAGACCTTAGCAATTACTTGTAATTAACCTCTTATTTTGACCCCATAAGAAATTCCTCTCTCATGCCCCTTTTCTCAGTTTCTAATTTGCCCAACTTAGACGTAGGCACATAGAATCATAGGATTTTGATAATGGAACCTTAAGGATGATTTGGACTTCCCTATGGACATCTTGGTACAGTGGAAAGATCATCTGACTTAGTAGACCAATATTTCTATACCAACACCAACACAAACCGAACGACTTTGGGCAAGACATTTAACCTGTAAACCTCAGTCCCTGTCAAACAGGTACAATAAAACACTGCTTCACCGAATATTATTATTGTTATTGATGAGAAAGCTGACCTCAGAGAAATTAGGTTGTCTGTTTAAAATCATATCTAGTATTATGGCCAAGACTAGAATTCTAGTCTCTTGAACAGCAGCAGCAAGCACCACCATGTTGATGCTGTTTTGTCACATAACACGGATCACACGGTGTGTTTCAGCATCTTCCTCGTTTGTTAGGTATGAATCTACTTTGCCAGAAACTGGCTTAAAAGAATTCTCTAGTTTCAGAACAATTTTACCTGTCTTGTCTTTTTCTAATCTCCTTTATTAATAACTTTGTTAATAATTATTAATAAATAATAATATAAAATATAATTAACTAATTGCTTCTTTTATACATCTTGCATGATTTTCACTTTGTATAAAGCAAAATATGAACATGCTTTAATACCTACCTCTATCGTCAATTTCCATTTTTGTATCTGTATGTTTTGTAGGTCTTTGTCTTCCTTTGTTTCCTAGTTTTTGTGATTGTTCTGTAGCATGTCCAAGAATAGCATCCAACTCAGTGAAAAATTTCATACTTTTAGTTGTGCCCAAGTCTTGAGAATTTTTTGCAATCTTGTATTCATGTTTCAGGTTTTTATATTTTGTTCTACACTGTTTCCAGTCTCTGTCTATACCAAATTTCTGAAGTTTTGCAGCAATTTGTTCAAATATTCTTTTATTTCTCATGGTTCCCTCTAGTTGTTTTTGAATGTTTTTGTCTGACCAAATGCTTATTAGAGCCCTGACTTCATTTATAGTCCAATGTTTTCCTCCTTCATTTGCTACACTTGGAATAAATGTTGGATTATTAGAAGAATCCAGTATTGATGTTGGTTTACCTGTATCAGGTGGGTAAGAAAGGGGGGAAGAAAGAAGAAATTGAGTAAGGAAAATATTTTTGTTTGGAAGTAGAATAACTTAGTATTTTCCCCAAAAAATGATAAAGGGAAAATAACCATTAACTGGCAAAACTGGTCATTATTATCATATGACTATCTGAATTTATTAACAAAGTTGAGGATGATGTCCAGCATTTTGTCTCAAGTTTTCTTCACTATCATCTCAGTCTCCTGCCTTTATAGTTGAGACTCGTTGTTTTTCTGGAATAGATGAATATGCATCTTTGCTTTGTGTGTTACTTATAAGAAAATATCTACGTTATTGCTTAAGGAAGTATCTCACTAAACCTAATTCTTACAACCCATTCCTTCTGACCTTCTCCTTCCAGGTTTTGGAAAGAAATGGAAGTTCTATGATGATCTGATACCTTGCTTTTATGGTGGAGAAATTCAGGCCTTTATTCCTAGGAGGCTATAAAAATGGATTTAGATTGTTTTCCCTCCTTCCTCTTTCCTACCTCTGTACCTTAAAACAATTAGTGCCTTATACAAAAAATGGGTCTAATTGAAGAAGTAATTGCTATTGAAAGAATGCTTTCAATTCCAGATGATTATTAATTAAGTTTAAAGAATCATTTGTTTTGGAGTGCCCTTTTTTTTTCCTGCTTTAAGGTAAAAGAAAGGGGACCATAGAACAGAACCTTAATCCTAGATATCGTTAGCCTGTATACTGTGGAGAAAGGGGGAATTCTTTATACTTTTAGCCCCAGTATTGAAAATAGAGGAATTATTCTCCCCACTTCTGATTAGAAATTCCTTCACCTTTATTCTATTTTCAGACTAAAGCTGTCTTAACTTTTCTATTTTTTTTTTTTGGCGGGGGCAGGGGGGGAGGGATGTGGGTTTCCACCATACTGTACCTAGTTCCATTGGTCTGACATGAGAAATAAAAAG
This sequence comes from Phalanger gymnotis, assembly GCA_028646595.1. Taxonomy (NCBI): domain Eukaryota; kingdom Metazoa; phylum Chordata; class Mammalia; order Diprotodontia; family Phalangeridae; genus Phalanger; species Phalanger gymnotis. The sequence continues at coordinate 365,571,128 of CM053623.1, forward strand.
TAAAGGATCCCTTGGAATATCTTCATCATCTTCTAGTGTAACTGGTATTTCACCTGAAGGAAGAACAAAGTTTCTATTTGGCCATAGGGGAAAAAAGGAGTAGTACATTTGAATGTATTATACCTGTGAATAGATGGTGCTAAAAGTGCATATGGGTGATTTGAGCTAGGTTTGGTAGCAACTATATGGTATCATAAATTTTTAACAGGTATATTTTACAAATGCAGCAGTATAGTGTAGAAAATTAAACCAAATATGATCAGTTATTTAGTATTTAAATAGAAAAATTTATTAGTTGCCTTCCATCAACACTGCAGTTGTGCAGTTGGGACAAGCCCTCCAATGCAAAGGAAAGACCCCAGAATTGCCCAGTACTGCAGTGTATTGGGCTTTGCACAGGTTAGATCAACTTTCTGCATGTATCTTGATTTATGAAGTATATAAATTTTAGAGAAGTGTGCAAACCAAGTTTTATTTGAAATGCCTTAAAAGATTCATATTTTTAAAGAAACTCTTGTGTCAGTGTCTGTCATAGTGACTTAATTTTCATCATTGTATTAGATGGCTTTTTATAAAGTATGGCACAGATGGGAATTACTCAGTTATCAAGGAGGATGATGTTACATCATCAAAGCAAATTGACAGAAAAAAATTAAAGGAACAAATAAGTCTAGGGGTGTCATTAAGTTGGCATTTGAAGTTGAATCACAAGCGCAGTAAGGTATTTGGCCCTGTGATTTTATTGGTGGAAGGTGCTGGTGATGAAGGCTTCAGTTAATGCAAATCATCAGTAACTCTGCAACTTAGTCTCAGAGTTGGGGCACCGAGAGGTTACTTGACTAGCCAGTGTGTCTCAGAAGCTAAAAAAGGTGGGATGTTCGTTTTTATTGATTTGTTTCACCTCATATTTGAATTATATGCCTAGTGTAGATGTTATGCAATTAGCATTTTTTCATTGGAAACATGGAAAAAAGCTTCAATTACTGAATGATTATTTGATCTCATTGTCCATTTTGTTGGGCAGATAACATTGCCAGTTGAATATAATAACGATGTAGAGATAACAGTAATATCAGTGAGTACTTGGTGTGAACTAAAATGGTTTGTGAGAGTAGACAGCTACTGAATAGCATCTTTATTTGGGAATAGCATTATAGTGTGGAAGAAGACTTTGATGGTTAATTACCTTTTTCTTATTGATTACTTAGGGGAAAATGCAAAAATATAGTCATTGTTTATTGCAGATAGAATTTAACCTAGGAAATAGTGTTGGTTAGAGTGCTGCCAAGTATTCTGTACTACCTTATGCAACCTTTTAGAAATAGATACATGAGGTATAATTTGATACCTTTCTCCCTAGCATATTTCTGTTGTTACTCTAATTAGTTTGAAGTAAAAAACCTTTCTTTAAGGATTTGTCCAAACTTCTTCCCTTCCCTTGCCTCATGTTCATACACTGATCCTGTTGACTTTGGCCAGCTGATAGCACTTATCTGTTCTTAATAACCATAGACATTCTCTTTATCAATAAGCATTTTGGATAAGTTTACATACTTGAGTTTTTGCTTCATTTTTCCAAAAGTGGAAAATTCTCTTTGAGTTGAAAAGGAAAAGACACTCTTGGTCACTTAGGATAGTAGTGGTCAAACTTTGCACTAGTTGTAGAAGCCGAGTCATTCTTAGTGACTGACCTGGCAGTTCTGAAATGATTTGAATTACAGCTTGTCCTCATTCATTGCACAATATAAAAGCATTATATAGAAATCAAATAAAGATTTTGAACATGCCTAAACCAATTCCAAAATGTCATTGTCAAAAAAGATTTAAGAAAGCAATTGTTTAGAGGATGTCATTAAAGTGAATCATATTCACTCATCCTCATAGAAATTTAAGCATTGAACATTATTGAGTCTTTTAGAACCTGCCCTTGAAAAAAGAGAAACTACGAGCATCACCTAGAAAGGGAAAGGTAATTTGGTCAACATAGGCACTTTACCCCATCCTCTTTATAACTTGCCTGGAAGCTCCAATTTCTTGATCCTTTTCCCACAAAAATAAATCAAATCGTACACATAGAACAACTGTAACACATTCTCCTCATCTTAGTCTATCGCCTCGTTCCTCTTCTCATATATGGTACTAAATGCCTCCTCAGTTATCCCCTTCTCCAAACAGGTACTTTTGCTCTGCCTGTAAGGGTCTTAGCACCTCAAAAAACATGCCCAGCCTTTCAGAGCTGCTTTCTTTTGAAAAAGGAGGGAAAAAGAGCATAAAAATTGTGGCCACTTATTACTCCTCAATAATAGTAAGCTATGAGGGAGGCTAATTGGTCACAGTGGCCCAGATATTTTCTAAGTGATAACCATTTGCAAAGAAGAATCCTCCCACTAATAGAAGGACCATATCCTCTGCCAGAACATCCATCCTCCTTCCTCTCGTCCCTTTATTACTATGTCCCTCTTTGCTCATCAGAATCCTCACCAAAGTTCTTAGGATCATTTCTAAGGATAATGAGAAAGGGAAACTAGGAAGGGAAAAATATCCCATGCTGGTAAGAAGCTGCCCTGTTGTGGTCTGCTGAATGACTTGTGAAGTCAAATGATTGGGGTGCTTAGAAATGGTTTAGAATGTCACTATCAAAAAAGATTTCTTTAAAAATGCATTTCTTTAGAGGATGTCATTAATGTGAATCACATTTATTCATCTTCATAGAAATTTAAGCATTGAACATGGTTGAGAAATTAAAAACTTAAAAATTTAGTTGGGGGAGGATGTGGGAAGAAGGGTATGTGGTCTTCCACTAGCAGTCCCTACATGTATTGGATTGATTTTCATTATCAACAAAGAGTGTATGTGAACAAAGCAAATACTCTATGTGTGTTAGCTGCCACAGTTAATAAATACTGGTTTATGAATTCATGTATCATGATTTGATTTTTTTTCCTTTTGTCTACTGCTCTCCTCCACATAATATGATGTTAATGGTCAATGTACTTGTGCACAAATGTTCCTTTAACAGGCATGGGGAGAGGGGGGGAATCTAATTTACCAGTACCCCAAGTAGTGCAGGACAAAGTACCTCTCATTTAATTCTCCCTTCCTCTTTTGCCTCATTTCTAAATCACAGTCACTTTCAGTACTGTAGTAAATAGTGGGAAGTTGTTTTTTTGTCCTTGTTTCTAGAAGAGGACCGTGACATCAGGGAGTTGATGCCATGACTTGCAAGTGAATTGGATTTAAGTGAGGGAGGGCTGTGCAAAGTCACCAGCCTTAATGTCTCCTCCAGAGCCATCTGGGTCCACTGGCATATAGATCAGAATGATTAGAGGTAGCCCCAGTGGAAAGAACAGTAAATGGTGAAACATTGTGTAGTTTTGTAATGGTTTTATTAACTTAAGCTAATTTAGATAACAATCTTAAAATAAGTAGAACTGTTTTAGTTAGAAGAAGCCCTAGAAAAATCTAAAATCAGGAGTTGTGACCCATTCTCTCATTTTATGGATGATTAAACTGGAGCCCAAATAGAATTTCAGTGCTTTGTAAAAAAAAAAAAGTCTTATCTTTGAGTTGTGGAAAAATATAATTTTAGCAATTTGTTTTTGTTGCTTTCTGATAAGCTGGAAAAAAAATGTGACTGATTCATGGTTCAATCGAGATTTTAAATGATAGACTTTTCTAGCATGCTCAAGGAGCAGTTAGTGTCATTTTAATGAGGTCGTGCTGTTTTTTTTTACAGATTATAATGGTGCATTTTATTTGCAAAGCATAAATTAGATATTGGATTTTAAAATTTCTTTTTAGTCTTTGCTTCTACGCTGTTTATATATAACATGTACTGAAAGCCTTACGTTCTAATAGTTCATTGTTAGAAATAAAAGGAATATTTCTATTTTTTACCTTTGGTGTTTTCTGGGGCTGTTCTTATGTCCAGCTGGGTCTCAGTTGCCAGGTACCTGCTTTCTTCATCCTCTGTTAATTGTGAGATAGGTTCATATTGTAATATTGCATCCAGTTCACGAAAGAACTTCATAGTTTTAGAGATATCTCCAGAGTTGTGGGCATATTTAACTGTCCTGTATTCATACTTAAGATTTTTATACTTTGCTCGACACTGTTTCCAGTCCCTGGAAATGCCTTTTTCCTGAAGTCTTTTGGCGATGTAGATGAATATTCCTTTATTTCTTAGTGTTCCATAAAGTTGCTTCCTTATATTTTTTTCCGACCAGACAGTTAGCAAAGCTTTAACCTCCTCTTCAGTCCAATGCTTTCCTGCTCCACTCTCCATATTGAAAGTGACCTGGAAATGATTCACTATTTCTAGCCAAGATTTTGTTTCCTAGGAAACCAGACGACTGGTTGTCAATAAGCTCTACAGAGCTGAAAGGATCTAGTTTAACTGGTTCAAGCTGCCTGAAGGGTGTAACTTGAGAAACTGCCAAATAAGCAGGCTTTGTGATTAAGGAGCAGAAGATCTAAATGATTATTAGTCTTCCAGGTATCTGCAAGAGGGGTAACCTACCCTCCAAAAAAAAAGGATAATTAAGCATTCATTTAAATTTTTTTTAACTCTTTCTTACATACTTGTACTGTTTTGCCCAATAAAATTTATTGAAATCCTAAAAGATGAAGTAAAAGATAGCTTTACTGATCCCAGTGATACCAGTTTGGCTTAATGACTTTACATGCCCATTTTCTGTAATTGATACACTAAGGAGATAAATATGTACATCTGTGTAGTGCTTTATAATTTTGCTTACAGTCATGTGAGGTAAATACTATAGATATCATCCCATTCTTGACAGAGAAAACAATAGTCGTAGATATTAAAGTGACTTATCTACAACTCCACAGTATCTTGAGCCTTATATACATTTGTAAAATAAACTTAGATTTGATTAGCAACCAACTTTTCAATAAATTGAGCCTTCTGTCAGACTGAGTTAATATGGTCAAAAGAGTCAAGCTGGTTTTATGCGGTGGACATATAACCTTATTCTGTTGTCATTTAAATATTTGTTAGGATCCTACTATGTATAAGATTATGTAAGCCCTTGTGCTAGGGAACTTCAAGATGAAAAACCAGACTCTCAGGCTCTTAAAGAGATTACAGAAGGGCTGTGACTTTTATAGGTAAATCTAATAGGGTCAAAGGAATGTTTTAGATAAAGTGCTCCAGGAAAATAGAGGTGGTACGCTTGTCCTTAGTTAAAAAATGAAAAAGATTTTAAAAGACACATGGTATACATGACAGAGTTGGGGTCAGTCCCTACAAATATAAATAGAAGAGATTGCAGGTCTAGATTGAGGAACAGCTATAATCTAGTTGGGCTAGCAGGTAGAGTGCAGGAAGGTGAGGGGTATGAAATGAGGCTGGAAACATGTTAGAACTTTGTTTTGGAGAACTGAACAAAGCCAAATGTATTGCCAAGGCAATATTCACAACAGTTGTGATTGTATGCTGGTGTGGTTTTGAATCGCAAAATATAACAGACTCTCCATATAGAAGACAGTAATTGAAACACCAGAAAACCCAATCCCCAAACCAGCAAGTCCAGTCTATCCAAGCAGCATAGAGGTTAATAGTATCACAGCAGAGAGCCACTCCATCCTATAACCTTCCACCTTCTGGGGCCTTCCCAGACATGCTCACAGCCCAGCTAGCTTGCCTGAGTCAGCTCTGTCCCTCAGCTCTACCACTTTGCTCGTTTCCTGCTCCACCCACCACATGTGACTTAGGCTTTCTATGATGTAAGCAGGTCACATGGGCCTACTAACGATGAGGGGGAAGATCTTTACATTTACATTACCAGCATATTTGACCCAAAGATCTTTCTTATCCATTACATAGGTCAATAGGGCAGCTGTTGTCAACAGAACTTTACAATAATATAACGGGGATAACAGAAAATAAGCACATAAAACAGTATCATCATTCTCCCCTTGAATGAATGGGGCTCAGAATCTTGGGGTAAGGGGTGAAGATCTTGTCCTCCATATCTTCTTCCTGCTGAAATTGGACATAGAGCTGTCCCTGCCCCAAGAGGTCAAGAGTCCCCTTCAAGAGGTCAGTTCTTTATTTGGCATCCAGAGCTTGGTTGATGCCAGGTTCAGGGGTGATATCAAGGGATGCCATCTGGCTTAAGTGATCAAGCATCTGCAGGTGGTGTAAAGCTTTCAGGAAATAAATCTAGCAAAAAAAATTAACAGACAAAAATCCAAAAAGAAACAAGGAGACAGTAACTAGAAGCAGGGTGTATATAGGGTCAGCCATGCTTCTAGAGTCCACGAATCCCACTATCATAGCCTCATCCATAGTAGAATACATGAGTCAAGGGTACAGTTTGGTACAATATCATCTTTCTTGTGTGCTATGATTTCCACAGGCTTTGGAACATCATCTGGCTGCCGTTTTGCCCATACTTTAGCTCCCAATTTTATTCTATCAGTAGAACCAAACTCTTCTGTTCCTCTCGTAGTTCTTTCAGAAGGAGGGTCAGTTTTCACAAGGGGTATTGTTTCACAAAGAATAGTAATCACTTGAACTATTCTACCATTTTTATAAAACTATAGGTTCTTCACCTAAATTCTGGAATGTCATAGTAATTTCTCTTTGATAATTAGAATCTATTACTCCAGCCAATACATGTATTTCTCGAGCTGCTAATTCTGATTTAGGTAATATCCTTCCTAAATGATTCTTAGGGATTCTCATACATATTAAAGTAGAGATTTTTCTTATCTCTTTACTATCCAACCAAAAGTCCTCTAAACAATGTAAATCCTATCCTACTGACTATGCCAGGAAGGAGCCTCTAGTTTATTCCTTAAGCAACAAAAAGTCACTGAAGGTTTTTGAGCAGGGCAGTAAAATAGTATGATTTACTACATACATACATATACATATGTATGTAAACTTAAATATATTAAATAATGTGATTATATAATTGCGTGGGTATGTATTCAACAAAGTTCTTCAAGCAGGCAGTTTGAACCAGTAATATCTTTTTGTGTTCACAGGGGTCAGGAGAGTGCTGGGATTGTGACAAGTGATGGATATGGTTTAATGCCAACAATTCGAACCCATAAGGTAATGTCATGTTCTTTCATTTTCATATTTCTTGGTTGTCATTAAAACCAAGCTTCATTTATTTATTTATATTTCATTTTATTAAAAACAGTAGTTTATGGAAATATTTAATCATGCATTAAGAAGTAATGGGATTTTAAAATTACTGTGTCTTTTATTTTCATGTGCTACTATTCATAAAAGCAGTAAGTATTCATTTATTTTGGGAAATCATTGGCATTCTTTGAATTTAAATGTCTGCTTTGTAGTATCTCTCAGAGTGAGGAGGTAGACCTTTACAAGACTAATAGTATGCTTAAGAATTTTCCCTTTTTGGTTACTTAGGCCCAAAGTGAATTAGAGCCTAAATATTTATTATGTTACCTCCAAAGAATCTTGTTTCTGGTGTCCTGTGTTCTCTTACTTAGGAGACGGGAAGAAATCATGCCCACACCAAGCAAAAGAGTTTTGATCTCTTTAGTTATCATTGGCTTTTCCGGAAATATAGATGAATACATGTGATGAGCATTCTGTGTCCTGATACTCTTTATGGGGAAATTTACCGATAGCAAGTTTTGATTTTTTTTTTGTGTAAGGAATCATTTGAGAGGTAGTTGTTTGATTCACACTCAGAATCCTAATGTCATAGAAGGAGGTAGAAGATCTGTTAGTGGTGTCATGCAGCCAGGGGAAGTTTAGTGACTTGTCCAAGGTCACATGGGCAGTGAATAGCAGAGCTAGAATTCTAACCCTGACTCCACGACTACTGTTGTTTAGCTGGTTCCTAAAGAACCTGCTTTTGCCCCCGGGTATTCAAGAGCTGGCAGTGGACAGGGAAAATCAACATAGTTGTAATTTATAGCATATCCATGAGGTAATTGTGGTTTACTATGAGAAGAATATGTGGCTTTTACTTAAACCAAGAGGTTGTTCTTCTAGTTCCCGGAACCTTTGTTTCTGTGATTTTCAAAATAAATAAAAAAGGGTTGTTTTGCTCATTTTCAGTCAAATTTTTCAAGTTTATTTGCATCTAGTTTTTGACAGTATTCAGTGCCCTTTTTTGTTCCATTGTTATTTTATGTCGGTATACCTAGTGAATAGAAATAAAGAATAAGTGCTTTGCTAAGTTAGCATTGAGATTTAGCACTTTTGAGTCCTTTTCTTATTGTTTAACTGAGGGCAAGAACTTGTCCTTAGCCCAGTCTCTTGGTAATTACTATAAATTAATGACTCTTAAATGCTTCTTGGCTTGAATTAAATAACTGATCATCTTAGCAGTCTGTTTTCCTTTAAGTTAATCAATTTACATTTATTTTATAAGGGAATGGGTCTTGTAAACCATGTATTTACTGAAGATAATTTGAAGAAGCTATATGTTTCAAACCTTGGAATTGGTCACACAAGGTACGCCACCACAGGGAATTGTGAATTGGAGAATTGTCAACCCTTCGTTGTTGAAACACTCCATGGGAAGATTGCTGTGGCACATAATGGAGAATTAATCAACTCTGTCCATCTGAGGAGAAAGGTGAGTGTTCTAAGAGCTTTTTTGAGAGCTCAGAGTGGTGAATTTTTATGATTAGGTTGGGAAAGTCTGTTGTAATATTAGCCATCTCTACTTAGAGAACCTTAAAGATAGTTTGATAAGGAATGTTTTTTTACGTGGGTCACATAAATAGAGAGGAATATTCTGGGATATGGAGGACTCTTCACCTACCCCCTTTTCTTTCTCTTTCCATTATTTCCATACTCGAAGCATAGGAAACAGAAAATATAATATAAAGTCAAGAAATTGAAAACGATTTTAGGCTGTTAAAACACGAGGCCTGGGAACAGGGGTAAAAAGAAAGATAATTCGTTTTGGTACCTTGCCTTTATTACTCAACCTTTGAGATTTCCTGAAGACTTAGTTTCTCAGCTTTCTTCCTTCATCTCTTCAGTGCTAATTCGTTGTCACAACTTCAACAACTTCCGCTATGCAGATGGTACCCAGAATTGTATCTTTAGTTCAGACTTTTCACCCAAATATCAGTGTTTGCTAGGGAATTGTATGTTAAATCCCTTGGTGCCAACTGAGATCTCCCATTAAAATACATTTTCAAAGTCAAACTAACCCCACAAAAAGAAAAACAAATCTAGTTCTTTTCACAGTTGACTTATTTCTGCTAATGGCTACATCCTTCCCTTAATCACCCAGACTCAAAATCTTGGTTTACCTTTGACATATTTTCCTGTATCTTTCATAAGCCAGTCAATCTTCATATGACCAAATTTATTTTGCCAAGTTTATCTCCCACTAAATCCTCTATTTTATGCTAATTCCTTTTACTTTAGCCAGACCAAGATCATACATAGCCAGACCCTTGAAGAAGCTGTGGTTACTTCTGCCTCTCCTTTTATTCATGCTCTTCATACCATCTAGAATAATTTCTTCCATTCTGCCTATTTTAATCTTGCCCATTGCATGTCCCATATCTTTTAAGAATTCTTTGTGTGATTTGAATAGCCAACAAACACAAGCATTTCACTATACAAAGAATAAGAGTGTTGTATAAGAAATTGTGACTTTCTATTACATACCATTTGCTTGTTACGGTGGAAAGAGAAGTAAGAAGTCAGTGAGTGGGATCAAGGACCAGTGAGAAGTCAGATCTTCACCACGGTTGGGATCACATCTCTGTAGGCCTCAGTTTCTTCCACTGTAAAATAAGTGGGTTGGGCAAATTGCTTTTAAAATCCCTTCTAGCTGTCATCTATAATTCAACAAAATAGTGACGGAATTGTCCTCAGGATTTGTGCCCTCTCCTGCACTTTTATTTTCTTCTGCTTTTACAAATAAATTTTGTCAAGGCTCCCATTTTTTTCTTCATGTTTCTCATTACTCACTAATGTCAACACTTAACGGAAGCACTCCCCTGTTAAATCAAGGCATTGACAAATCTGAGCATGTGTCCCTGTTTCACTTTGTGTCTCCAGTTCCTTACCTCTCTTCTTAGAGGTGGGAAGGCATGCTTCATCATTCTCCTGTCAAAGTCATTATTGTTCACAGCTGGGATCAGAATTCTGAGGTCTTTCAGAGTTGTTTTCCCGCATGTTACTGTTGTTATCGGATCATGTTCTGATTTTGCTCATTTTATATGCATCAGTTTGCACAGATTTTCCTATGTAGTCTCTCATCTGTGTAGTCATATCCCCTGGTGTAGTGGTATTCCATTACATTCAGGTACCACAGTTTGTTCAGTGAGCAGTGCACTTAGTATGCCTACCCTCCCATAACCTTTTCTGCAGTCGCCATTTTCTTTTATCATCTTTGATGGGTTTTGAAGTAGGAACTGAGTTTTCAAGCCTCACATACTAATCAACCCCATGTTAATGTTTGCCAAAACTGCTATAGTACTCCTTTCTGTACTACTTATTTGGATACTCAGTTCTGTCCTGTGAAAATATTTCATACCTCTGTCTTCTATCTCCAGCTCTGCATTGTTAACTTTTGGAGGTAACAATTACTTATTGTAGTTATGTCCTTCTACAGTGCTAGCTGCTTGACAAATATTTGTGGTCAATTTAATGCTTTTCTCTTTGGAACCTAGTTAAATTTAGATAAAAGTGTTACTATTCCTAAATAATTTTTCATGTTGCATCGATATCGTTTCTTCCTTAAATATCACAAATACCAGTAGACCATAAAGCTTTAGCTAATTGTTAATTCCTTCTTTTCCCTTTCCCCCTTTTAAATAGCTTCTGCGTCATGGTGTTGGATTGTCAACAGGTTCTGACAGTGAAATGATCACCCAGTTGCTGGCATATACACCTCCACATGAAAGAGATGACAGCCCTGACTGGGTAGCAAGGTATTTGTAAAAGTAAAATGGATCAACAGGACTAAAAAACATTGTTTTGAGCTATATATGTTATCAAGATCTGTTTATTTATATAGATATAAGTAGATATTTATATATACAGTAGGTATAAATTTGTAAGTATTGGTATAGGCATATACCTATTTAAATTTGTCTCATTTCAGGATTAAAAATTTAATGAAGGAAGCTCCTACGTCATACTCATTACTTATTATGCACAGAGATGTTATTTATGCAGTAAGAGATCCTTATGGAAATCGTCCCCTGTGTATTGGGCGTCTTATTCCTGTATCCGATATAAATGGAAGAGGTAAAATACTGTGGAATAAAGAGAAATTGTCTAAAATTGAAAAAGGAATCCAGAGTGGTTACTTTGAAGTGCCAGAAGGTAAAACATGCCACTATCAAGGGACAGGTTTGATAGGTTCTTCCCTGTTGATCTCCTGTCAGTTGTTTGTGGCTTTGTTCCTTTTATTTACTCACTTGCTGTTTCAGATTAGGAAATGCTAAACTAAGTCTTCAGCTGATACATAGCATTTTTCTAGTTCTGAAATATGGCTTGATTATTTTCTTTTTTCTCTTGGCAAATGTTGATTGATTCCAGCAAATCATAGTATTTGAGAACTCAAGCAATCATTTAATTTTTCATCTGTCCCAAAACAAGTAAAAACCTGTATAGACCTAGAGGTAATGGAAATTCTACCCCTTGTATGGTTTGTTCATTAATTAATCAGGCTCAGTTTTTAAATAGTAATTTTGTTATACTTGAATAGATTAATTTTTTTTTCCATTTTTATAGGAAGAAATAACTCTGAAACTGAAGGATGGGTGGTATCATCTGAATCCTGCAGTTTTTTATCTATTGGTGCAGTGTAAGTCCTTTATAATGTATTAAGTGTTAATATCTTCAATGATATTAACTTTAGAGATCATAAATTTATACCTGGAAGAGCTTTTGAGGCCCTATAATTTGAACCCCTCATTTTACAGGTAAGGACATTGATGTCCAGAGGGGGTTAAGTAATTTGCTCAAGGCCACAAAGTTTTACTGCCTCTTGTAGCTAAGTATCTATGATTTTTAAGATATAGGAATATTTGTAGGAAAATATTTAATGTGGTAAAACAGTCCTAATTTCCAATAGCAGGTTCTTTTTAAAATGGACTTTCAATTTTCTATTTATTTATCTGTCTATTCATTAATTTATTTTTAGTTTTCACCATTCACTTCCATAAGATTTTGAGTTCTAAATTTTCTCCCCA
>CM053623.1:365583413-365598283 GCA_028646595.1 Phalanger gymnotis
AACATAAATAGATGTAGCATAAATAGAAAATAAATACAGATGTTTTTGCATGCAGAGTGGGTAAATACAACTTAATTTAGTTAAAATTACATTTTGGTTCTATTCTTGATACTATCCTATTGTAGATATGTGTTACAAATTTTCAGAGTAGTGAATATTGGCTTTTAGGTCTGTCGTTTTTATAGAAAAATTTTACTTATGTTGTTTTCCCTCCCAAGGTATTATCGCGAAGTTTTGCCAGGAGAAATTGTGAAAATATCCAGACATAACGTTCAGACTCTTGATATTGTACCACGGTCTGGAGGAGATCCAGTGGCTTTCTGTATCTTTGAATATGTTTATTTTGCAAGACCGGATAGTATATTTGAAGGCAAGAAACATTGCTTTTCTTATTTAAGTTACACAGTCATCTTATTAGATATCTCCTTACCCTCCTCAGAAGAAAATTTCTAAATCTTCAGCTAGGCTTCTTGTCTTGCCTGTGCTTCTCTCTCTCTCGTTCTTCATCTTGAGCCTGTTATCTCACTGGCAGGAGGTAGTTAGCATCCTTTCCTTGTCTCCTGTAATTGTTGTTGATCATTGCCGTTGATACGAATTCTTAACTCTTACAAAGCTGTTTTCTTTACAATTTTGTTTTCATTGTATAAATTATATGTTCTCACTTCACTCTAAAGTTTTGCTGAAAATGTCCCTTTGATCATTGCCTAAGGAACGATCATATTTCGATGCACTGATAATTTGTTCAGCCATTCCCCAGTTAATGGTCACTGTGTTAGTTTTCCTTTCTTTGCTACTACAAAAACAGTTATGAATACTTTGGCACAAATGGGTCCTATTCATCGTTCTTTAATCTCTTTGGGATTTGGGCCTAGTAGTGGTATTGCTGGGTCAGAGGACAGTTTGGTGACTTTCGGTGCATCATTCCTAATTGATTTCCAGAACGGCTGTAGCAGTTGTCATTGTTAGGATTCAAAAGTCACTTCAGCCTCTGTTCCTCTACTTGGGTACCTCTGCAACCCCCAGTGGAGTTCTAAAGGCCACCATGTAGCTTGATTTTTCACAGAAGGACCAAAACTCTACGGTCTGAAACATATGAGTTAAAATTTTCACAGCTCCCCTTTATGATCTTTCCCTTTGATTCAACTTTTAGATTTGTTTTCCTTGGTGGAGGTTACAGATCTAGCATTCTTATTAAATATGTGGTAGATTAAGTATTATACCAAAACAGTTTTTTTGTTTTATCTTTTGGCTTTCAAAACACGTTGTAAGGAACGGTATCCAATATCAATATTAGATTACATGAAGTATTAATGGTCAGAATAATTCTTTTAATCATACCAGGTCAGATGGTATACACAGTTAGACATCGTTGTGGTCAGCAGCTGGCAATTGAAGCCCCCGTGGATGCAGACTTGGTTAGCACTGTTCCTGAATCAGCCACACCAGCAGCACTTGGTTATGCAGGAAAGGTATTTTTTCTTAGTTTTTTTCATCCAATTGGTGACTCTAATGGCAATTACATAAAAGAGCCTAGTGATGCTCTATTTTAGGGATAGTTAAGGAAGGAAAGGTTTGTGAGGGTGGGACCTAATATTAGTCATTACCTTCTTTAGGAGGTTTTGAAATGTTTTTCAGTCCGGAAGTAATTATAAACCTGCCAAGTTTACTTTAGATTGCCATATTTTAGGAGATACTGCCTTCATGTAAATGTTTCAAATACTATATTCTCAATAGTTTTTCTGTTTTGAAACCTAATGTTACATGTTTTCTTCTTAACCCTGTGGTGTTGAATATTTTAATTCCGTGATTTGGATGAAAGTATAGATGGCATGTTCACCAAATCTGCAGATTGATCAAATCTATGAGTGATAGTTGACACATTGGATGTCAGAGGCAGGGGTCAACAGGATTTTGATAGGTTAGAATATTGTGCTGAACATTATAAGATGATATTCCACAAGTGATAAATGTAAAACCTCTACTTGGGTACAAAAATCAACTTCATAGGTACAAGATGGGGGAGAAACAATCAGAAAGGAATTGTAATAAAGAAAGCTTAACATGTTCTGTGACAGTCAGAAAAGCTAATGTGTTTTTCAGGTGCACTGAAAGAGGCATAGTTTCTAGGATTTAGGGATGATGGTCTCACTCTACTGTACCCTGAGCATTTGTAATATTAGAATGTTAAGTTTTGGGCACCATGGTTTGGGGAAGGTATTAATCAGCTGAAGAGTATCCATAGGTGAATTACCAGCATGATGAGTAGCATTGAGTCCACTCAGTTGAAGGAATTGGGAATATTTCACTTAGACAAGAGACAACTCGGGGAGTATGTGACAGTTGTGTTTAAGTCTCTGGAGAGATTAGATTTGTTGTGTTTGGTTCCAGAGTTGGGGAATGGGAGAGAGAAAAGAACAAACATTTATTAAGACATCCTGGGTGCCAGGCACTGTGCTAGCAAGTGCTTTACAGACATCTCATTTGATCCTTACAACAGCTCTGGGAAGTAGGTGCGATTATCATCTCCATTTCACATTTGAAGAAACTGAGGGAGACACATTAAGTGATTGGCCAAGAGTCACAGAGCTAGCATCTGAAGTCATATTTGAACTTGAATCTTCCTGAGCCCAGGCCCAGAACTCCTATTTCCTAGGCTATCTGCCTAGATGGCAAAACCAGGGGTAATGAGTGCAAGCTGAGGAGAGGCCAACTTAGACATACCATCAGGAAAACTCAAAGTAAACTTGTGAAGTCTCTATGTTTATTCAATGAGCCGTCATACTAATGAATAAAATTTATTTTTCACGTGGTTGATCTTCTGTTAACCCTTCCTTCCTATTATCTAGTTTAAAGTTTTTGGGGGTGTGCCAAAACATCATAATTTTTATGCTAAAACAACAAACAATAATTTTTGTATGCTATAAACATTTTCTCATTTTATATTGAAGCTCTGTTAATGTGTGAGTCATTTTAATAATATTTGTCTATCTGGTCCATTATACTTTTTTTTTCTTCTTACACAGTGTGGTCTTCCATATGTAGAAGTACTTTGTAAAAATCGATATGTAGGAAGAACCTTCATTCAGCCAAATATGAGATTAAGACAGCTAGGTGTGGCAAAAAAATTTGGAGTACTTTCTGATAATTTTAAAGGCAAACGGATTGTTCTAATAGATGATTCCATTGTAAGAGGCAATACCATTTCACCAATAATTAAGTTGCTCAAAGAATCGGGAGCAAAAGAGGTAAGAAATTTTTCATTTTGTTGACAGGATGTATAAAGAAGTTAGTAATATAAGACATTTGAATTATTTAATTTTTGGAAAAGATCAGTTAAGCTTTGATTAAAAACAGTAGTTTATGAAGAACAAGGATACTATGAAGACCAGGCCAGAGAGCCTTTAAGAGGAGCTGTGAGAAATTCATAATAGATGGGACCTCTAGAAAGAAAGATTCATTTATTCTTGATAGGACATCAAATGAAAAAAATTTTTTTTGGAGAATTTCTTTTATTAAAAATAATGACCATTTTCCATTAAGACAGAACCAGAGGAAACTGGCGAAGCTGAAGGCAAGATACTTGTTAAACATACAGATTAAGGTTCTTTTCTGGAGGTCTTTAAAATAGGATAATTTTAAGGCTCCATTTGCAGGGTGAATGAGGTGCCTTTGATTTAATGCAAAAAATATTGGAGTTTTTTCTATACGTCTTAAACAGTTATTCTTAAAGTTTGAAACAGTTTTGTATGAGTTAATGTTACCTTAGCTCAATTACCAGAATTTACCTCCCTAAAATTTTTCCTTATCAAGGTTCACATTCGAGTAGCTTCACCACCAATAAGATTCCCATGCTACATGGGAATAAATATTCCTACAAAAGAAGAGCTTATTGCCAACAGACCAGAATTTGATGATCTTGCAAAATACATAGGTGGGTGATTAATTTAAATTTTATTTTTAATTGCTACTAATAAAAATATTAGCTTGCATTTATATCATGCCTCATAGTTAGAAAGCCTCTTTCACAGATCTTTGATTTCCTTAAAATCTGACAAACTTAAATATTGCAAGTATTAACCTCAATATGCATATGATAACATTAAAAATTCAGAGAAGTTGTAACTTGTCTAAGGTTGTTACATCACTAATTAGATTGAAGCAGGAACCTTCTTTAAGTTTCTTTTTCTACTGTTTACATTGCAATTTAAAGAAGGCCACACACCTATAACAGGCATTTTTTCCTGAAGCATATTGTTCATGATTTGCCCAGAACAGTAGTTTAAATTATTTGTATTTTTATAAATGTTTCTGGAGGTTCCATTGGTTTCTACAAACAGTAGATTAGACAAAAACAGAATGTTATGACCTCAATACCCAAATGACAATACCAGGTATTTAACAGTCTCTTTAATTATGTACATGCTATACCATTTGGTGGAAATATGTTAAATATTGATTACTGATACAGATTTGTTGTGGTACCTTTTAGCATGATGTAGTTTCTTCCCTTAATCAAGTCTATTTTTGCTGTTGCTTTTTCTGAGATCATAATTAATATTCCTTCAAGTTTAGCTGCAGCACAATAGATTTTACTTTAGTCCTTTATTTTAACTGTGTGAATTTTATGTTTCAGGTGTGTTTCTTGTAAGTGACATATTGTTGGATTCTGCTTTCTAGTCTATCCTGCTTATTAGTTGTATATTTCCCTCTATCCTATACTTGTTCCTCTTTAGGAGACGGTTGCTCCCCATCTCCTCTTTACCCAGAGGAAGGTGAGATAGGAATGTGCTCAGCACTAGTATTCCGTCCTTAATGCAGTCATATTCTGCTCCCTTGCCTTCCCTTCCTCTCACCTAGACCCCAGTCAGAGCTTTTTACCTTTTAAACCCTTCTTCATGATCCATTCTTCAAACATAGTTTGTTTTTGCTTATCAAAGAAATCATTCTTTGAATCTGTCCTTATTATTTTCTTTTTCTCCATTCCCTTCTGCTTCCCTATTAATTTCTACCTATTTCTACACAAAACTTTGTGTGTGTGTTGTATCCTCCTTTGAATAGTTCAGATGAAAGTAAAATTCAAGTGATGCTTGCTCTTCCCCCACATCCTTCTAAACTTCCTCATTTATGTTAATAGGACCACCATTCTTCTGTTCTCTCAGGTAATTGGTGGTGAAATCTTGTTGTAACCTTTAGCGTCCAATTCTTTCTCTTTACTCAGAAAAGCCATCACTTTGGTTCAAGCCTTTATCACTTCTCACTTGGACAAACTGCGCTGGTTTCCTAATTGTCCTCCATGCCTTTAAGTCTGTCCACATCCATTCTCCATATGGCTGCAAAGGTCATTTTCCTTAATCACAGGTTTGATCATACCATTCCTGTAACCAATTATGGTACCTTGATAATGTTTGTAGGATAAATATAAAGTCTTTTGTTCAAGCCTTTTATAATGTGGCCTCAACCTATCTTTCCATCCTCATTATACATTACTGTCTTTTCTGTACTCCAGGATCTAGCCAGATTCATCTTTTGTTTGTCCCTTGCACTGCCTCTTCCATTTCTGTATCTTTGCAATTGCCATTTCCTGTGCTGGAATGTCTTTCCTCATCGACTCCTACTCAGTCCCTGCTTCTTTCAGAATGCAGTTTAAGCAGCACCTTTTTTAAAATTTATTTTTTAGTTTTAGTTTACAACACTCAGTTCCACAAATTTTTGAGTTCCAAATTTTCTCTCCCTCCCTCTCTTCCCCCCTCCATTCCCCAAGACAGCATGTAATCCTATATAGGTTCTACATATACCTTCACATTAAACTTATTTACATAATAGTATTACAGCAGTTTGGCTAGCAGCTGTTGTGGGGGTGAAAGACCAACACAAGCCCAACAAAAAGGGCTGCCCAGCACAGGTTCTTTGAGGTGCTTTACTAAGGAAAGCAGCGTTAAGGGGTTAACAATCTTACTTTAATCCAGCATACAAATATCATTCACTTAGTTCAGGAGGAAAAGCCAGCAACCTGAACTTGGAAGCAAGTAGAAACAAATTACAAGCATCAACATCTGGGTTCACAAGCTGGGAGGCTCTCAGAGCGGCTGCTCAGAGTCCCATGCCACTCTTACGGTGACTGAGAGCCCCAAGAGAGAAGGCCAACCCTGGGTTTATATATCTTCTTCAGGGTCAGGTGGCCTAAAAGCTTCTGAGGTCAAATATGTGACTCAAACCCATGTAAACTAGGCTTTCCCTTGAGGCAAGGAAGTCATCAAAGACTCCTAATTTAATCAAAGAAAACAAAGGCCAAACACTTCAAGGGCACTTGATTAAATAAGTGCTAAAAGCCCACCTTAATTACTGATGCAAATAGTCAAGTTGTAAAGAAGAATTATAACCAGTGGAATGAATCTGGTGAAAGAAGAAACAAAACCAAAACATAAGGAAAAAAAGAAAGAGAGCATATAGTTTGGTTCAATCTGCATTCAGATTCCTTAGTTCTTTCTCTGTATGTGCATAGCTTTTTCCCATCTTGAGTCTTTTGGAGCTGTCTTTGAACCTTGCATTGATGAGAAGAGCCAAGTCTTTCAGTCCTTACAGATACTGTGTCTGTAATATGTCGCGTATAATGTTTTCCTGCTTCTGCTCCCCTCACCCAGCATCAGTTCGTGTAAGTCTTTGCAGGTTATTAATGAAGTCCATCTTAAGCAGCACTTTCTATACAAAAATCCTTTTTTGATTCCCCCACCACTGACCTCCCTAACTACGTTATCTTAATTTTGTGTGTATACAAGTTCAGTTCTCCTATGTAATAGAAGCTCTTTGAGAATAGAGATTTTCATTTTTTATCTGCCCCTAAAGACTATGCTTGGCACATGGGCATAGGTTGTGTAGCATTGGGCCTAGAGTAAGGTGTCATCAGGCATTTACTAGCATTCAACCCTGGGCAAATCATCCAATGCCTCAAATTCTTCATCTGTAAAGTGGGGTAATAATAGCTCCTATTTTCTAGGGTAGTTTTGAGGATAAGATGAAATATTTGTAAAGTGCTTTGCAAACCTTAAAGGCATGTAAATACTAGCTATTATTGTTGGAGCTTAATATATGTTTATTAACATTAGTGAAGCTAAAGCACACAAGGGGTACAGAATAGGTCTTGACAGCAACTACTTTAGGAAACTGAGTAAAGGACATGTAAAGGTTGATCCTAGACTATGCTTCCTTCAACAACGACAGTATAGTAAAATGAATTTTTGACTCAACTAGAAGTTCAGTTCATAACCATGAATTGGGTAAGGTATCTTGCACATAGTAGAGCTTATCTTGTTAGTTGAATCTGAAGCCTTTCATTTCTATCTGTTGTACTCTAGTTAATTTCAGGATATGATGAAATGTTATAGAGAGGTAATGTCACATGTTGGATAAACTGTTAGTCTTGGAGAGAGTCACATCCTCTTCTGATATTAGCTGTGTGACCATGGACAAGTCCGTGTGCCAAGATAGTGTTTTAGATGTATTGCATCTGTTGCAATGGTTCATTTATCAGTGACATGATCCATTATATTGTAAGCTCCTTGGAGGCAGCGACTATCTTTTGCTCTTTTTATATTCTCAGTCCTTAGCACAGTGCCTGGCAGGACAGATGGTAGTTGCTTAATGTTTATTGATTGATTGGTAATCAGATGTGTTATAGTTAACATTTATTTCAAAGCAGATCTCTTCAGGGCTTTGCATATAGTGCCTTCTATATATCCTCAGATGATAATTTTACTAGTAAGATCTTAGTGAAGAATATAGATATAGAGATATCTCCCTGTGTGTTTCTACATAGATACATATCTTCCCAGAAAAGATCGACATTCATGTTACTTACCAGGGAAGATATGATTTCATGTGTTTATGGAATGTAAGAAGGAAATCTTTACTGTGTGTGTGTGTGTGTATCCTCTGTAAAGATTTTGAGCCATTTATAAATAAGCCAGACCACTTACAAGTTGGCCTAAATGAGTCTCCTCAATGCAGAGTGAGCTTTGATTTTTTTTATTTTAAAGTCATTCAAGTTAAAGTGTTCTTACTAAATTAACATTGTAATATAATTTAAAATTAAACTCTGATTTATGTTCATGTGAGCACTACAGTAGCTAATGTATGACTTAAACTGTGAATATGTAAACAGTTTACCACCATTATTTGTGAATCTTCACTCTGTTAGCTGCTACATTTTCTTAATCTGTCCTGTATTGAGTTTTGCTCTAGCCTGACCCCTTTCATAGATGTTTCATCTGTAACTGTTTCATAGTCTTCTTAATAATTAACTTATGGACTGTGTCACCCCTTTTGCTCAAAAGGCATCAGTAGTTCTCCTTCTAAGAAAAAGTACAAACTTCTCCCTCCTTTGGATTTTAGAAGCCCTCATGATTTGGCTCTTAGTATGTTTACAGCCTTATTTAACATCCTTTTAACATTCTCTGTGTTCTGGCAAATCTGTAGCTTTCCCCCAAACTCAGTATGCTGTCTTCTTTATGCATTCACAATCCACTTCCCTAGAATATACTGCTGTCTTAATTGCCTAGCTATTTGTGTTAATCTCTTGAAGTTGTCTATATTCATTCTAGACTAAATCAAGTTTCTTTGGCCTTAGGGAAACTATTCCAATAATTTGTGATTTAGAACATTTGTGGAAAACATTTTTTTAGTGTAAAAGAAGTCTTTCCTTTTAATTTGTGGGCATCGAAGAACCAAAAGGTTGATTTTTATCCTGCTTTGTGCTTTTCTTTTTATACTATCAATGATTTTTTTTTTTCTTTTCCTCAGGGGCTAACAGTGTTGTGTATCTGTCTGTGGGAGGTTTGATATCATCTGTGCAAGAAGGGATGAAATTGAAGAAGCAGAAAATGGAGAAGCAAGAAAATATAATTCAAGAAAATGGAAATGGTCTGAAATACTTTGAAAAGCATGGGCATTGTACAGCATGTCTCACTGGAGACTATCCTGTAAAGTTGGAATGGTGAACCTGTCATGGGGTGGTGGGTGGGAAGAGTGAAGTATATTTTATATGTGATATAAAATTGAACATAAAAAATCAAAAGTTATGCCTTACGAGTGATTGTTACTAAAAGTATTCTTTAACACTTCAAATCCAGTTACATGCTTTTGTTTGCTTTTGGTATTTTGTCATTTATTTGGTTTCTTTATAAGAAGTGAAAACCAAAGTGTTTTTATTCCCCAAATTTCCTAGATTAAATATATTCAAGTAATATTATCTAGGAATGTTGGGTATTGTTTTCAGCTTTGTTAAATAGTTAATAAAATTCTTAGGGCACTGTTAATGGGATTATACACGTTTTATTTCAAACCATTAAATGGGAACACAAGAGAGCAAAATTGAAGTTTGTGCTACGAGGGGATTTCAGTTGCCATATTTGCCAAATTCTCATAGAATTTTAAACTATTTTTCTTTAAAGAATAAATTGCCTCATTTTATTTCAGAATGCTTTCATAATTGAACTTTATTCCTAAATCAATGGCTTAGGATAGCAGTATGGGAGGGGAGGCCTTTCTTATCTGCTGTATTGGTATATGTCCTGTATACCAGTTTCACTGTATTAGAAGGTAGGTGACTTGAGTAGTTCTAGCCCAGGGCTTTGTAATGTGGGCTCCAGGAATTTTTTTTTTATAAGTCTCTATACTTATAATTGGTTTCTTTAGTAAAACATGTATTTTATTTTATTCTTTTAAAAGTGATTGGAGAAATTACTTGCTTTCTCAAGAGGGTTGGGGGAGTAAGGGAAAGAATTTGGAACTCAGAAAGTTAAAAAAAATGTTAAATTTTTAAATTTTTGTTTACATGTAATTGAGGAAAAAAAATAAACATGTTTTTAAAAAAAGTGATTTTGAGAAGGGGTCCATAGGTTTCACCACACTGCCCATGGAGTAATAAAGAATCCATGGACCTGGTGTATTATCTAGGAACCACTCTAGTTGTGTTTTATTTTGCAATTCAGGCTTCTTGGGTGAAGCTGAATTATATTTCACTGCTTGCTATGTCCCAGCTAGTAATGTCACAAAAATGGATGTAATTATGTTTTCTGGGCCCTATATGGAAGAGGAAAAATGATTGAAAACAATTTTGGCTTTTTTTGGTACTCCCATTTATATGTAGTGGTTGGACTTTTTTCTCAACTGGAGGTCTGAGGTGGTCTAGCAGAAAGCCCCTTGAAATGAAGTAAAATAATTTATTCCCAGCAGTAGGGCTATTTTTTAATCTTTTGATTTTAAACTGACCTTTAAAATCATTGTATCCTCATTAGCTAGTCTGGTAGTTAGCATGACAAAGTCTCATGTTTTCAACTGATCAATTACGATTTTCGTAAGGTCAAAAAGATGAATTTAAGTAGTGAGATATATATAGTGTCAAGGTAATTATTTTTAAATTTGAAGGATAATGGGAAAATTGACATTTTTGTGCCCATGTTCATTTAGTGATGATTCAACTACAACTTTCTACTAGTTTGTTATATTTTACAAATTTAAAAAATATATTTTAAAAATATTTCTAGGCTTTTTTTTTGGTTGTGGGCAGGGTAGGATTTAAAAAAAACACCTTAAAGATTTTACCTCCTTAGCCTTTGGGGCAAATATCTAAAATATATAATAATCATTTTGTTTCATAGTGTAACTGAATCTAACGTATTTTATGGTAGCCAGAACATTTAAGAATTTGATTGATGATTTATTATTGTCTGGCATGTATTCTATAGACTTATATAACATCCAGGCAATATGTAGCATTGTGCAATAAATAGGTCTTGGGTAGCTTTCTGACCACCCTCCTTCATCAGTTGTTCAGATATCCATGAGTGAAAATGATGCACAAAAAAGTTGGCAAACTTTCTTGTTCCGGCTTGCCCTTATGCCCAGGTGACAAGCCCCATGTACTTAGTGATCATTTTCTGTGAGCTGCCAACTGCCCTTTCTCCAGAAGAGGCTCCAACAGCTGTTTTCAAAGAGACCTTCTTGATAGGGAATACTATTAGCACATGGGCCTTCCTGCTGTATCATGTCAAAATGATTCGTTACGCATGTAGGTAGTGGGGAGCCAGGGACTTTAAGTCAAATGTTGTGTGTTCCAAGCCTTACATTTGACTTGCAAATCAGAGCCTCAGGGAAATATTAAACCAAAATCTTATTTGACATGTCCATGTTTTCATTTCATTGTTACATGTTGAAGTAGTTTTATATGTATATTATGATGGGTGGAAATAGTAATAAGACAATTTTATTGTCTCCATACTTCACAGATTATAAATTTTTTTCTGTGTCATTTTGTTTCACAATAATGAAATTTTGTTTGTTTTTATAAATTATGTAAATAGTTTCACAAGAAATATATTAGCCCTTTTGTGACTTACTTGTGAACTGTCTGAATGAAAGATGCTTACACGATACTGGATCAATTTCAAGGTTTCTTATTAAAAAAAAACAACAATTTTTATAGTGCCCTAAACAATAATGTTAACAGGATTTATGTTCACTTTTCAGTTGACATCAAGTGGTCAGTTAATGTAACTATTTGGAAATGTGTTCTTACATAGTTCCATCTTTTACTCAAGACCTGGTAATCTAACATTCAAATAGATATAAAAATGATTAGAGTTAGATACATATACTATACCAAAGATAAATAGATACAGAAAATAATTGTATGATGGCAAGAACAATATTATGGAAAAATGAGTAAGCATCTTGATAACTGAGTTTAATTAAGTCAAGGATTCTATTAACCCAAAACAAGTGACACTGATGTAACTATATTGAGACCTACAGCAAGATGTTACCACTTTCTATGTGTAAACAGTTTTAGAAAATTTCACGGTGTCTCTGGGAAGGAAGAATGGAACCTTAATGATAGCACATATATTCACTTTTAAAGATGTATGTGTGCCTCACTTAAACCAAGAAATGCAAATATAACGATTTATTTTTAAAGTTGGGGGGCATGGAATTTTTCCACTTAGAAAAATGACAAGATGAATCTAATTCCCTTTGATAGAGTCTGTGGTTTTTGTTTTATACTTCGTGATATTCAGTGGTGCCTACCTACAATATTTGGGAAGAGTGGCAGGCCTGAAGTTGGGAAGGCCCCCAGTTCAAATCCATCCTCAAGGACCCTGGGCAAGTCAACCTCTGTTTCCTTCAGTTTCCTTGTCTGTAAAATGGGGATAACAAGAGCACTTTCCTCCCTAGGTTGTTGTCAGGATCAAATGAGGTAGTAATTGTAAAGTGCTAGCACAGTGCCTGGCACATAGTAGGCACTATGTAAATACTGTTACTATTACATTATCATATTCCCTCTCTTGTTTTTACCCCGTGGTGTTGTTCCCTAAGTACCCAATCATTGATTTATTGAAGAAAGCATAATAAACTTTCAAGGCAGGAATGGTTTTGCTTTTCTTTGCATCCCCAGGGCCTTATACCTAGGTAGCACTTGGTAAATATTTGATGAATTGAAAGCAAATTTGAGGCTGAATTACAGCCACTATTCAAACCAGCTACAAACAGCATAGCTGCTAATAATTCCATATCCTTGAGTCTAAGGAAAAGTTATATTCATGTCTTCCAGTCAACTACAAACAAAAGACCCTCCAAGAAAATAAAATGTAGAAATAATGCCATTGGGAAGAAAATGGGAAGCTATCCCATGAGATGGCCAAAACTTTATGGATTACAGTGAAAAGGGTGACATTTAGAGTCAGAGGCCCTGATTTCAAACAGAATCTGCCATTTACTACTGAAGTAAACTTAAGAGTTACTGGCCCTGGAGTCAGGAGGACTTGAGTTCAAATCCGGCCTCAGACACCTGACATACTTACTAGTTGTGTGGCCTTGGGCAAGTCACTTAAACCCCAATTGCCCTGCCTTCTCCCCTCCAAAAAATAAAACGAAAAGGGTTACTAAACCCTTTGCCTTAGTTTCCTCATCTATAAAATGAGGTTGGATCAGATGGTCTTTAATGTTCCCTAAATCTAGAGAAAATAACAGGAGAAAGAATGTGCTGACTATAATAGACAACCTGGAAGGAAAAACAATGGAAATAATCATTACAGAGTTAATACAGAGGAAGAGAAGTCAGACAGCATAGATGTTAAAATCAAGCTCAGAAAATGACTTTTCAAGGAATTGGAAAACAATATTTTGTATAAAATCCTTTATATGGAAATGCTTATTTTACTTGGTGTTAAGTGTAGAATTTTAAAAAAGAATTTTGTGTGTGTGTGTGTGTGTGTGTACTAAATTGTTTCAAAAAGGACAAAATTAATGTTGAAACTAACCTTTTAATGCCAAGGAAAAATCCTCCAAATTGCAAGTGGAAAGAAAGGATGAACATCAGTATATCAATTATCACCAGAAGATTTTTTTTTACATTTATTTTTAAAATTTACATTTATTTTTGGTTTACAACATTCAGTTCCACAAGTTTTTAAGTTTTAAATTTTCTTCCCCTCCTTCCCCAAGACAGTGTGCAATCTGATACAGGCTCTAAGTATACAATTCGTGTTAAACATTTTCACATTAGTCATGTTGCAAAGAATTAGAACCCATGGAAAGAAACACGAGAAAGAAAAAACAAAAAAGGGAGCAAATAGTCCTCTTCAATCTGCATTCAGACTCCATGGCTCTTTCTCTGGATGTGGATAGCATTTTCCACCATGAGTCTTTTGGAGCTGTCTTAGAACCCTGCATTGCTGAGAAGAGCCGGAGTCTATCAAATTCAGTCATCACACAGTGTGGCTGTAACTGTGCACAGTGTTCTCCTTGTTCTGCTCCCCTCCCTCAGCATCAGTCCATAAGTATTTCCAGGTTTTTATGAAATCCTCCTGCTCATCATTTATCATGGAACAATAGTATTCCATTACATTCATACACCACAACTTGTCCGGGTGTCCCCTCAATGTCCAATTCTTAGCCACCACAAAAAGAGCTGCTATAAATATTTCTGTATATGTGGGTCCTTTTCCCATTTATATGATCTCTATTCACCAGTAGATTCTTAAGAAAAATTAGAGTAACTGGAATATAACATGCTTATTAAAACCAGTGTAGCTCATTAGGATTATAGTGAAATGTACCAGGCTATGTTTGGAGAAAGGTTAAACATTTGAAGAATATTTGGAATTTACAATTTGCAATGATGAACAACCACCAAAGCTTGTCCTGACTCTTCTACAAAGACTCATCTGTCCATTTTCATCAACTTCCATCTCTGCTCTGGTCATTTTCTCTGGCTGTCCCCTATGCCTGGAATGCTGTCCTTCCTCTGCTGATGTGACTACTGATCTCATGGTTTCTTTTTAAGTTCCAACTAAAATAATGCATTCTACAGGAAGTCTTCTATAACCTCTCAATTCCAATGCTTTCCTTCTGCTAATTATTTTCTATTCTATATATAGCTTGCTGTGCATACATTTGTTTGCATGTTGTCTCTATTAGATTGTAAGCTGCTTTGGGGCAGAGACTTGTCTTTTGCTTCTTTTTTTTTTTTTTAAATCCCTAGAGTTTAGCATTGTGCCTGCCACACAGTAGGCACTTAAAAATGTTTTGAATTTAAGCCAAAAACATAAATATCTTAAAACAATTTTTAGTTGTCAGACCAATTACTAACATCTTTTGAGTATCTTTCTTAAACCACTATGTTTTAGCAGATTTGTGATTTTCACTGGTATAGACAACTCTGTGGGGAATCTTCTACAATGTACACTTGCAAATGTTTCAGATTAAGTGACTGGTCCAGTATCCCATAGCCAGTCCATAGCAAGATGTGAACAAGTGTATTTTTTCTTTGGTAGTTAACATATTTGGATATATTTTAAAAATACAGCATAATATGA
>CM053623.1:365598783-365627404 GCA_028646595.1 Phalanger gymnotis
CACCACCTCCAGGGCTGGGGCCCAACCTTGCACTTCTCTCACCCAGATCCAGAAGTTTTCCCACTGACCTGCTAAGTTGTCTTTGGCATTTGTGGGTCGAGAAGTCTGATAACCGCTACAGCTCAGTGATTCATGGCCCTAACGCCCACTCCACCTGAACTGTTCTGGCCTGGTCGCTCCTGGTGCAGTCCACGCTGGGCTGTGCTCAGTGCCCAGTATGGTGCAATAGCCCCTTCCCAGCAACCATCCAGGTAGTCCTGGGCTGGAGACCTGCTTCCCTCTGTTTTTTCATGGGTTCTGTAACTCTAGAATTTGTTCAGAACCGTTTTTTACAGGTATTTGGTGGGATTTGGGGGAGAGCTTAACTGAGTCCCTGTTTTCCAGCTGCCATCTTGGCTCTGCCTCCAACTTGTATCTCGTTTTCTTCAGTTGCATTTTGTAGTTGCTTATAAGGGGGTAATGAATACATTGATTCTGAAATATGAAATGTTATCAGTGTTTCAAATCTGATTTTCTTTTTTGGAAGGAGTAGAGGTCATGGTAAGTATTGAGTTTTTAATTCTTTTTAGTGAGAATAAAACTGGTACAGAATAATTATTTTAAAGTAATTTTTGTCATGAGAGATATGAATCTTATTGTCTTAAGAGATATTGATGGAATTTTACAGAATCTCAAGAATTACAAGGTACTTCACAGGCTGTTTATTCTGACCTAAACAAAAAACTTCTCTAATACCTTATATATCTCTATATTCTCTATAATGAATCCCACAAAAGGCCATCTTGTCTTTTCTCGAAGACCTCTAGTGAAGGAGAATCTATTACCTCACAAAGCCCACCAGACTGTGCTTTGGGTAGCTATAACTGTTAGGAATTTTTTTCCCTTTTCTGCATGACACCTCTTGAATTACTTGAAAGTAGCTAGCATGCCCCCTTAATTCCTCTCTTCTCCTGATTAAATATTCTCAGTTTCTTTCATCTAATAATCTTGTGATCCTCTGACCTTGAGGACCTTCATTATTCTGGTTGTGCTTAAGATAGCTAACACACTGGGTAATAGAGTCAGGATCCAAAAATATATTGAGAGGCTGGAATATTGAGTTGAATCTAGTAAGACTGGGTTCAGAAAATCAGCTTCCAAAGTATAAGATCTTAGAGGCATGTCTAAACAGCAGTTTGACTGAAAAAGATCTGGAGGTTTTAACATACCACAAGCTTAATATGAGTCAGTAGTGTCAGTCTTGGCTGTATTAAAAGAAGCATAGTACAAAGGAGGTGATAGATAGTCCTGTTGTATTCTGTCTGGAGGGATTTGTTATCATGATGTAAATAGCTTGGTTGACCAAACTGAGAATGTTTACCCTGAAGAACATAGAAGTTGGAAGGAGGGGGTAGGTGGGACATGATACAATAGACTTGTCTTGAACTAGAGGCAGTGGGCACAAATTGTATATAGACTTAAAGGTAAAGAAAAACCTTCTAATCGAACAATCTGAAAGGAGAAAGGGTTGTCTCAGGAAAGAGAAGGTTTCCCTTCCATGTAGCTTCAAGTAGAAGTTGGGTGACTACTTGTTGGGGAGCTTGTTGAGGGGATTCTTATTCAGGTACAATTTGGATTAGATGGCCTCAGATCCCTCTCAACACTAAGATTCTGCTTTTATCTATATGATCTAGCTTATGGGAGGATAAAATGAAAATATTTGTAAAGCGCTTTGCAAACCTTAAAGTGCAATACAAATACTGGCTCTTATTATCATTAGAATCCTTTTCAGATGTGTCCTTAATTGAATAGGATGCTTCAGAAACAGTGTCAGAAGGGCCCATGCCTGTGAGTGACGGATTCCTTACAGAGAGTTGCTTTAATTTCAGTGACTTATGAAAAATTTTCAAGAGTATTAATCTTGGATTATGTCTGTGTCATTTAAGTGTTCTGAATCACGTTGCATTGTTTAGTGCACAATGATTTCTTCCTTTGTATTTTTTATTTAAAAAGGGTGAGAATATATGAAAATTTTTAACTTAGTACGATTTCTTTTTGGTCATTAGATCTCTCCTTCCTTATTCATGGCAGAATATCTTAGAAACAAGTTGATTAAATGTTTTATAGAATTTATTATTAGACATTAAGCACATGAAGAAGCTAATTCACTTAACCTGTTAATTTTTCCCTAAAATATTGGTTTGACTTTTGATATACCTAGCTTCAGTTTTTCTGCCAGCCTCAAGTATTGAACGCTACATTTTTTTTGGCATGCAATTAAAATATACAACATGAGTTTGTAAGATTATAATTAACATGGAAACTAATATGTTGAGTTATCATAAATATGTGTGCAGGCTACTCCAACACTGCTTAGAAGATTTGGATCTCAGCTCATCAAATCATCTATTTTATCAGCTACAACTTCACTTCGTGTATTAGCCCTTGGTGGTGAAGCATTCCCATCATTGAGTGTCCTCAGAAGCTGGAGAGAAGAAGGCAATAAAACTAAAATATTTAATATCTATGGTATCACAGAGGTATCCTCCTGGGCAACGTGTTACAGGATTCCAGAAGAGGATCTTAGCTCCACTCTGGGGTGAGGCTATGATTTGGTCATGGATTGGGGAGGTAGCATTTTCCCAGTAATTACACTTAAGATATTTTGATAGACATGAGTATAATGAAGGCAGAAAGGATCCCACCTACGACAGTGAGTTAGGGATCCAGAATCTTTTTTTCTTTTAATTGGACCTTGGCCTATTAGTATATTTTAACACCCATTTTTGAGTTATCTGTATATTGATAGATTTCTAAGTCTTCTCTATCCATTGCAAGATACCTTTCCCATTTTGTAGGGTATATTATGAATTTATATTACGCAACTTTCTTGGGGTCCAAACTGTAGCAAGGCAATCCTTTCATTCTTTCATAATTTATTTCCTATCTCATTGCCTGCAAAAGCTTTCCTAAACTTTCTCCCATCTCTTTAAGCCTCCCATACTACCTCATTCCTCCTTGCCCTCCTCACCTGAGGACCTTTGCTCTTACTTTACTAAGAAAATTGAGGCTATTCAACATTAGCTGGCTCTTTTCCCCATCTCAAAATAATGGTAATAATAATAGTGATAGCTAATGTTTATAAAGTGCCTATGATGTGGCAGGCACTGTGCTAAATGCTTTTATCTTCATTTTATAGACAAGGAAACTGAGGCAAATAGAGATTAAGTGACTTGCTTAGGATCACACAGTACATGTCTAAGACTGAATTTGAACTCTGGTCTTCCTGACTCCGTGTGCTTTGCTCTATACACTGTTCCACCTAGCTGCTTTGACATTATGGTCTCTCTTTCCCTCGCTCATGATGAGGAATGACTTTTCCTTGACAGTGCCAATGCTTTTCCATATGCCCTTGATCCCAGCCCCTTTCATTTTCTCCGGCAGATTACAATCTCAATCACCCTTCCCTCTTTTTCTCTCTCCTTTTTCCTTTCTCGTTTCTCTTCACCTTTCTTCCTACTACCTTTAAACATCCTGTTCTCATCCTTCAAAAAAAAACAAAACCCAAGTCCTTATCTAGATTCTACCATGTCCACAAATGATTATTCTTCATCACTCCTCTCTTTTTCAGATGAGCTCCAAGCAAAAGCTGTCTATACCCAACTGCCTTCATTTCCCCTTCTCTCATTCCTCAGTCCTTTGCATTCTGGCTTCTGACCTCATCACTCAACCGAGGCTTCTAATGTTCTCTTAATTTCAAAATCTGGTGGTCTTTTTTTAATCCTTATCCTTAGCCTATCTGTTGCATTAAACATTATTAACCATCTTGTCCTAGAGTCTTTCCTCCCTGGGACACATGTGACACTCTTCTCTTTTGGTTCTCCTCCCTGCTTAGGTGCAGCTTTATTGGCCAGATCTTGCTCTCTAGCTGTTACTGTTACTTAAAGCATCCTTTACTCTTCTCTCTGTACTCCCTCCCTCTCAGTTGACCTCATTAACTCCATTGGTTTAATCATTATTTCTCTGCAAATGACTTACAGATCTATCTATCCAGCCTCTGATCCCCCTTTAATCCTGCATCACCAATTGTCTATCAGACATTTCACACTGAATTTACCATCCTTAAACTATGTCCAGAACTAAGCTCATTATCTTTTCCCCCAAAAACCTCCTTTCTTAAAATTTACTTATTTCTGTCTAACGTACCACCATTCTTTCAGTCTCCTAGATTTGTAATATCCTTTTTGCATATCCTTGTCTCCTCATTCTCTTACTACACATATTTAGTAAGTTACCAAATCTTGCCATTTCTGCTTACCCATCTCTTGCATATAACCCCTTCACTACTCAAACAACCACCACTTTGAGGTCTTCATCATCTCTTGCCTAGGTTATTGTAACGATCTCCTAACTGATGTTTCTCCCTCAAGTTTCCCCACTTCACCTCATTCTCCTGCAGCTGCTAAAGTGACTTTCCTTAAGGGTAGGTCTGACCATGTGACTCCTCTACTCAATAAACTATAGCTTCCTGTTGCTTTTAGAACAGTGGTTTTTATTTTGAGGTCCACAGACCCCTAATGGGCTTATGGATAGATTTAAGAGTGTCTTTGAACTTAGAAGAAATTATATCTTTATTTTTACTAGCTTCTAAATGAAATTTAGCATTTCCTTTATACATTTTTAAATAAAACATTCTGAAAAGGGGTCCATAGGCTTTTTTAGACATCAAAGGTGTCCATGATATACAAAAAGGTTAACCCCAGCTCTCAAATCAAATATAAGCTTCTCTGTTTAGTTTTTAAAGCCCTTCACAACCTTGTCCCAACCTATCTTTCCAACTTCACATGCTCTACAATTGAGTATTTTCTGTTCTTCACGCATAATACTGTGTTTCCTGTCTTGGTGCTTTTCCACTGACTGTCCCCCATACCTGGAATGCTCTCCTTCTAGACTCAGAGCTCATGAATCACCTACGCAAAGCCTTTCCTGTCAACTGTTAGTGCCTTCCTCAAAATATGTTTTATTTAGTTACTTTGTATTTGTTACCTTTATATTTATTTTGTATGTTTTTCCTGTTAGAATTTAAACTCCCTAGGGAGTGGGGATTGTTGTATTCATTATATTTATATCCCTAGTTGTCAGCACTTAAATGCTTGTTGATTGATTGACTGACTTTCTCTAGTTTTCAGCCTTTGAATTATACATAAAGTTCTTTATTTTAAACCATGTGATTTAAATAGATTGAAAAATGTTCTATTGAAAGAAAACATTTTAAATCTTTTCGGGGGGTTTTGGGTTATGTTTTTGCAGAGTTGAGTCCCCTGTGCAATTGGGATTTCCACTGCTTGGAACAGTAGTCGAAGTCAGAGACAGAAATGGTTTGACAATTCAAGAAGGCGAAGGCCAAGTTTTTTTAGGTTCTTTTATGTTTGTCTGTTAATTGGGAATAGTTATTTTAAAGAAGCAGTGAATAACAAAATAGAATTCCAACGTTTTTCTGTAATTTATGGAAATTTTCAGCTTGGATAAATAAATGTCTTATCTCCCTAAGCATAAAACACAAAAGAGGTTTCTGGGATTATTTCAACTAAAAGTGTTAAATTGCTTACAAAATTCTTGAGGGCTTACATAAAAATAATTGATAAGATGTCATTTTAGACCTTGATATATAAATTTATAGCCAAAATGTTTGTGAGCCTTCTCTTGTTAATATCAGTGCTTTTAAGGTCAAAGAGACACCATAGAGTTAACTTCAGTAAAATTTTGTTCTTTCCATTTCCTTAAAAGCAAAGAAGACTTTTATTTTTTCTGGATTAGAGTAGGTCTTCCATTTTAATCTGTCTAATGCTTCAAAATTACCTTTAGTATGTTAGCCATCTGCATATATACAGACGTACATATATATGAATGAAATATGTATGAATGAAACTTTACCAAGTCTACCTAATTTAACCTTACTAATTAAGATATTATTTTAAATATTTTTCAACTGATATGTTACACTTGTGATTCTGTTTTGTGGAGGTGGTGAGAAGCGGGTATGTTTTCTTGATGATGAAATAACTCTACCTTTTGGCATGATGAGAGCGACTGGTGATTTTGTTACTGTGAAAGGTGAAGCAATGTTTTTCTTGGGACGGCAAGACAGTCAAATTAAACGTCACGGCAAACGTATTAATATCGAATGCATACAGCAGGTAGGATTTTTAACTCTTATAAATGCAGTTATAATACAAGTGACTTATCTTTTTCATTTGCAGATACTACCACTATAAAGTGTCAATAAGAACTCAAAAGTTAATTTTTTAATCTTCTGTGTTACGTTGAATCGATTATGTATGCTGTTGGTTTTTTTTTTATTATGTCCCTTGTTTCCAACATTCCAGAAATATTATGTATTTTTTAAACCCACCGCTCACATAATGGGGCATCATTACCTCCAAAAAGTTTTACTTTTAATTGCCTAAGTGAATATTATTGTCATAATCAAATAATTTTTGTTAAGAGCTCAATGCACTAGTTCTGGTTTTTGAGATATTTTGATGCTAAGCAATTTAAATACAGTAACTACTTAGTTATATGAAGTACTGCCCTGGTGCCCCATTATGACATGGAAGAAGGCTCTGTGTTAGCAGATTACAAGGCCCAGCACATCCTACCATGCTGGAGAGGTTTTAAGAATGGGCCAAGTGTTCTTTCATCCAAGGACTGGCCTGTCTGAGATTAGAAGGTCTCATTGTAAAACAAGGACAATTATGCTTGCACTATCTGCTTCCCATAGTTATGAGGAAAAAAATGTTTTGCAAAGTGCTATGTAAGAGTTCTTGTTACCATTGGAAGTTTGGCCAGCAGGTAAGGAACTGTTTTGGATATTGCAACTCGTGGAGACTCATATAGGGGCTGTGATCCACGAGACTACCTGCATTATCATAATCACTGATGTTTTGAAGTACTGAAGCAATTTCTACTTAGGTTCTTAAAATGGATTGGTTTATCTTAGGATATGGGGAATTTGTGTCCTCAGGAGCTCAAATTTAAAATTATCCTCCCAGTAAATAAAAAAATCTCTTTTGCTGTAGGTTGCTGAACAAATTTGTCAAGTAGAATCCTGTGCAGTTATATGGTATCATCAAGAAAGATTAATTCTGTTTGTGGTGACCAAAGATGGTTTAGTGAAGGATGGTATTTTAGGAGAACTTCAAAAACATCTTCCAAGTTACGCAGTCCCAGATGACATTATGGTGATTGAAGCCTTACCATTTACATCTCATGGTAAATTGTGTTATGTTTTTTAAAACAAACGTTTCATTGTGAAATAATGCTAAATACTTTAGAACAAGTTTTGAATTTTTTGCTCCTGATATTTAAGAAGCAATACCATTTCTTATAAATTAATTTAGTGATTAATTCTGATTTTTGTAGTGTGGTGTTGAAGTCATTAGAATTAAATCATTACTTAAAAAAAGTTTGTGTATCATGGAGTTTCTAGGATTTAAAATGAAAAATACATATTTATATTGTGATCATTGAAGATAGTCTTTGAGTTGAAACAAAAAACTTTTTTTTTTTTTTATTAAGGCAAAATTGATGTGTCTGAGTTAACCAGAATTTACTTTAATTACATAAATTTGAAGTCTAACAGTAACCTCAAAGGAAAAGAGGAGCTATGGGAAAGATTGCAGTACCTATGGAAGGTAGTATTTTTAAGTTGCTTTTTATTACATTGGGGTCATTTTACAAGTGTCGAGAATGAAATACTTTTTACTAAATCTGACTTACATTACTAGAGTTTTATTGCTGCACAAATATTTTGTATTATAGCTTTATCTGTTCAGTTTGACTGGAGCTACTCTGTGGCCAAGGAAAAATTATTTAGTTTGCCATAAATTGAGATGACATATACCTGTAGTAGTATGCAGCCAAGAATTGGCATGAGTAAAATGGGTGGAACTTAATTTTTTTTTGCTGACTTTTCCAAAGGTAATCTGACTAAAAAGGATTCATATACTCATATTGGCACAATGAAATATTAAAACATTATACTTTTTCAAGTAGAGGCAGTTGTTAGTGCATTAATCTGTTTCAGCAGGTACTGTATCTTTTTTGTTGTTGTTGAGTAAGAGGAATAGTGAAGGAGTAAGAGGAAAATATGGGTGGTTGGAGCACTGCTGTGCTGCCCAAACCTCATTTCTCTGTGTTTACTTCTTCCAGACTCAAGTTCATGCTGTTAGTATTTAAAAACCTCCAAATCACAGAATACTATCAAAATTTCGTCCCTCCATTATGAATTACGGGTTTTGTACTCTTTGTGCTACTGAGACATCAGTATTGGTGAGAGCAACACAAAAAAGAAAGAACTAGGGCTCATGAAAAAGTGACCTCTGTGTTCTCTCCTAGTTACCAATTTAATATTTCATATTATAGTGAGAAGTTGATGACTTTGTTGAGTACATGATGATTAATAATAATAACAGAAACTCACATTTATGTATAATCACAGGATCCTTGATCTAGAACGGGACATTTTAGGTCATAGGGTTACACGATTAGAGCTGTAGGAACCTCCAAAGTCTCTGGTCCAGCCTCCTCACTTTGTAGGTGAGAAAACTGAGGCCCTGAAAGTTAAGTGACTTGCCCAAGGTCACACAGGTAGTAGAGGCAGAGCTTGGAGCTGAGCCAGTGTCCTCTAATTGCAAATGCAGCACTCTTGCCTTTCACCAGCTTGCATCTGTCTCTTGCTTTAAGGTTCACAGAATGCTTTTTTTTCCAAACAACTCTGTGTGTACATGTTGCTGCTATTTTCTGAGAAATTTAAAAGCTTTTATGTGTGTGTGTATATGTTTTATATCTATCTGTCTAGCTATCTATATATTCAATCAATCAACAAGAATTTCTTAAATGCTTTTTATATCATTCATCTGCACCCATTCCACAATTAAAGAGATATGTGGAAAATTTAGATAGAGTTGAAAGGTGTTTTAAGTGACAAGATTGTAGTTAACTATCTTCAGCTGTACAAAGGACCTTTGGTGCCAGCTCAACTAGCTATATTTTTGGGATAGAGATAGTGCCTAGAGCTCTGGTTTTTTTGGGCTTGAGAACTTTTCTAGTGATGAAACTCTGTATCAATACAAGCTGACACCTTCTCTGAAACTTAAAGCCTGAGACAGTTGCCTAGAGCACAGAGAGGTTAGAGGACTTGCCCAGGGCCTACAGCCACTATGTTTCAGAGGCAGGACTTGAAACCCATGTCTTTTTGGTTTTGAGGCTGACTTTTACATTCATGTTATCTCTGAAGCTATTTTTATCTTAACTTGAAACTGAGTGAGGAAAATAAAGCTTAAATTGTAGCATAAGAAATTTAGGGAGATAAATGGGAATAAGAATAAATGTTTGTTAAATATCGAGTTGAGATTTAAAAAAAATATTTATTAATGCTCTTAATATTGCTGTCCCTTCCCAAAGACTGTCCCCTACCCCTGACATGTGAACTCTCCCTTGTAACAAGGAATTATATTTAAACAAAAGTCCAACAATGTGTAGGGAGAGTTTTTAAGAGAACTTTTAGACTTGTCTTTCCTGGAGATTTTTGAAAATAGAATGAACTCAGATATTTGTGTATAGTCATGTGTGAAACCCAATAAATAAACCCAATAATCTTTGAAGGATCATTTTTACTTTGAATTCATGTGAAGTAGATGAAGGGGCAAGTATTAATTGTTTTGTAGAAAGATAACTCATAACTTCTGTCTTGTAGTTCATGTGATTAATAAACCAAATTTTGACATATTTCAATTTTCTCCTTTGAGAAGGGGGAAACTAGTAAAGAGTTGCGAGTTTTGAAGATTCAGAGTGTATTAGTAGCAGAGCCAGAATAAAATGAAGGCCTTCTTTATCAGTAACTAATAGTAGAATTTCTTAAAATTAAAAAAAAATACATGTGTGTGTATACACATCCACACACACATACATATCTACACTGTAATGCTTCTGTAGAAACACTTTGGTACTTTTATTTATGACTTTGCTTAAGGTACACAATACTTGCTGGACTTTGGTATCATAGATTTTCGTTGTTTAGTTGATTATCTTTCTTCCATCTTCTCTCCTGTAGTCCTCTCTGAGACTTCTGGAAGATCCTTTGGAAGTTTCTAAAGATTCACTATTCCTTAGTAATGGTGGTGATTCCTTAAAGTCCCTTTGGTTCAGTAATGAGATTGAGAATCTGGTAGGTAGATCGATACCTGGACTTCTAGAAGTTATTCTCAGTTGCTCCATCTTAGATATATACAATCACATTCTCCAAGCAGTGTTTCCAGATGAAGACATACCATTCAGTAGGAGTTATGGCACAAAAAGAAAATTCAGTGTCATGGATAGAGGAGAAATAAGTGGCAAACATGTAGATCAGAAGTCTGGAAGGCCTGCGAATTCTGGCAAAGAGCAGAACGCTTTTATTGCATTGAGCAGAGGAAATCATATTTTGTTTGTGAATGTCTCTGAGTCTTTAAAGAATTCCCTAAGTATGAGACAGACGGGAACCAAGTTAGGAAAATATCCTTCAACATCTTTGGATTTAATTTCATCTGGAGAGTCCAGTTTTGTTCAAAATGTGATAAGCAAAAACCCTTTAGCAGTTATCGGGAAGATGGATGATGCAGAAGAGATCAGCCCTGTGTCAGAAATTTCAGAAGATGAGACTTCTGTGAGAACGTCTGAGAAAATAAAGTTATGTGTCAGGTGGAAGTCCAATACTGGCAGATGTGTGGATGCTTCACCTCTCATTGCAGTATTACTTCTCAGTCAGTCGTCTGCAACTGTCTACATTGGATCCCATTCTCACAGGATACAAGCAATTGATCTCTGTTCTGGAACAGTGAAATGGGAACAGATGTTAGGAGACCGCATTGAATCCTCAGCTTGTCTCTCTCATTGTGGAAATTTCGTTATAGTGGGTATGTTTTTGAACTTTGGATTTTTAGAAATGAAACAGGGATAGGAGTGCTAAATTTACATTGGTCCTAGATTTCACTCTACTGTTCCATTTCCCAGCAGAGCTTCTAGAGGAGCCTCTGAGGTTGCTGTTGATAGTACTTCTTATGTTAACATTTAAGTATTCCCTCACAGTTTAAATGTGCCTGTCAGTCTTTGCCCAAGTCAAAAAGCATTTCTGTTAGTTGAGACAGTTGGTGCACTCTTCATTGGCCAGACAATGTCTGTGGCAGCTTACCTATCTAGAGGGCTTTGTACCTTCTACAGTTCAGAGTTTGAAAGAGAGCCATCTTTAAAATCTGGCGAGATCTGTCGGGTCTGTATGTGTTGCTAAGATTTTGGATGATTTCCAGCATAATGTGGACTAGCTTTGCAAATTAATACAGAGCTTAAAAGCTATGGGGGACAAAGAGAATTTTAGCAAAAATGTAAAACATTGTGTTGTTTCAGATTAGAAATGATTATTACCAGAGGATACATCATTAAATAATAAACTTGGAAATGCTAATGAAAAGTATTTTGGTATTTTTTGTAACTTCATTGGCCTAGGGAAGGAAGGGAATAAGCATTTATATAGCACCTGTTATTTGCCAAGCATTATGTAACACCTTTAACAGATATCTCATTTGTGGCTTAGGGAACTCACACTGAAGAAGCTTCTGCTATCAATGCAAATGGACATCTGTTCTGTAGTTTATAGTCTTAGACACCATCCTGAGAGTGCTCTGACAGTATAGGTCAGAGGTCACACTTGAACCTAGGTCTTCCTGACTCTGAGGCTCCATCTATATCCATTATCCTGCACAGTCTTAGGAAAAAAATGTTGTAGAATACTAAGTTTGTTTTTTGTAAAACTTACCTTAGACCATTGCTTTTAATCTTTTCTTGTTTTTCACAGCCAGGAAGAAGCAGATAGTTTCAAAATGTTTCTTTGAAGCTCTGTTCCTTAGCTCTTGCTATGCTAGTTGTATTTAAGTTGTAATTTGAATGCTTCTTTATTGGAGACCTCTGTTTTTAAAACTCTAAAGAAAACTTTGTTATTGAGATCGGGCATTATCTATTGGGTTTGAGAAGTAATTTTCAATATACCTTTAGAGTAGTTTCTCATTACCTGACTGGGTCCTGGGATCCATCCCTTTACAATGTGCTTTCTCAGACTCCTTCTTCCACTCATGCCATATAGAGGAAACAAATCAGATAAAAATACCGTAACACTAGCTGGAAAAGGAGACAGATAGATTCGACTCTAGAAGTTGTCTGTGGCAATAGTCAAGCTATTTTAGGATTGATAGGCCTGTGAACTTACCTGACAAGGCAGTTGTCGTGAAATAACCTTGACTTCTGCTTATCCTAATACCTTTCCATCCCTCCACTCCAAGAGAATCAGGGAGCAGTATAGATTGCAGGGATTTAACCTTTTGTAGTGAATAACTTAGCTGCTAACAGCTAACAGTCAGTAGTACTAAACCCCAGAGTTGAAGCCTGACTTCATGTCTAGTTTAGAAATAGTTGCAGTTTCAAGACTTCTAGCTTTTCTGTAATTTTCTGTAATTTCTAATACAGAGGTGAGAGTCACAGTATGTTGTTCTCTTGTATGATTATTCTGAGCATTATTGTCTTGTATTATTAACTCTAATGGGCCTTTCTATAATGAATAACTAATATTAGTTGATACTTTATTATTGCATATTATTTATTTTGGGGCTAAGGTAGGGGATTGGTGATTATTTGCACTCTTGGTATTTAAATCACATTTTTCTATAATTTTATAAATGTTTTGAGTACTACTGGCCTCTTGGTGAATTGATGGGTGCACGAACCATTACCAGTAGAAGATCAAGGCTGGTGATACACACATACACATCTTCTAAGCTCCAGGCCCATATTCATACCTGGATTCTTCATTAGTTTCTGACTCTTTACGTCCAAAATTGAGCTTGCAATCTTTCCCCCCAAACTTGTTTTTCTTTCTGATTTCACTGTTAGTGGTGCCATCCAGTCTCTGCTCAAAACTTTGACTCTTCCCACTTTCATTCTACCTGCCTCTATTTTTCCCATTGATGCCATCATAATATGCCCCTTAATACTCCTACCTGGACCACTTCAGTAACCTTCTAATAGGACACGTCCCTTCCTTCTCCATTTCATACATGCTATCCTTCATACAACTGTCAAACACCTTTTTATGCATAATTTTTGGCCATGGTGCTTCTCCACTCTTCAGTGGCTTCTTGAGGCCTGCAAAGTAAAGTTCAGGCTTCTCTTTATGTCTTTAAAGGCCATCTGCAAACTGGCACTTTTATATGTTTTACTTCATTCAGCTTCTCTGTACATACTCTGCCCTGGTCAAACTGAACTGTTCTCCACACCCTACACTAGCCCTGAAGCTGCTCACTTCCATGCTGTCACTCACACTGTCCACCATTCTTAAGAATCCTTCCCACTCTCTCCTCCCTTCCTTTTGAATTCTTTCCCATCCTTTAAAGCTAAACTCAGATGGCACCTTCTGCAGAGAACCTTCCTTCCCCATTCCCTCTCAGTTGATAATGACTTTTTTTCTCTCCCAACCTCACATTGCGCTTTCCTTACATCTTCCTGAAGTATTATTATTCTTATTCTGTCTAT
Organism: Phalanger gymnotis; assembly: GCA_028646595.1. NCBI lineage: Eukaryota > Metazoa > Chordata > Mammalia > Diprotodontia > Phalangeridae > Phalanger > Phalanger gymnotis. Next base: position 365,612,380 of record CM053623.1, read on the forward strand.
CCCCTTGCTACTAAAGTATAAGGTCCGTGAAGTCAGGAACTATGTCTCATCTAAACTTCTGATTTTTACTCAACTCAGTGCACTGCCCAATACAGATATTTAATCTAGGAGGCTTTGGGGGCTGTGAATTATTTACTTATGAACAAACATTGTCCACAGTATGTAGTCTTGCAAGGCTTCAGAGCTGTCTGAAGTCAGGCAGTGGTCAAATAGGTAAAAAGCATAAGGGACTATTGGGTTCTTTCTGCTTTATATTGCAAGAAAGGACTGTATAATATCTGACTAGGTCAGGTGACTGAATCAGCACCAGGAACCCACGTATACCTACAGAGCTTTGGCTGTGGATTTTCGTAGGTTTTGTTTTCCATTCATGTATCTAAATCTTCTGTCTGTGTCTTCCTGTTTCTCCAAAGGCTGCTATAATGGTTTAATTTATGTGCTCAGAAACAGTAATGGAAAAATACATTGGATGTTTGCTACCAAGGATACCGTTAAAAGCTCTGCAACCATGGATCCATCTACAGGCCTCATATATGTAGGATCTCATGACCATCATGCATACGCTTTGGATATTTATGTAAGAATTCACCCTAGCATTCTCACGCATAACCAACAGAATAATTCACTGGTAAGGTAGAGGGTGTGAAACATTAGTGCAGTTGTGCCATTAAAAGAAGGGGAACTAACATGTGGGTGGTTGTTGCTTGTTTACTTGCTATTATTTCCAGAATTTAAGAGGGTGAGAGAAGAGAACGGGGAAGTGATCTAGGAAAAATAAGGAATTAATATACTCTTAAAATGTTTACAGAAATTTTAATCTTTACCAAGTTTTTCCTAAATAAATTTGACCCTTCAAACTTCGTCATCTGAAGCTCTTAGAAAAATAATCTAGAAGGGATATATTTGGATCTCTTAATCTTCACCTCAGCAAACCTAGTGAGTATATTCTTGTATTTGCAGAAGGAAACCTGTGTTTGGAAGTCACATTGTGAAGGAACTGTCTTTTCTTCACCATGTCTAAGCTCGGCACCCCATCATTTATATATTGCTACACTGAAAGGAGTTCTATTGGCCTTAAATCCTGTAGGTATAAAATGATCTGATGTAATTTTATGACTTGTATTTTTAAAAATTATATTATTTTCATTTTGAAATCTAAATGTGTAAAGTACTTATCAGATTCCAGATGTCACTAATACAAAATCAGCTAAGCTGAGAAAATCTGAAATACAGTGCATTTTTAAAAATTAAAAATCTTTTTATTTTATTTTTTAAAATTGGCATTGATTAGACATAATCTTTCTCCTAGATTGTTCAAGTTAGGATTTCACGTTTGTTTTGAGGTCTTGGGATCCTCATTATTTCCTATCCTGTTTTCTTCCCATTTTTTTTATTCTTGTGTAGCTGTCAGTTTTATAACAAATGACAACAGACTAATAATTTACATGCAGCTGTTTCTGTATTCATATTCAGGCTACATTTTATAACTTCAGAGTTGTATGAGGTAAAATAGATAAAAGTGCCTTTAAAGACAGAAACTTTGCAATCACAAGAGTTTGTGTTTTATGATTATGCTTGTAGGAAGATGTATTAGTTTGCTTTTGTAAATGGTCTAGCAGAGTTCAGTTCAATAATACTAATTATTGTGAATTTTTATTATTGTTATTAATAGGTTACTGGAAATAGAGTCTGGAGCCATTCCTGTGGAAAACCTCTTTTTTCTTCCCCACAATGCAGCTTGCAGTATGTTTTGGTTGGTTGTGTGGATGGGAATTTATACTGCTTTAACCACCTGGGACAACTGGTAAGAAAATTGTTACAGTTTTCCTATAAGTGTTTTTTAAAAGCATGGCAGATGCATGCTGAAATAAAAATCTAGAATGATATTATTTAAACCTATAACCATTGTAGTGAGTACTTGGTCTTCATAGAATTCCCCTGTTCCCCCATTTTAATTTGTTTAAAAATATATCTTATTGGTGCCTTTTGTCTTTATTTCACAGTCATGGCAGGGAGGGAGCTTTACCTTAACCTTCCTCTCCCCTATCATTTAACTCCTATCATTTAACTTTGCAACAAAGAAAAATAATTAAACAAAAGCACCTGTTTACGGTGCATCAGATAATGTATATATTAACATTCTGCCCTAGTAGTCTCCTTAGTCTGCTGTAATTGAAGGGGGTGGTAAGTTTCATCACTGGTTTTTCAGTGATTCAAGGTATAGTTTCCTTTAAATGGATTTTTATTTACATGGTTGTAGTCATTGTAACAACATTGTCTGTTCTTTTGGTTCTCTTTACTTTGCTCTGCATCAGTTCCTTAAAATATTCCCAACTCTAGGAATTCCTTGTATTTGTCACTTTCTTTGTAGATTTCTGAGTGGTAAATGGTGCTATGGTGGATGCCAAAGACTTCATCAAGAGGCTTATTGCATTTATTTAGGTCATTCTCCCTGTCCTAAATTTGTAAATAAATATTTCCAGTGGGGAGCATTTTATTATCATTTTTTTTTTCATTTGTGAAATACTCAAGATGTCTCTGACTCCCAGGCATAATGATAAAGTTTTATATGTAAATAGGATTTTTACTTACCAAGTGCTTTAATAGAGATCCTGTGAGATTGCAAGGGTAAGATGAAGGGTAGGAAGAAGCCAATGAGGCTTTTAGTTGCCTCCCTTTCGTAGGTAAGACCCTAAGAAGCTAAGTGACTTACCTAAGATCACATAGTTATAGACAGAATTGAAGCAAGGAGCTGCATATCCGGACTCTGAGCCTATTGCTTTTTCACTAGCCTGTACAGTTAATGAAACATTGCTTCAGACTTCTATGTTTGCTTCATTTTCCCAACCATTTAGTCACCAAAAGTAGCCTTGTTCATGATAACATAGACATATTTCTTGGAGATTAGCAAGCCATATGCTTTCCTGGCTAGGGGGAGGGGAGAGCGATGAGGGAAGGGCGCGTGTGTGTCTATGCACATGAAGGGTCAGTTCACCATGGAAAGAACTACATTAATAGTTGTCCAATTTTCAGTTTAAATTGTCTCTTCTCTAAATCTAGGAATGTTAATGCCAAGATAACTCTTCTTACAAATTGTACTGCAAGATCATGTTATAAATAAACTCATATTATACTAAGATCCTTGTGGTACCTCTAGTAATAAACTCTTAAATGTAGTCCTAGATGGACACACCTTGGACTACTTTTTGTGGTATAGTCATGTAGTGTAGCCTACTTTTTTCCCAGGGGTGGGGAACCTGGGACCTCAAAGCCACATGTGGCCTTCTAGGCCCTCAAGTGTGGCCCTTTGACTGAATCTAAACTTCACAGAACAAATTCCTTTCATAAAAGGATTTGTTCTATCAAACTTGGACTGTGTCAAAAGGCTGCACCCAAAGACCTAGAAGCCCACATGTGGCCTCCAGGCTGCAGGTTCCCCACCCTTATCTAAGCTTTACCACTAGAAGAAAGATTTCATGTGGCAGGTCAGTTAATCAGGGAAAGCCAGAAACAGGTATTTATGTTTCATTAAACAACAATGTTAAGACCTCAAAAACATTCTTCTGTTTTGTTACATGTAAATATTATAACATTAGCTTGGGGGATGGTGCTTTTGATAGCAATTTATTAATATAAATATTAATAATGAAATTAATTATTAAGTTTGTGACATTTATCTTTAACGTCCATTAAAAACTTGTCTGTAGAACTTAAGAACATTTAATTTTAAGATTAATTGTAGAGATATAAATAGTTTACTGTAATTTTTCATCACTCTATATAGGTTTGGCAGGTCTCTACTAATGGACCAATCTTTTCAACCCCATGCATCTCGGATTCGATGAAGCAAGAAATCTTTTTTGGCTCCCATGATTGCTTTATCTACTGTTACAACATGGAAGGACATTTCCAGTGGAAATTTGAGGCTACGGCAAGTATATATGGAACACCATTTACTTTCCACAATCATAATCTAAGTAGTGAAATGCTGCTAGCAGCAGCATCTACTGATGGAAAACTATGGATCTTGGATGCTGAAAGAGGACAGTTACAAACAGTACATAAACTTCCTGGAGAAGTTTTCTCATCTCCTGTGGTCTGGCAATCAAAGCTCGTTGTTGGGTGCAGAGATGATTATGTTTATTGTCTAGATTTGTTGAACGTTATTGAAAAATAGCCATCAGAAATAATTAGCCTGCAGTCGTTCTTCAGTGTTTTTATCAGTGCCAAATGGATAGAAACTATTTGTTTTACAGGTAAAGATATTTTGGTTAATAAATGATTCATCAGGGAATGACCATTTTGAACATCCTCTGTTTGACAGGCCATAATTATTGCAGAAGCTGTTTAAAGAGCTGGTTTTACATGTCATGCTCACTAATAGTTCTGTTTCCCACTGTGTATGATAGTCTATACATGCCATCAGATGTTTCAGTTAAAAAGATCTTGGGCCTGGAAATGGAGAACCAAGTGGCTTGTACAGAGTCACAAAGATTAGGATGGAAAGTAGAAAGGGAATTAGAACCTTTGATTCCCAGTCTAGGCTATTTTCCTGTTTATTGGAGTTGTTTGTCTTTTTGCCCCCTATTATCTTGTACACGGTAAGTGTTTTTAAAAAAATTCTTGTTGAATTGGATAATATGGCAGCATTTGATGAGCACAATCTCTTTGCTTGCTGTTGTGCTGCTTGTTTATTCTTTCTCAGTGAGATTTATAGCATACGGGTTTTTACCATCAGGCATGTGTGGTCTTTTTATAAGTGAACAAGGTTCCTATATTAGGAAGTAAAATTACTGGATGATTTCAGTTAGCCTATTACATCTCCTCCCAGAGGACTATGTTAATTTATTCTTCTATGGCCTTTAACTCTTAATTTAACTTAAGTGTTTACTCACATATATCTTTTATGTTAACCATGAGAAAAGTTTAATTACTTTAAAAAATTGCTGTTACTTTTCCTGAAATCTCACAGCATATGACTCAAAGTAATTTCCTAACAAAATACTATGAAAGTAATGGTAACAAGATGTCCTGCTGATTTTCTTCCTGTCCTCCATCCCTAGATTGAGAATCTACCATTGTGAATAATCTAGTCTGTATTACAAATACCCTGTAAAGCTACACACATTAGGTTTTTTTTTCCTTTGTGTTCACCTTACCAAGTTCTCGAATTGGTTTCTGGATCATGTGAAATGAATTCCAATTTGGAATACAAATCATATTTCTTTTTACTGCTAAGTATTCAAATTTTTTTTCCATAACTAATGAGAACTATAATGAAATATTGCCTAAAATGAAAATATTCCAAAATTTTCTAGTCCAACAACTGTTATAAGTGGATTTAACGAAATTCCATTTTCAGATCGTCAATGAAAACACTACATAAAAACTATATTTTGAAATGAGATCATCTTGCTACTGAAGCACTTACAGATTTTTTTTTATTGAAAGACCTTCTCCTTCCTTTTCCCCCCAACCATAACGGACGATTTACATTAAAACCATATACAACCAAAATCTATAATTAAAATTACAGTAATATATCTTCTCATCATCTCTTGACTTGATGTTATTATTGGTAAAAACATTGCTGGGCACCTGTAGCTTTCTAAAAATTCTGCTTTGAAATATTTAAGCAAAACTAAGAAGAGACATAATTCATACTGTATGTTTGCTGATAACTGACTGGATTATAATTTAGTAGGAATTAATGAACATGTATTAAGAAACAGTTGTACTTGAAAATTTAAAAAGTAAACAAAAACTCAGTTATTCACATTTTCTAATTTTATACGTAATTCTTTGAACAAAGGTTAATGATATATAATCTTGTCAAAAGAAGAATATGCAAATGGCTAACAGTATAAAAAAACACCACACATTCCAGTATATTCCAACATAGTGGTCATCAATTTTTTAACCATTTTTACTGACTCTTAATAGATTCATCAGTAACTTAAAAAACAACAACAATATAATTCCCAGTTATTGGTCAAAAATGACTACAACAAAAGTAAAGCAAAGTAACACTTCATTGGTATTTAGTGCAAATTTGGAGTGATTTTTACATGAGATGTTAAACATGGACACTTTAAAATTGTTCAAAGCCAAGCACTGTGAATGACATTAATTTACCCTGATTTTCTTAGACTCTGGAAGTTGTTCACTAGGTTTTTTTTCTTTTTAAAATAGGGTCCATGTAGTTTAATAATCCTTTTTGTTTTGGTGATTTTTGATATCTCAATTTTGTCCTAAGCTTTTGAAACAGTATGAACTTCCTGATTCTTTTTAATGACTTGTGCCTCTTTCCCTTACCAACTCTGACTTTTATGTGATCCAAAGCTGATAAAATGGAAGAAAAAGAACACCACTTCACTGAGGGAACTAGTATAATTATAGAATTCCAGGGCCTTAAGTGGAGATTTTTCATCAAGAAACATCACAATAGTGGGTAAACCACTAAAATCAACAAATGCATTCATCTAAAATTTTTAAACATGGACATCAGGATTAAGAACATGCAGAGAAATGTCAACTGCTTCTTATGTCATAAAACTTTAGAATGACTAACCACCTGATGGTCCATTTGTATAAGAATAAACCCAACTTGTAAGAACGTAGCCACTTCATTTTGCCAGACATGTGCCACTTGCCACAACTGAGGAGAGGAGAATGCTAGCTAGTTGGTAAATAACTTTGTTTCCATCTTTACTTGAGACTGAAGGATACAATGATCACACACTGCATACTGAATAAGCATCAAAGAAAGTAATGATGAATGCTAATAACAGTTTTTGTTAGGAAGGGAATCCTGTTACATGTTTCTGAAGGACCAGAATGTATCTTTTGGAATCAGAATCTGTAGGTTAAGGGAATAGGGAGGTATTATATATTAAAAATTGTGGAAAAATTTTGACCTTTTTGGTATGCAGTAGATGCAAAAGCAATTAAAAAAAAAAACATTACATTGCTGACTTTGAGACCACTGAGTTTTTTCTTTGTTTACCCATTTGGAAGCAAAAACCAAAGCCTGTAAGATAAACTTAAGTCTATAAGATTTTTTATTTTTTAAGGTTTCAAGGTGTAAATCTTGGAATTTATATCCTACTGAGTGACTCATTTGAATGGTTAACTTAGGAAACCTATTTTAATTTGTATTTCTTCAGGAGATCCCTAAGTGTCAAGGGCATAAGGTCTTAAACAAGGCTTAAACAAGAGATCTAGTCCAATGCCTTTCTTCTTCTATTATGGATAAAGAAACCTTACTGAAAGCCTAGTGAAGTGACTCGCCCAAGATTGTTGTCAAGACCAAGATCGTTTTTGGATAAATATAATTAGAACAACCTTTCTTCTCTATGCCTCAAATTTAAAAGGCTGCTTTCGGTTAATTTTTAAAAGTATTCTTCTTCTGTGGCCCCCTTCCCTATAAGAGACTGAAAACTTTGGAATTTGTGGGAAAATTCATGAAAGTAGGATTCAGGCATAAGAATAGGAAGTTTTCTCCAAACTCAAGCCCGTGAGATATGAAGTAAAGGAAGAGGCTTTGGAGCCACACCTCTCCTAGTTACTGCCAGATGCCCCCTCCACATTTGGAACCTTAGGAAAAGATATCCCTTTCTGGGTATACATGACCTTTTCATCACTTGTAGAAAAGTATAGATACCCTCCCAAGCTCTAGCAGTTTTGTATTAGTTTTACAGGGTTGTCTAAGAAAATAAACATCAAAAAGCGGCCAAAATCCACATTATTGGAAGGCGGGGGCGGGGAGTAGTGAGAGACAAATAGGGAGAGGTAATTGGCCTGGAGCTCTACCTACAGCCCCATGGACAGAGTTTTGTCTTCAGAAATGGGAGGCTTTCAGGGCTTTAAGCCCTGCAGTTGTGCAAATGCTTTTTTTAAATAGTGAATTACATAAAGAAACAACAGTTCAGTTTCTAAGAGTTATTTTGAATCCTGTAGGACATGCTTCTTTTTCTGCTCAAGTTCTTCACCCCATGTAAAAAAATAAATAAAAAGGGCAAAAGAGGAGTTGTCAGTAAGCAATATGAATAAGCACAAATGACTACTTAATAATCTGTGGACAGTCACTCCAGGCCTTTGCTTTCCTTTTGGCCAAGGCCAGCCAGGCTGGTTCTGTTGACACTGGAGCAGCATCTGGTGTGGAGAATCTCTTTGGGACTTCTTTCACCAACGATGCAGGCATAGCAGAATCTGAGATGTCCACTGGGTTTGGAGAGTATTTTTGGTTTTTTGAAAAACGAAAAGAAAAAAGAAAAAGAAAAAGGGGGAAAATCAGTACAATGTAGATAATTGTCCTATATCCACAGACCCTTGTCATCTCATGCCATTGCTGTATAGTAACTTCTGAAGCTTAATAGGAGTGTGAATGTGGAAAAGATAGAGTTAGCCAGAAGGAGAAAATATTGAACATCTCTTAACATGTGGAAGAACTGAGGAATTGAGAAACAAGTAATCCCTCAGCTTGCATCTGACACAGAATTACAAGGCTGAAGTGCAGTCAACTCTAATGTTTTTGAACCTAATTTCCAAGAACCAAAATTCCACAGGAAAAAGCTTTGTACCTTGCTAAAAAGATATGGGTCAATTTTGTCATCCCAGTCACAAAACCAGTGAATTCATTAAAAACAAAGTACTCATTTATTATATTTATTTGTACTTATTTGTTGGATTGAATTTATTGAATTGAAATATTCAAATGATTATTCCAGTAGATAGCAACAGTCTTGTTGACTTAACTCTATTATTTCCCAGAACTAGGCTGAAATGGGTATGAAACTAGGTTCTGCCTTTGATATTGTCAAAAAGAATTTAGCTGTCTCAGGTGCATCCAATATGGTATTTTGTACCTCCTCCATTCTGTTACTCATTCCTCATGTATTAGAAGATTTGTTTCAGATGCTTTTGCCAAATAACAAGGGAAACCCTTTGCCAATTATGTTTGCCTGAAGAATTGCTTTGGGGAATGGGTTGAAGATGCAGCAACTAATACTTTCTGAGGAAGAGATGAATCTGGTGAGGCTGGCTTATGAATGACCATCTTTCAGGACAGCCGTATATCAAGTGACCAAGGTTCAGTGTACCAAACCAGGCAAAATGAAACATTAAATCTGAAAATTATTTTCCTTTTTAGATTCCTGAGGTCTTTTCGGATGCAGGAATTTAATAGGCATGAACGCAAAGTCTTTATACCTGGATTCAAAAAACTGACTTACAAGATGAAGGAAGTCATGGTCAGAAGTCTGAGAAATATGTGGGGGTTTTAATGGACTGCATGCAGCTCAATAAGAACAGTGTGATGGGGCAGTCAGAAAAGATAATTTGTTGATCTTGGGTTACATTAAGATAGATACGGCTTCTAGGAATAAGGAGGTACTCTGCCTGGGTCAGAACACATCTGGAGTTGCATGTTCAGACATAATGTTTTTGAAATGCTTCACTATGCCTATATGTTAAATTTGTTTCTGTGGTGGCAGACAGAAGCACAAGTAGGGTTAGGATTCAGCCTCCTCTCCCCCCAAAAAGAAGACAGAACGAAGGCCAGTGGGAATCATAGATGGACTGGATACCTTTAACAGTTGCATGTTGAATTTGTTGTATACTTGAAAAGGACAAGGTCTGCACAGTGGAGAATTACAGTTCTGTAACGTACGTGGAAGTGTTTATTTGCTGTTTTAAGTTCTCAACTTTAAAAAATGGGAGGGGGAGAAAAGATCACAGTTCATATAACTAGTATTTTTTTAAATTTAAAACAGGCTCCCTCTAAAAGTAATATAAAAGGATATGTTTTATGGGATAGAATGCCATTCACTTGTCCTAACTCCAAAAGGTTAGATCTGCTCTAAAGGTGAACATATTACAGTTCCTGTGTACTAATTGAATAATGAGTATTTGCATTATTCATGGCTGTACAGCTTCATTTAAAAAAAAAATATTAGACTAGTTCTCTTTGGTCCCACAGGACAGACCTAGGAGCAATAAGTGTAAGTTTCAAAAAGGCAAACTGAAGCTTGATGGAAGGAAAAACTTAATAATAACCAGAAAAGTGCCACAAGGTATTTTGGAAAGTAGTGGGTTCTCCCTTTGGAGGTCTTCAAGCAAAGAGTAGATAGCCACTTCTTGCATACTTTGTAGAGAAAATTCTTACAATTACTGGTTATGCTAATGGCTCCTCCCAACTCTTAATGGTTTTGTGATCATTCAAGTAGGTAAGCCAATAGTGGAAACTACTATCATGTTTCACTAAATGAGCAAAATCAGAACAAAATTAACACTTTATCCTATACACTAGAGCTTGTCAAGGGAGTAGGCTAGAAGGCAGTTTTATTTATTGAACCCAATGAAGCAAGTGAACATTCTGACCTGTCACAGATGTAGGAAGAGTGTTGGACTTCTTCAGTTCTCTGCGTTCTAGCCTGGAGACAGCGGTCTCAATTTTCTTCTCATCTTCCTGAGCAGTAGATTTATGGAGGGAACCTGTCCTGCTAATATTGCTGCTTTCAGGCTGCTGGCTGACTCCAGCCTGGAAGGGAAAGGGGGAGAAAAAACCCTGTCAAAGTGAAGGTTCCATTCATTCCCAATGGCCCCTACCCTGGACGTGTACCGGAACCAGGTTGGACGGGCTGGAGAGATGATTTTAAATTTTCAACGTGAGTATTTACATCTTAGATGTTAGCCACAAATCAGAGAATACTTTATTGTTTTATCAATTGTCTAGACTTAAAAAAAGTGATGGAGAAAATGTTTCTAAAACAGATTAAACTTAAAAGTTTGTGCATTTGTGGGTGGGGAAAGAGCCAGTTGTTAAACACCAGCACAACCCTTCTTGTAGCTACCCTGAAGTTTAGATGGTTAAGATAAGAATAAGGAATGTAGATACACCTTTGGATCTCCTGGTATATCCTCCCCATCATCAGTAAGTTGGTGAAAGATGCTGATCTGAGCTTTTTGGTGGTTTCATCAATTTCTTTATCTTCTCTCTAGTACCCTCTTGGATAACTCAGTGCAAGATGACTAAAGTAGAAAAATGCTTTCTTCTAGCTCTTGAATATGATAAACCAGGTGTAGCTGACCACAGAATGAGGTCCTCACAGGCAACTACATGCTTTTCCCCTCCCCCCCAATTAATTTCATTTTTTTTTCCCAATTACAGGTAAAGACAGTTTTCAACATTCACTTTTATAAGATTTTGAGTTCCAAATTTTTTCTCCCTTCCCTTCCCCAAGATGGCAAGCAATCTGATATAGATTATACATGTCCAATCATATTAATATTTCCACATTAATCATATCGTGAAAGAACAATCAGAACAAAAGGGGAAAACCACGAGAAAGAAAAAAACAACAAAAAAAGTAAAAATAGTATGCTTCAATCTGCATTCAGACTCCATAGTTCTTTCTCTGGATATGGATAGCATTTTCCATCATGAGTCTTGGAATTGTCTTAGATCACTGTATTGCTGAAAAGAGCTAAGTCTATCTTAGTTGATCATCACACAATGTTGCTGTCACTGTGTACAATGTTCTCGTTCTGCTCATTTCATGCAAGTCTTTCCAGGTTAACCACTTGCTCTTCTAACCTCACTGCCCTAAATTAGGATATTTCTTATGTCTGATTCTTCACTATATAATGTTTAAGAAAAATCCTATGCTAGTAAACATGTACCTCCATGGAATCTTAACAAATTAGGTTGTTGCCTGTTGAAATCATAGTGATTTCACAGTATAAATATTTTTCCATGTTTAACCTTCAAAAATGAGTTTTTCTGCCCAATATCTTTTTTCCTTTATTCCACTCTGCTTTCCATTTTCCTCCTATCCACTGCCCAAATTGGTCTAAAAAAAAGAAATGGCAGTGAAGTCTCGGAGCTGTTGCTTTTGAGTGGATGTTGAGTCTAACATGTCATGAATTTGGGGATAGCTTTTAGGGGATTCAAAATTGAGGGGCTTTGAGTACTTCACAGGATGTACAAAAATTGAACTCAGTGAAAAGTATAAGGATCTGCAATTCAATCCCAAAGGTACAAAGCATCTCTCAGATGGTCTACTTACATTGTTTTTAGATACCCTTTCTGCTTGTTTGGCCTCCCTGGCTTGCTTTCTCTCCTCCCTGGTGGCCTGCTGCTCCCTGAATCCTTTTTGCTTTTGCAGTGCTAATGTAACCCACTGTGGCTGGGCAGTCTCAGTTTTTTCCATTGATTTCGAGCCTTCTAAAGAATGCCAGCTCTGAAGCACTGGCTTTTCTGTGGGAAAGAAAAAAGTAAAGAAAGACATGATTTGCATTAAAAGACAACCACTCACTTCACCTCATTCTCCGTAGAATGCAGAAACAATGCAGACAGATTCCTAGTCAGTGCTTTAACTTGATTTCACTTCAAGATCTCATGAAACATCTTTTCTAAGACAAAAAAGACATCACATCACGATGAAGAAACTACCCTCCCTAAACTCTAATACTTCAAAAGCTGTTCAATTCCAGCAATGTGAGTACTCCTTAAACCAAGTCAAAGGATTCAATCCACCTGCTTTGCAGTCTCTTTGAGCTTCGGTGGCCAGTAAAAATCATTCCTAGGTGGCTACTCTGTTAATTTAGCTAGGCTGATTCCATATTGCTGGATCCATATTTGAAACCTTTCCAGCCTGTCAGGTCTGGCCAGATTTTGTGCCCCCCTTAATAAAGACTTCTTAAACCCTGGATCACTTCCATGCATGCCACAGTGAGCCATCAGGGCAGAATGGTTGTGGAAGATCCTTCTTCTCAAAATTGGCATTGAAAAAGTGACTATTCTAGAGACTAGTGGTCCCCCTGGAAAATCTTTTCATGAGGTACAGTATACATGGAGCATTTTAGAATCTCAGAGCTGAAAGGACCTAAGGAGGATAACTAGGGAGTCAGAGGCCCAGAAAGTTTAAACGATTTGTCCACAGTTACTTCCATAGCTTCCATAGTGGTAAGGATGAGACTAGAACCCCAGACTTCTCTTAGTTTCATGTATTTTCCATTATACCATGCTGTCTCACAAGTGGGAGACAGTCAAACTGCCAATTCAAGCTCCCTTGCTTTCTTTATCTGTACATACCTATAGGCGTCCGTGTCATCCCAGTTAGAGTGTAAACTCCTCTGACCTTGGGCCTAGCACATGGCAGAAACTTAAATGCTTGTAATCTTTTGAAATTAGTGTTGTGGGAATGTTCACCAAGACACACCATACAGGGCATGTCATCTTTTGTTAGTCTGAGGATCCAGCCTATTGTATGCTCTAGTTGACAGAAGTGATACCATGTTCTGACCAACCTAAATACCAGGAAGTTCCAGTGTACCCAGTATTGGCTTAATTAGCTTCATTGAGGCAAGGGATGTAAAGCTTTCTTGATTATAATCAGCTTAGCAAACCTCTAGGTATGCAGTTAGCAATATTTCCTAATCACACTGCCTTTGTGGTCAAGTGGTGCAGTGAGAAGGTGTTGCAGTCCAGATCACACCCCCTAATTGCTCCTAAGATCCCTCTCCCATTTGGTCCCTGTGAATTGGTCCAGCAACAACAATCAGATATAAAGGCAGACACCCAAAGATCTGGGCTCTTGATTGGGGTATGCATTCACTGCATTCCCGAGCCCCTGTTCAATTGTGTGCCTGTGGGATGGTAGGGTTGGGGAGCTTCATGCTTACATGTCTGTGAATAATTAATTACCTGACATGATCTTTTGAGTAAATTATGTTCCTGCTTGGCACTTCACCCATGATCTCTTCACAGTTAAGCAACCTTTGTATTCTTAAGTCCACTGCTTTAGGCTCAGATTAGAACCACAAAGTTCTTATGGCTCATCTCTTAGGAAGATCGTTGTCAAAAATGTTTCTAAAACGTACTAATTTCTTTCCTGTTTCAAGCCTACAGAAAGTTTTTTGCTATAGAACTGGCAATGATGATGGATTCCATGGTAACATGGTACTCGATTGACTCAGGAGGCATCACAGGGACAATCCTATATATGGATTCATTTTTTTCCCTTTCCACGATTTTCAGTACAAAATGCAAGAACAGTTTATAATTTTAAAAAATTCTTCTTGAGTCAGGCTAATTGAGGAGACTAGTATGCATTAGCCAAAAAAATAATAAAATAAAGTAAAATCTCAACTTTGGAGAATTGTAACAAAAGTACAATTTTAATACTTCATAGTATATACAGTGATTCACACTGACAGAGCATTTCCAGGTGGTTCCCTCTGAACTTCCTTTAATGAATAGGTAAGTTAATTACATGATTTTAAGGCATGCTAAAGTTCTCTGAAATTGTTAACTCAAGGAGATTTAAATTATCCCCTGTAATGCCACCATAATTTAGTTAGTAAAGCCTTTCTTCATATGTTCAGGAAAAGTAAACAAACTCAACCCAAATTAAATAATTAAAAAGAGTACAAACTAACAGAGTTTTATTGTACCTCTATAGTACTGGCCATAAGCAATTCAGTTTAATTCAACAAACATTTGTCTACCATGATCGAGGCACTGTGCTTAGCACTGGTGATACAAATATGAAATAAGACATAGTCTCTGCCCATAGGATGTTGACAGTGTAATAGGAAAGACTGTAGAATAGTACTTGGAGGGAGGCAGAGACAAGATGGTGGCTGGAAAGCAGGGACTAGCGTGAGCTCCCCACCAAGTCCCTCCAAAAACCTATAAAAATGGCTCTGAACCAATTCTAGAACTGCAAAACCCACAAAACAGCAGAGGGAAGCAGGGCTTCAGCCCAGGACAGCCTGGATGGTCTCTGGGTAAGGTCTATCCTGCACAGAGCTGGGAGTGGAGCAGAGCAGACAGCCCAGCATGGGCAGCGTGGACCAACCAGACCAGGAGCCAGGCAGAGCGTGCCCTAGCACCCTGAATCAGTAAGCTGTGGCAGTTACCAGACTTCTCAACCCACAAACACTAAAGACAACAGAGAAGGTTAGTGGGAAAAGCTGCTGGGGACAGGGAGTTTGCAGTTCAGCCACTGCCCTGGGGGCA
>CM053623.1:365627904-365674567 GCA_028646595.1 Phalanger gymnotis
AGGGCAACCAGAATACATGCCATCTTGGAGTGGAGGGGAGGGTAGAAATGGGGAGAAAATTTGTAATTCAAACTCCTGTGAAAATCAATGCTGAAAACTAAATATATTAAATAAAATTTATTAAAAAAAAAAAAAGAAAATTATCTATTACTGTAGAACCGTCAATGGGCTCCTGACGAATGAACGTACTAATAGCAGGTGTTCCTTGGCAGACATTAGACCAATTCCTTAGTTAGTTCTGACTTTAGCCCAGAGGTTTGCCCTGGATAATAATGATGGCTAACATTTATATAGTGCCTACTGTGTGCCAGCCACTGTGTGCCAGCCACTGAGCTAAGTGCTTTACAAATACTGCCTTGTTTGATCTTCCTGGCACCCCTGAGAGCTAGGTGATATAATTATCTCCATTATACCCATGAAGACACTGAGGCAAGCAGATGCTAAGTGACTTGCCCAGGGTCACATGGCTAATAAGTGTCTGTGGCCACATTCAAACTTAGGTCTTCCTTGCTCTAGGCCTGACACTCTATCCATGGTACCACCTAGAGAGTTTCCAAACTTACCCACCTTTTTTTCCAGGCTCAAGGGTTTTGTCAGGTTTCTCTTGCTGGGAGATAGAGGCAAATAGAGAAGTGGATTTCCTCTCTGCTGCTTCCTCCTCTTCCTTTCTCTTCTCAGTGTGGGGCACAGGTGGTAGCTGAAGATCACCACTGTCCTTGCTCTCATTTAACTTCTCGCTGGCATCCTGGTCTGGTTTTGCTGCCCGCCTAGAGAGTAGCTCGGCCAAGAACGGCCTTCCCATTTTGAAAAGCGGGGAGGACGGTGGGGTCCGACTGGTGGGTTTGGGGACGAGGGGTGGCTTCTGCGGCAGTGGCGATTTAGCCCCTGGCTTGTCACGATCCAGAGAAGGAATGTGGTTACTGGGGAGCGGGGGTGCTGGTTGAGCTGGGTGTCGTCCAGGGCTGTCTAGAGAGTCTTTCAAACCCAGTGGGTCATTCTTCTTCTCTTGGGTAGGTGATGTGGTGCCTTTGACAATGATAGTTTCTTTCTCCCCATCTTTATTCTTCAGTACAGATGCTATCTCATCAAAATTGTCACCGGTGCTATGCCTCTTCTTTTTCTTTGATTGTTCCGCTTGTTGGTCATAGTGAAAACGCAAGGAGTAATTGGTCCTTCTCAGCTTTATCCCAAAAGGTGACGCGCTCTCCTCCCCGCTTGGCACGATGTCCCCTGCCTTCCCCACGCTGCTTGTCTCACTTTCAGAGGAAGCTGCCAAGTCTGCCTGGTCCAGGGCTCTCTGTGGAGCAAGAGGTGAACTTGGGACAAGGAAAGATGGAAGGTCTTTGGCAAATTTATATCCCTCTGCAGTGTCGCTTGGCTCCTGCTGTATCCCAGTTCTCTCTGGAATTTTTTGGTGTCCATTATTACCACCAGCAGGAGGCTGGACCTCTGTTTTTTCTCCAGATCCCAGCCCAGCCTTATTTCTAAGGTGTTCGGCATTCTGCTTTTGGCCTGCAATGCCACCATCAGAGAATTTCTGCCAAGCAGGCATGATGGAGAATTTTGCATTTGCTGATAAGGTTTTCCGGAGGTTTCCCCGGGAATCAGACCTGCCTTTGGATGTACTCTCACCACTGTGCCTTAATTGGTCCCTCTCATTGACTTGGGCGTTATCAGTATTCTTTAGGATTCTAGAACGAATAGATTCCCACTCAGCTAAGGCAGCCTTACTGCTTTGAGACTCCTGAGGAAACCTGGCCTTCCCACTGGCTGTCCGGGTGTCATGAGTGCCTTTTGGTGTGTTTTCCAAAGCAGGAATATCTATTTGCTTCTTTTCTTCTGATAAGCCCAGTAAAGTCTTGCAAGCTGTGTCCTTGATCTGGTTCAGGTTGACAGCTGGGCCGCACAACTGTGCTCCTGTGACCAGAATGGCCGTGTGAGGAATGCTTAGGGAAGAAGGGAGAGGATGGGATGCCTTACTGGACTTACTGGCCTTGGGCTCTTGTGAGATGGACGGAAGCCCTGACTCCTTCCCAAGTGTCACCGGACTCAGATTGACTTTGGGAAATAGGATTTGTTTTCCTCCTGATGACACTTGGAATGTATACGGTCTGGGCATAGTCTGCCTTTCCTCAACCTCTTGCCATCTCAGCTCCTCCCCAACATGGTCCTTCTTCATGGTAACAGTTTCTTTCTTCTCCACCTGAGCCGGCTCATCTTCTGGCCGACTCTTTTCTTTCAGGGGATGTCCCTGTTGCATGCCTTCTCTTTCTTCCTGAAGCAGAGGAGCACCTCCATGACCATCTTCCCCTGTTTGCTGCCCCTCCCTCACCCCCTCGACCCAGGGGCTTTGTTTCTCCACGAGCTGCAGTCCCCTTAGGTTTCTTTCTTGGCCTTCATGCTTGGGGCATTTTTGTTCCTCCAGATTCTTTTTAGACAGGTGCCTTCCCTCTCCTGCCTCAGGCTGCCCCTGAAGCTCTTGGCTGCTTTGCTCCTGCACTGCCTCCGAGTGCTTCCCCTCCTTCCATTGCTGTTGCTGCTGTTGCTCCCTCTCAAGCTGCTTTGCTAGCTCTTGTTTGCTCTGTTCCCCTATCCCTAAGTCTTGTCCTTTGGGCTCTTCTAGCGACTTCACTTCATCTTCCCGACTTCGTTTTTCACCTTCTGGCTTCCTCTGCTCCTCTATCTCCTCTCGACTCCAGAGATCTTGGAGTAACTTGGCTTCTTCCTCCTCCTGCCTTTGCTTCTCAGCCTCTTGCCTTTTCTGCTCCTCTGTCTCCTCTAGACTCTGGAGCTCCTGCAGTAACTTGGCTTCTTCCTCTTGTCTTTGCTTCTCAGCCTCTTGCCTTTTCTGCTCCTCTGTCTCTTCTAGACTCCAGAGCTCCTGCAGTAACTTGGCTTCTTCCTCTTGCCTTTGCTTCTCAGCCTCTTGCCTTTTCTGCTCCTCTGTCTCCTCTTGACTCCGGAGCTCCTGCAGTAACTTGGCTTCCTCCTCCTGCCTTTGCTTCTCAGCCTCTCGCATTTTCCACAACTCTCTCTCCTCTCGTCTCCTGAGCTCCTCCAGCAGCTTGGCTTCCTCCTCCTGATGCTGTTTCTCAATCTCTCGCTTCCTCTGCTCTTGTAGTCCCTCCTGTCTTTTGAGCTCCCCCAGAGGCTTCTCTGCCTCCTGCTGCCAACATGGTGGCTCCTCCACCTCCAAGATTTTTTTCTTCTCTAGCTCCTGGTTTGCCTCTTTCTGTCTGTTTTCCTCCAGCTCTTGCCGATTCTGTTCTTCAGGCCTTTGCCCTTCCAGATGCTGTTGTTTCTCTTCCTCTGCCTCCTCTTCTTCTTCTTCCAGAAGTGGTTTTTGATTCTCTTCCCAAAGCCTCCTCTCTTCTTTCTGAAGCCTTTGCTCTTCTAGTCGTTTCTTCTCTGCCTTCTGTCTTCTATATTCAGCCTCAAGATGTCTCCAATATTCCTCTTGCTGTCTTTTCTCTTCTTCTGAATCAAGTGCTTTGAATTCTTCTTCATGCCAAGCTTGTTTTTCTTCTCCAGAGTGTCCATTCTGATCTAGGGACAGTTGACTCTCAAAGCTTCCTTGATCATTTTGTCTGTCCTATCATTGAAAAGGGAAACAGAATTAGCTCTTTTAAAACGACTTTTGTTTTGATTTTTAAAAAATAGATAATAAGTATTTGTAATGTATGTTTTAACTCAAAATAAGGGACAAGGGTTGATTAGTATATAGTTAGATAAACTGAGTCATGAGAGGCAGCATGGTGTAGTTGTAGAAGGTTGGCTTTGGTGTTAGGAAAACAAGGGCTCAAGTCTTGCCTTGGACATATGCTAACAGTATGACCAAGGATAAACTGATTAACCTCCAAACTCCAAGAAATTTCCTATGATAAGTTGTAATTGTAGTCTAGAAAAACCTATGGTGTTTCCAGGAAAACACATGGTCTTTACTTTAAACACATTAAATAGCATGGATTTTTCATCTGTTCTTTTTTTCAAGGTCCTTTGGGTGCTGGCAATACACCTAGACTGCTGCCAATCAACATCACTAGAGGGAGTTTCCATTGATAGAAGATGAAATCACAGATAGAGATCAAAACCAACCGAACCAATTCATTTACCTTCTCCCCTGCCCCCACAAGAAAAGTTAAGTGATTAACCACCGGTCATAAGTGGTAGGAACTGGAACAAAATCCTTTACCACTTGTATACCCCACCTCCCCCCACCTCAAATCAATTTTTCTCATCACTGGAAGACAGTGGTAGCAAATCAGGCCTTTATGGTGGAAAGATCTGGAAGAAGATAACACATTTATACTTAATGAAATTGTTTAAAATGGTTGGCTTGGAAGCAGGGGTGTGCTGAGGCCAGCCCAGATAGTTTCTGCAAGCAAATTGTTAAATTTTCACTGTGAGCATTTATACCGGGATGACAATTTTTTCACCTTAGCCACACACTGGGGCTTAATAATTGTCTAGACCAGGGGTCTGCCTCTCCTCCTAAGAATGGTTTTTATTTAATGCTTTTATTTTTAATAATATTTCCTTTATTTGAAAATTTATTTTAAAATGCAAAATTCTTTTTTAAGTCAAGAACTATAGGAAAACGGGTCACTGCTGGATTTGGCACATTGCCTTAGTTTACCAACCTTCATCAGGACTTAAGAAAGTGATGGAGAAAATGTGAATAATGCAAATTAAATGTAAAAGTGTGTCCTATGAATATTTGTTCCCCCACCCAGGGAAGCTGATTGTTAAACATTTACCAGAACACCTATGCTTAGAAGGCTTTGGCAATACAACTATGAAGCCTATACAGCAGCAAGAAGAAATGAAACTTGGAGATAGGCTGAAGAGAAGATTTCTACTTGTGGTCAAGCTAAACATAGATAAGGGTGATGGCACTGTCAATTTTGGATCAACTCAACTTAAAAGGGGGTCCCCTTACCCTAGGACAACTCCTCTTGTCCTCCCACCCTACAGCCTATACCCTATGGGACCTTGGGAATGTAAGCCTTCTCATGTGGAATTTGTGCCCAGGATGAAAGCACATCTGTGAGTCAGCAAGAATGGTCCCATACTTTAGACAATCTCCTGTGATTCCTGGACACCCTTTGGTTCTTTGGCTTCACAGCCAGTTTGTGCTTGGCTGCACTGTTGTCCAGGCGAGCGATGGCCCGAGGAATGGCATCCAGATTAACGCTTTCGATGGTGCCAGCAGAGGAGAAATGTCGCTTTGGCCGAGATGATTTAACTGGAGCAACCTATGTGTTGTGATTAAAAACAAAAGTCAGGATTAGAAAACAATTCCAAGTCTAAATCACTATTGATTAGAGAAATGCAAATCAAAACAACTCTGAGGTACCACATCACACCTATCAGATTGGCTGATATGACAAAACAGAAAAATGATAAATGTTGGAGAAGATGTGGGAAAATTGGAGCACAAATGCATTGTTGGTGGAGTTGTGAACTGATCCAACCATTCTGGAGAGCAATTTGGAACTATGTCCAAAGGGCTATAAAGCTATGCATACCCTTTGACCCAGCAATATCAGTTCCAGGTCTGTATCCCAAACAGATCCAAAAAATGGGAAAAGGACCCACATATACAGAAATATTTATAGCAGCTCTTTTTGTGGTAGCCAAGAATTGGTTGGTTGGTTGTTGTCCTTTGTTCTCAAAGAGGACCAAAATGACATCCCTATGCTTGAGTCAAGATTCAATGTGTCCTGTGGTTGATCAGGCCAGTACGAGTTCAGAATGCTCTACCATAGGTCAGGCACAAATAGTCTATGTGAGCATTTGGGGTGGATACTCCAAACTTACGCATCCTGCATTTTCTTTGAGCTGTTTCAATTCCGCTTTGCTCATAGAGCACAGCATCTTCTCTGTTGTGAGAATGCCATGCTGAGAGGTCCTATGCCAGTGTCTCCCATGTCACACAATCAATTCCAAAGTTCTTGAGAGAGACCTTGAGAGTGTCCTTGTATCGCTTCTTCTGACCACCATGGGAATGCTTGCCCTGTGTGAGTTCTCCATAAAACAGTCTTTTTGGCAAGCATACATTTTGCATTCCAACGATGTGGCCAGCCCATTAGAGTTGCGCTCTTTGAAGCAGAGGTTTGAATGCTTGGCAGTTTAGTTCCAGTAAGGACCTCAGTGTCTGGTATCTTATCCTGCCAGGTGATCTTCAGAATATTTCTAAGACAATTCAAATGGAAGTGATTCAGTTTCCTGGCTTGGTGCTGGTGGACTGTCCAGGTTTCACAGGCATACAACAATGAAGTCAGCACTACAGCTCTATAGACCTTTGGTTTGATAATCGATCTCTCTTCTCTCCCGTACTTTTCTTTTGGAGCCTCCCAAACACTGAGCTAGCTCTGGCAATGTGTGTGTCAACCTCATTATCAATATGTACATCCCTGGAAAGTACACTACCAAGATAAATGAATTTATCCACAGCATTCAAAACTTCTCCATTTGCTGTGACTAATGGTTCTGTGTATGGATGGTGTATAGGGTGTGTTCAGGGAAGACTGGTACCTCTGGTGTAATGGCTGCCTTTTTCAGGGCTGCTTTTCACTTTTGGTGTCCACCTGTTCCACCCAACTCTCACCCGTGGCTCCAAGAAGCTGTGTCATGTGCAGCAGCCACACCCTGGTGAACTGTTTCAGCAGATGGGCTGAACCAGGTTGAGGGTAACCAAGGGGTCTCAAACCCATTGGTGAGTTAGGGGAGTGTCTACCCCAGGCATGTGAAGACTTCAGGTGGCCAAGAATTGGAAGCTGAGGGGATGCCCATCAATTGGGGAATGGCTGAACAAGTTGTGGTATATGAATGTGATGGAATATTATTGCTTCATAAGAAATGATGAGCAGGTGGACTTCAGAAGAACCTGGGAAGACTTACATGAACTGATACTGAGTGAAATGAGCAGAACCAGGAGAACATTGAACATAGTAACAGCAACATTGTGTGATGACTAACTTTGATAGACTTAGCTCTTCTCAGGAATGCAAGGATCTAAGACAACTCCAAAAGACTCATGATGTAAAATGCTATCCAGGTCCAGAAAAAGAACTATGGAGTCTGAATACAGATCAAAACATACTATTTGCTGTCTCTCTCTCTCTCTCTCTCTCTCTCTCTCTCTCTCTCTCTCTCTTTCTCTCTGTTTCTTCTTTCTCATGGTTTCTCCCATTGGTTCTAATTCTTCTTTATAACACGACTAATGTGAAAATATGTTTAATATGAATGTATATGTAGAACCTGTGTCACGTTGCACACCATTTTCGGGAGGGGCAGAGGAGGGAGCAGAAGAAAATTTAGAACTCAAAATATTATGGAAGTGAATGTTGAAAACTAAAAATTAATTAATTAAAAAGTAAAAAGAAATAAAAGAATTCTGAGCTTTTAGGAATGCCAACCATTTTGTAAGGTGATGGTATTGAATGGAGAATATAAGTAAGAGAAAAAAGTTATAAAAAAGATTTATTTTTTAAAAGTATCCAAAATCAATGTCTTTGTCAGAGTAGCAGAGGTGACTTTGACTGGGTCCCTAATTAATTATTGAGGCTCTCTGCTCTGGTCAGAGAATAAGAAAGTCTAAACATTTTGAGAGGGGTGGGAGGAAGAAGAAAAGAAATCTTTATTTAGATGTCATTTACTGGTACCTTCCAAAGAGCAGGCCCACAAGAAATTTAATGTCATGAAATAATTGTGTGATATGGCCATTTGTGAATTTTAAAGTTTAGAAATTTATTAATTTCTAAAAAAATAATCCAGAAGACCCAGGACTCATACAAAAATATTTATTTGTTGTTTAGTAGATTGAGTTGTGTCTAACTCTTTGTGACCCCATTTGGGATTTCTTGGCAAAGATACTGGAGTGGTTTGCTATTTCCTTCTCCACCTCATTTTACAGGTGAGGAAACTGAGGCAAAGACAGTTAAGTGACTTGCCCAGGATCAATATGTGTCTCTGGCCAGATGTGAACTCAGGAAGATAAGTCTTCCTAGCTCCAGATCTGGTGCTCTATCTATTGCGACACTTAGCTGCCCTGAAATAGTTCTTTCTGTAATGGCAAAGAACTGGAAACTCAGGAGCACCCATTAATTGGAAATTGGCTGAACAAATTATGGTATATAAATGTTATGGAATACTCTTGTGCTGAGAAAAAATGATGAAGGGAAGATTTCAGAGAAACCTAGGGAGACCTGTATGAACTGAAACAGAATGGAGTGGGCTGGATGAGGACAAGTTATATGATCACAACTACAATCAATGTCAATAAAGACAATTTTTGAAAGACCTAAGAACTCTAATCAACATGATGACCAACCATGATGCCAGGGAACTGATAGTAAAGCATGCTATTTACCTCTTGACAGAGGTGATGGACTTGGGGTTCAAAATAAGTCATATTTTTTAGACATGGCCAATGTAGAAATTTGTTTTGCCTGACTATGCTTTTTTGTTATTTGCTTTTCTCTTCTATTTTTTTTTAACGAGAGTCATGGATGGGAGGAAGATAAAATAAATTTCTGTTGCTTTATTTGGTCTTATGGTTCAAGTGATGGCAAAGACTCAGGTTTGAGGATTTATAGGAAATCAGCATTCAGAATGCTAGTGCAAGCGAGAGCATCACTACTATATGGCATAGCAAGCAGGCAAAAACCAAAGTATGCACTCACATGGACACGTGGTTAGAGTCATGGGAGATAGGTATGGTGGCAATGACCTTGGTGGGAGGAACACACTCAGAGTAGGGTCTCATCAGGGAAGTCTTAAACCTTAAAGATGGAGCTTGGTTGAGAACAGGTAACCAATTCCAGATGAGGAAGGGAGCATTCCTAATTAGACCCAGATGTAGTGAAGAAATTCCTCCATCACTTATCTATGGCAGACTCAGGTGAAGAAGTTTCCTAATTGAAACCAGAAATTGATTAAGGATTGGCCAGGAGCCTCACCCAATAAGGACCTAAGATCATTTACATGTTTGACACGAGGTCAGAATGAGTCAAAACAGTGGAAAAGTATAAGGGGTCTGTTTTTGCTTATGTGTTTGTGGTCATTAAGACCGCTTAGCCTAAGCGACTTCACATTGGAATCCTCTTATAACTACAACATCAAATAATATATTTCAAAAACCACAACTATCATGTTTGTTCATTCAAAAAAATTAAAATTTTAAGATGCATTTAGAAGATCTGGTCACGATTTACTTTGGCATTTCTTGAAGCACAGCACTGAAATCTTTTGGGAAATGTTCAATGCCCGTACCAAAACTTAGGCCTTGGTGTGAGTAATGCTCTTTTTCAACACTCTCCTTCCCTAGCACCCTTGTGGCCACCCAAATCATAATATTTATGTTCATGGTGAGTCTGTGGTTCCCCCTAAAAAGTTTACCATTCCATTTCCAAAAAAGAAGAATGTGAGATTGGAATTTAGGGTAAACAGATTCATCCAATGATACACAAGTATTTAGTGAGCTTCCACCACATATAGGCACTTAGTTCCAGAGTTCTTTCCTTCAGAAGGGAAGGCTGGTATTATTGGTAGAACTGTGAAATGGTCCAGCCTCTTGAACTCCGATTTGGAATGATGCCAGAAAAGTGATCAACCTTTTTTCTGTCCCTCATACACCCCCAAAAAGTCAAAGGCAAAAGCATTGGTCCAATGGAGCCCAAAATATTCTTAGCAGTATAGTTTCAGGATCCTCAGGCCTGACACCTGTGACCTCTACATCCTGTATACATCTATTTTGGGGGGAATCTCAAAGCTTAAAACTACACTAAGACTTTTGTATACTGGACGGATTAACTCGGCTTTGGGACTTGCCCTAGGGTAGAGTTACCAACCAAGTAAATAAAACCACACCCTATAGGGTTGTCCCTATTCTTATCTTGATATCTACTATCAGCTCCCAGATCATTCTCTTTCCTTTCTCAAGGAGATAAATATGTGATTCATTTAAGCACCTTAAGGGCTGGGGCTGTCTTTTTCCTGTCTTTATATTTCCAGTGCCTAGCGTGGTCTGTAGGTGTTTAGTAAATGTTTAAACTGATTGATTCTAAGATTTCTCTACAACCCAAATCCCGGCTCTTATTTACACTTTGGGATTCAGTTTACACAATGATGTCATCATATTCCTTCCCTCGCCCCTAACCGCCTTGCTACCCATCCCTAGTTTCCTACTTTCTTAAAACCTTCACGCCATACTTGGTTAGCTATATTTTTGATCCTATCATCGCTCACCAGAATCCTATCTCCATTTTATAGTCATATGAAAAAAATTCTCTAGATCATTATTGACCAGAGACATGCAAATTAAAACAACCCTGAGATATCATTTTACACCTATCATAAGAACAACTTTGAATGACTAAGTCATTTTGGCTATTATAACTACCCAAATTAATTACAAAGGACTTAGGATTTAGAGCATTTTTTCATATGACTATAAATTGTTTTGATTTCTCCATCAGAAAACTACCTCTTCATATTCTTTGATTATTTATGAGTTGAGGAATGACTCATATTGTTATAGATTTGGCAAAGTTCTATATATATTTGAGATATGAGACCTTTATTTGAGAAACTGTCTATAAAAATTTCCTACCCAATTTTCTGCTTTCCTTCTGATCTTGGCTACATTTGATTCATTTATAACAAAATGTAATTGAAATGTAATGTAATTGAAATTATTCATTTTACACCTCACGCTGCTCTCTGTTTCTTGTTTATTCGTAAACTGTTCGCCTGTCCATAAGTCTGATAGGTAATATGTTCTGTGTTCTTCAGATTTTATTGTAACATCTCCCTTTACATCTAGGTCATGTATCCATTTTGACCTTATCTTGGTAAATGCTGTAAGATATTGGTCTGTGCTCAGTTTCTGCCAGACTGCTTTCCATCTTTTCTGACAATTTTGAATTCTTAAGTTGTGATATATGATTACGAAGGAACGCTACTATGCTACAAGAAATGAAAATGTTATTCTGAGAAGGGGTCCAGGGAGTTCACCAGAGTGCCAAAGGGATCCATGACACACACAAAAAGGTTAAGAACCAAGGCCTGGTCTATGTAGAAAACCTTGTACTTTAGTGGAAAAATGGAAGCCGTCTATTAAGAGCTCCTCCCCAATTCCACGATTCGAATAACTGAAACATCACTAACCTCCTCTCTTCCTTGATTCAGTCTTGGAAGGTGTGAAGGCCTTTCTCTTTGCCAACACCAATGCTCCTTCCTGTGTCTTTGATAGCACCAATTCTAGTCTACTTCCAGAGTTTGCCCCCTGGATCAACCTTTTTTTCTTCATTATTTTCAAATTAATTCTCATTATTCTGTGGTTTCCTGTCAGCTACCTACAAGAATGCCCAGATTTCCCTTATCTATTAAAAACCTTCACTTGACCCTAGTGTCTCCTTGAGCTAACGCCCTCTCTATTTTGTCCCTTACACAATAAAGCTAGGAAAAAAACCAAAACAATACTGTTTATACATCTGGTTTCTATTTTCTTATCTCCCCCTTCTAAATCCTCTGTGGTGGTGATGATGGTGTTGTTCCATCATTTTTTTAGTTGTGTCTGACTCTTTGTGACTCTATTTGGGGTTTTCTTGGCAAAGATACTGGAGTGGTTTGCCATTTCCTTCTCAAGCTCATTTTACAGATGAGGAAACTGAGGAAAACAAGGTTAAGTGACTTGTCCAAGTTCACACAACTAGTAAGCTTCTGAGGCCAGATTTAAACTCAGGAAGATAAGTCTAAGCCCCTTGTAATCTGGTTTATGTTATCACCATTTGACTGAAGTTTCTATCTCCAAAGTCATCAGTGATATCTTTCTTGTTAAATCCAATGACTTTCCTAGACCTCTCTCTTGCAGCACTTGGACATGGTTGGCCACCCTTTCCTCCTGGTTACCTTATCCTTTCTGGGTTCTCATGACACTACTCTGTCGACCTTCTTTGACTTGTGTGACCTACTTTTATCCGAATTTTTTTTTAGGAGCATCATCCATATCCCTCCCTCTTCATAGGTATGGGACAGCTGGGTAGTGGAGTGGATAGAGTGCTGGGCCTGAAGTCAAGAAGGCTTATCTTCATGAGGTCAAATCTGGCCTCAGACACTAGCTGTGTGACCCTGGGCAAGTCACTGAACTCTGTTTGCTTCAGTTTCCTCATCTGTAAAATGAACTGGAAAAGGAAATGGCAAACCACTCCACTATCTTTGCTCAGAAAACCCCAAATAGGGTTAGGAAGATCAGATATGACTGAACATGCATTCATATGTTCTGGGCCTTCCTCTCTCTTTTCTCTGCACACGTTGTTTTGGTGATTTAATCAGCTCCCATGGATTCAAAGATCATCTCTGTGCACAATGACTTCCAAATCTACATCTCATAGGATCATAGCCCTAGGGCTGGAAGGATCTCAGAGGACATCTAGTCTAACTTTCTGATAAGGAAACTGAGGCCCAAGAAGGTTCTAGACCTCATCTCTTTTTTAAATTCAAGTCTTGCATCTCCAGTTGCCTGTTGGACAGCTCTACCTTGATGTCTCATAAGCATCTCAAACTCAACATGTTCATAACAGAATTTGTTATTCCACCCCCCACTCCCAAATCCCAATTCTCCTCACAACTCCCCTATTTCTATTCAGGGCAACATTATTTTTCTAGCCATCTAAGTCTAATCCCTAAGGGTTATCCTAACTCCTTCCTCTCCTTCATCCCTATCCCCAGCTGGTTGTCTGTTCTCATCCAATCTACCACCTGTCTCATCATCCCTGCCATCTATTCCCATCTCTACTCAAACCCCAACCATTCTAGTCCAGCTCCCTGAACCCTCTGGTCTGGGCTGTTGCCTCCTCATCGGTTTCTCTGCATTTGGTCTCTCATCTAAGTCATCCTTCATACAGCTGATATTCCAAAAGCATATGTCGAGATGCTTCCTTTTCCAGTTCTGTTTTGCATTTAAAGCTTTTTACAATGTGAGTCCAGACTATTTATCTAGCCAGTTACACGATATTCCCCCTCAAACACTATCCCAAGCTGGTCTATTTAATTGACAAGCATATATTAAGCACTCATTCTGTTAAGTACTGCAGATACAAGGCAAAAGCAAAAACCAAAAAAGTCCCTGCCTTCAAGGATACATTCTAATGGGAGAGGCAATATGTACAAACCAGGATGCACACGATCCATGAGGATACAGAAGGGATAGAAGGTAACCTTAGAAGGGATGCCCCTAGTACCTGGGGGAACCATGACAGGTTTCCTGGAGGAAGTGGAGTTTGAGCTTAGCCTTAAATGAACCAAGTGAGGGATTCTAAGAGCTGGAGGTGAGGAAGGAGAACATTCCAGGCATGGGGAACATTACCAGGGCAACGGCAAAGAGATAGGATATGGAGTGTTGTGTATGCGGCATAGTAGGTATGCCAGGGAAAGCTAGGTGGTGCCATAGTGTATAGAGTGCCAGACCAGATGCAGTCTTTGGCTTTCTAATTTTCCAAGTCTGTGGGACTCTACTACATAGGAGAGAATTTAAATGAAATAAATCTATACTTCCCATTCTTTCCCTAAGAAGTGAGTGAAAAAGAACTGAAAAACCGGCTCTCCAAAAAGTTCACTAAAAGACTGAATACAAGACATGTACTTGTAAAAAGGACAAAAATTAATACTTGTATCTAAGCACAAATGATTCAGGGGTGGGGAACCTGTGGAATCCATTTTTGGATTCAGTCAAAGGGTTGCACTTGAGGACCTACAGGGCCACATGTGGTCTCGAGGCCACAGATTCCCCACCCCTGGATTAGATTTTGAGATGAGTAACTTGACTGAGGCTTTTGTCCTCCACTGACCATTTTTTAAGTTATCTGAGCAGTACAAATCATCTTCAAAAATAAACTTCTGATGGCTCATTTGCAGCAGGGTCATACAGTAGCTCCTGTGTACAATCTCTTAAGCCTGGAGCCCTAACCTAGATCCCCGGAAAGATGAGAAGGGTCATCATAGCAGGCCAGACTCTAAAGAGAGTATGATCTACAGTTTCCCCACAGGCTTCATTTCACTCCTGCTGTGAAATGCACAGATGTGAAATGAAAGCTGAAAAACCAGGAGACAGACATGGGGAAGGGAAAGGCCAAATCAATCTGGCTACTGAAGAAGCCAGTTTTTTAGAGCTACAAGTACCTTCATGGACCTTGGACAGCTGCGTCAAGTGGCTTTTTATCTTAATGAAGCATGTGAATCTCTTTTGAAAATTATCTGTGTCTAAGCCTCCAAATTCAGGCATGCTGGGAGTCTCGGTTTTCCAGGGCAGGGGTCCAGTTTCATTAGGCGCACGTCGTCATGGAAACAGATTCCCCAACATCTGTTACTGCTGACTTATTAGTGCATCTTTAAAAAGGGCCATGTAGTTGCACTTTGAAGAGACTTAAAGCCATAAGTGAACGTAAAATTTACAAATGGAAAAGTGAGGAAAATAAATAGCAAATGATTACAGAAGAAAAAAGAAGCAGAGAAACTAAATGAACAGATGCATATCTTCTTACCTTCTCCTCCATTTCACTCCCCGTTCCAGGTAAATTCAAAGGGCTTAAGGAAGTTGGAGTATCACTGGACTAGGGAAACAATAAGATTACAGAAGTTAGATGTTGGGACATAAAGATCCCAGCCAAGAACTGACAAAAGGCAACATTTATTCTGTCTCTTGGTAGACCCACGTCTGGTTCTCTGTTCTGTTATTGTTGGGTTTTTTTCTGTTTATTTTTCTATTTTTGTTCTCAATGTTTCAAAGGAGCTCAGGAAGGGCTACATATGGAAACAGAGAAGGTTAAAGTCATCTAGCCTAACCAAAATCCAAGCAGGAAATTTCTAGATACACTACAACAAATGTTTATTAAGTGCCTACTGCATGTAAAGCCCAGAGTCCTAGGCTCAAGGGAAATACAAAACCTACTTAAACAAAACAAAATTCTTGGCCTCAAAGAGCTTACAGTCTAGTAGGGGGTTTTAACATGTTTGACAAATCCAGTCCACTATAATGGGGAACTCACTACTTTCTCAGGAGGTCCATTCCATTAATAGCTCTAATTTTTTGTGAAGTTTTTCTTTTTATTGAGTCAAAATCGTCTCCTTTTAACTATTTATAAAAACAGGCATTATTACTAAAGTATATGGTTGAAGATTAAAGCCCTTTTTTTGTTTAAAAACAACCCACCTCGGGAGACAAAAATAATGAGCGTGGAGCGTACAGCTGGCCTTTGATCTGGTGTTAACACATCTCAACTCATGGTGGTCTCTTATTTCAGTTCCTTGACTTGGTATATGGTGCACTTCTATCTGTGGCCTTTGACCCCAGTTCACCTAAGTGGGCTAATAATGTCAAAGAAGGCTGTTAACTAAGCTCCCACCATCTCACTGGCTTTTTTCATCCTCAAGCTACCTTCCACCCCCATCTCTTGGCTCTATCTCTTTCAAACAATAAGCAAGAATAGTAAGCAAGAATAGGTCAAGTCCCCCTTTATCAAATGGAGGTAAGAGGAACTAGATGGGCATAGAAAGAATTGTAAATTCAAGGAGAAAGGTTAGAGACAGGGCTGGCTCTTGGTAAAGCAGGTAAAATTTGCTTTTGTAAAGTTTCCCTTTTCCTGTAACTTTTCTTCCTCCCACTTCCCAGTGATTTTCTTCCTTCAAAATCTGTTGTTAGAGAGAACTTGGTATCAGTTATTTACACTTAAGTGTGACTTTGCTAATTTATTATCCAAAGGAATATTTTTATTTAGTCCTATGCTAATTGTGGAATGAAAGGGATTGGCCAATTAAGTAGATTTTAAGATTCCCTAATGGAAGGAAACTTTTTAGGTAGTGTTGGGGTTCCTTTGGGAAATCCAGCCCTTGTTAAAGGATGTATTCTTAAGTATCTTTAGTTTCCTTCATATAATTCCTAATTTTATCTAAAGTCTTTCTTTTCTATTTCAACCTGGAGGAATTCTTGGGATTTTAAGTACATGCTATATAGATAAGTACTGCCTTATTTAGCTTTAAAATTACTTCCTTCAAGAATTGGGGGGGGAGGGGAGAGGAGGGGAGGGGAGAGTAAGGTAAGAGTGAAGTATACTGCCATTTCTCCTTAGTATTCTACAGTGATAGCATATTCCTTTACACTTCCTAAAGGAACTTTTAAGAAGAGTTTTTTAAAAGTTCTGCCAGTCTCTGGCACAAGTGTTTAAAACCATCAATTCCTAGGATAACCCTGCAAAAAGGATGTGATGTTGCTGTTGCTGCTACAGCTCAGCACTGATTGGTTAGGCTAGCGATAAGGTATTGTCCTAGAGCTGGGAAGAATATCGGATTTGGCACCGGGGACTTGGGTTCAAATTCTGTCCCAGCTATTTTCTACATTATCACCTCTTGCCCAGACTATTGTAATAGTCTGCAGGTGGGTCTGCCTGCCTCTAGCCTCTCTCCACTCCAGTCCATTCTCCATCTGGCCACTAAAGTGATTTTCTTAAAGCACAGGTCCAACCAATTCAAGCCCTGTTCAATAAACTCCAGTGGCTCCCTATTGCCCGCAGGATCAAATATAAAATTCTCCATTTGGCATTCTTCCTAGCTTCCCAGTCTTCTTACACCTTACTCCCTGACAGATATTCTTCAATCCAGTGACACAGGCCCCTAGGTTATTCCACAAAACGCTCTTCTTCTTTACTCCACCTGCCGCCCTCCTTAGAGTCCTTTAAATCTCAACTAAAATCTCTTTTATTGGAAGCTTTTCCCTCTCAATTCCAGTGCCTTCCTTCTGTTAATTATTTCCTATTTATCCTGTATATAGCTTGCTTTGAATATATTTGTTTGTATGTTGTCTTCTCCATTAGATTGTAATCTCGTTGAGGGCAAGGATTGCCTTTTGCCTCTTTTTGTGTCTAGTACATAGTAGGCACTTAATAAATGTTTGCTAATTGACCAATTAATCACCAGGTAGTGCCTCCCCATCCACCTGAAGTGCTTGGCACTAGGACTTGCCCTTCTCCATCGACAAAGAATCAACATAGTGATAGAAGGTCCTAGATCCCTTTTTAAAAACTCCTGGAGTGAGAGAAGTGGTCCTGGAGAGGAGCTCATTTCTGAAATGTTAGTAATGTTAGTCCAGGTTATATTTTAGGATATCTATTCCTTGTTCAAGATTCCTAAAATGATACCAGAAATCTTCTTGGGGCAGAGCTCCATGTTTAGGGGGAATGGGGGACTAAGTCAATTTGTACATCTCTTTCTCTAAGCTAAAAATGGCTTGATATAAATGAATGTTAAATGAAATAAAATTATTTCTGGTAGATTTGGCCTAAATTACAGAATATAGTATTAGTATTAATATTTTGTTTCTTTGAAACATAGCTGCAACCTCTCGGACTCCCATGACACAGCGCCGTATTGTAGTAGGAAACAATGGCTCTAGACAAAACCGACTTTCCCTCCTGCAAAGGGAGATGCCTCCCCAACTCTAGGGACCTTTCATCCCTGCTTCATCTTTTCTGCTCCATCAGCCTCTACAAGCAGGCATGAGAAAGTCCTGAATCACCTCCCTACTGCTAGAAAGTATGTCAAGCATCAGATTATTGGAAGTTAGGTCCTGTTGGTGACAACTTACTTTATTCTCACTATCAGAGAGCACTAAATCCTGGTGGGTCACAATTTCCATGGGACTACTCAGGAAAAGATCCTCTTCTAAGCTAGTCTCTGGACTGGGAGTATCTGTCTTCTTCATAGGAAGAGCTGTGGGTGGAGGGGACTGACCAAACTTGATGTTCTTGCCCAACTGTGGCTGAAGAAAGAGAAAAAGAAAAGAAAATTAGTCAATTCTGGAACAGCAGAACAATTAGAAATTCTAGAGCTAAGGGTTAGCCAGATTATCTGGTAAAGGTAAGGTTATATTCTAGATGGAACTGATTCAATTCATGAGCAAAGCAAACTAAAGCACATTGAGGCAAATGACCATGATGAAGGGCTATGATGTTAACTGGTGGACTGTGGTTTTTAGTTTCCTTCTTCCCCTCCTCCCCTCACAAACTTTCCCAATGGTGAGCCATGAACATTCTCATCCAATCAGCATCTTCCTAGATCTCTTTATAAACCTCAAAAGTGCTTGCCAGTTCTTTTGGAGCTATTCAGCCTCTGAACCTCCCTCTGGATGAACAAGAGTCTTTGTGTTCATACCATGACCCAAGCTCCTGCTCCACCCCAGGAAATTTCCTAGCTTTTCACAGTGGGGGGTGGGGGTGGGGTGGAGAGGGATCTTGACCTCTTGGAATACTGCTCTAAGTAGTCAGGATATAGAAAACACCATTCATTAACAAAGCTTTTTTTTTTTTTTAATGAAACCCTTCAGGGAAGTTTCATTAATGATGTTCTCCCCTGATACCACCTCTGCTTTACTTTTTGAAAATACCCCTGGTAATTCTATGGAGAAAAGCAGCAGATCACACAGGAAGATGTAAAAAGAGGAACACAGAAAGGTAGTCAATAGAGAGGATAGACAAAAAGGTAGGGAGAAAAGAGGCAGGGATGGAGAGGAAGATAAGAAATGAGGTGAGGGAAGGGCAAGGCATAGAAATGAGAAGGTAACAGGGAGAACAGTTAAAGGAAGCATATAATTAAAAGGCCAAGGGAATAGAAATAAAATATTTGTCGAAGAAAAAGAAAACTTGATAAAATGACACTTAAGAAAGATGGGGCAAATAAGTCACACATCTTTATGTATCTGTGATCCTATGCATGTGAGTACTCTCTCCAGTGATGTAAAGACAGCAACTTGTTCATATCTTATCAGCCTCTGCACCCCTTGCTTATTATCTCGATGACTCTTGGGCTGGACAACTGATGGTGCCCTGGGCATCACTGTTTTAGTAAAGCATGGGGGTACCTATTGATCAGGAATCCCTCTCTCTCACTCTCTCTCTCCCCCTTCCCCCCCCTCCCCCGCCCCAAGCAGTTGATCTTCTTTTTCCATCACATGTCTCACTGATATCATTTAAACCACTTTCCTCAGACCCTTCTTGGGACTTGTAACAAGTTGCCACTTATTTGTGGCCACCATATGCCTCCCCATGCCCTCTGGGTGACCTCAAGTATAATTCTTCAGACACTATGGGGTATATATATATATATATATATATTATATACATGTAACATGACTTGTAGCCATTCAGCATCATTGGAAGAATATTGGTAAACTAAACATAAACATTTAGCAGAAGTAAATGGCA
Source organism: Phalanger gymnotis (assembly GCA_028646595.1). Lineage (NCBI taxonomy): Eukaryota > Metazoa > Chordata > Mammalia > Diprotodontia > Phalangeridae > Phalanger > Phalanger gymnotis. Next base: position 365,647,161 of record CM053623.1, read on the forward strand.
TCTAGAGAGGAAAAGATCTATGTGGTGATTTGAGAGAATACTGATTGGAGGGTACACAAGGTCAAATAAGTCAGTATTCTAAACAATAGCTTTTTACTCTGGCTAATCTTTAATCCCAAAGACAAATCCATCAATTTACTCCCTTCTAACAGGAGCAAGAACAAAGATAGGAGGTCAATTTGTTCTTGTGTTACTGGGTCTCTAGCAATAGGGCTTCCAAAGGGAGTGTGCTCTTTACTTCTACCCAAAGGAAGCCCTACAAAGAAAGGTCTCTTCATTGAATTGTGAGGCCAAGTGTCTAGAGATTCACAGTTACATAATTCTATAGGTTACGAACTTCACCAGGTGACCTTAGTATGGACTCACTGCTGCTAGAGTCTGAGCCTAATTCCAATACCATAGGTGGCAACCCCACTGAGCACACTGAGGAACTTCTGATGTCAGCCTTTGAGATGACGAACAGCCCGAGCAGCCTGAGATGGGGAAGCTGTGGAGTGTCTTTCTAAGACCAGTGGGAGGGGGCAGTGAGTGCCTAGTGAAAGCCAATCAACAAGCAAGCTCAGCATAAACAGCCAATGAACCGGAGAAGACAATGGATTAACAGGAACTATACAAATGATTTACAGCATTCATTCCTTTGGGCAACCCCCTTGGGATAGTATGAATGGGAAACCCCAAAGACTCTGGCCAAAGCAGGACAGAGGTTGTCGTTCCTTTGTTTGAGATAAAAAGACCAGAAGGAATACCCCCAGCAAAGCCTAACTCAGCCTGCAGCTTGAGCATTCTCTCTCCTAGGAGCTGCAGATACCTGTTCTCAGTCATTTTAGACTTCACATTCTTTTCTGAAGGAGCTCCATTGGCCATTCCCTAAAATGACCAAGATGGAGGTCATTGGTTCTACTCACAATTGAAAAAATACAAATGACCTCCTTAGGGAAGGGGCTAAGTCTAACTTTGATCCCACATTCTTTTGTTATTTAATAAATGTTTCTCACACCACCATTATGGCTTCGCTTTCCGTTATTTTACTTTAGCTCAACAGAAACATTAATGTTGACCCTACACTGATGTTTGGAGGAAGTCAAGAATGTGACAAAACTTAGAACTGAGCTTCCAAGATGGGAAAGGGAAGGACAGAAGATAAACAGGTAACCCAGAGGCCAAGGGAGGGGGCCACCAGGAAGAATGGACAGGAAAAGAAAAGAAAAACTAATGTTAAAGGACCAGAAAAACAGGGAAAAGGAGAATGAGTGAGGGAGAAAAGAGGAGAAAAAGACGTGAATTCAGAAAGAAAGAGGCTGGGAAAGAAAAAGTAAGCAAAAGAAGGAGATAAGAGACCAGGGAGGGAAGATGAATGGCAAATGTGGTAGAAAATCCACCAGGTGGTGAGGTGCATGTGTGTGTGTGTACCTATGCACACATTTGTCCATGACTCCTGAGGGGTTAAGTGTAAATACACTGCTTTGTGTCATCGATGTATTTATCCTGGCAGTAGACACCTAATGCTATTGCTTTCCAGAATGAAAATGTATACCTAAGGAAAAGGGGCTCATTTAAAGTCCCCCAGGGAAAAGAAATTCAGACTAGAAGCAGGTGTTCCTACACTACTAACTCGAGTTTTATCGTCTTTACAATTCATACAGATTGAGTGTGTGTGTAAGGGGTGGGGGTGGGGGTGGGGAGAGATGGAGGTGGTGAGTTCTGTGTACATGTGTGGGAGGGAAGAACGATGTGTGGCACTGAGATAAACCAATTCTACAAAGATTTATCATGTGCCTAAAGCAGTGCTTTGTACACAACAGGCGCTTAATATCTGCTGAACTTAATTTTAATGATAATCAACTACAGTTCACAAATGGAGTAAACGTCATCATCTAGACAAAAGACTGTTTTCAAACACACGTACTACCATTGGACAAAAAGCGGTGAAGTCTAGGTGGCCTTCAGCTGGACATCTCGAGAGTCATGACCATAATGGTGCAATGACAAAGAAGGTGGTCAGAACTAGGGAGGTCATTTGTGACAGCCTAGTTCACTCAGAAGAACTCTCCTCTTCCGCTTGGTAGCCACAGTCTTTCAGCAGGCAGGCAACATCTGGCTGTAAGTCACCGTATAGTTTCAAGGTTCCTGCTGCCCACATTTGGTGATCTCAGGCACAGCTATTACTAGGAAGTTTCATTCATGGGGCAAATATCATAGACCCAAACAGGGGCAAGTGCACTAATTTAGAGGCAGGAAGGGGTGGGGTGGAGAGAAGGCAGAAAAACTCAGCTCCACAGGAAAAAACCCTACATTAAGCTGCTGGTGGGAGGGTGGTGGTGGGAAGGAGAGTAGGACGTAGGAGAGTTTACCCAAACCCATTATCTGGCGTTGGGCTAAAATATGAACTATTTCTTTTTTCATCATTCTTTCTAACCAGGTGCTAAGATCTGTTACTTCTGCGCTGATAATGCCATCTGAGCCTTTTAAAGTCAGTGCAACGCAGCAAAGCTCCTAGTTTTGCGCTCTCATTCTCGGTAGTGTGAAATGGAATTAATGGCTAAATAAATTCATTAAATTGGAGTTCTGAATGTTATGTAAAACAGCCCGTTGTTTACTTTGGTCTCTGCACTCTTTGTTCACTGGCATTAAGGGAAGTTTAAAATGCTCGATCACAGTAAACAACAGTCTAGGAAGGGGAACTTTCTCTTTTCTTCCTGGACTCTGTGATTTCCTTGGGGTAGGAAACTCTGGCTGAGGAAATGCCCTCTGCCAAAAGAAGATGGGCAAATCTCATGCATCTAATGGTCTTATAAAAAACTGCCTGGGCATGGGGGGTGGTGAGAGAAGAAGTGACTTCCCTGGGGATAACAGGGCCAGTCTAGTGTCAGGGCTGGGCCTCGCAGAACTGGATCTGGCCACTTTTTAACGCTGCCTCGGAATTCTTTGTTGAGCTTGACATTTTTTAAAAGAATGATCCTCCTCTTTTGGGGAAGGACTCAGAAGGTCTCTTCCCCTCATACAAACTGCAATTCATAAACTGGAGAGGCAAGTATGGAAACTTGTGCCCTATATATAAAATGCATGAAGCGAGGCTATGAATGGAACTACTGTGGAGAATGGAATGTGAAATCAAAGAAGCCACATTTTATTCACTCAGATTGGGGCATTTTGTTGTAATATGGAATGTTGCAGAATGATGTTATGAGAATGCACATACATATTTATGAGGATTTTTTTTTTAATCCCATGGAAATTCCCCAGAGGGCCCCTGTTTGTGCTCTACAGTCCTCACTCTGCCAACACAAGTTTCTCCCAGGTGTTTCTCCAGCACTACATGGATTCTGCTGTGAAAGAAAAATGAAGCCGCCACCACCCTGAGCACACTGCAGCTTCCTTCTCGCAGCAGTTACAATTCCAAAAAAAAAAAAAAATTAAATCCCCACATCAATTTAAAGTAATCAGCTCCATTTAGAAGTTCTTAACAGTCTACAATCTTCCCTTTTTTCCTTGACAGCTGCAGGGGAACATTAAGCGTTGAAATCCCCAAACATATTATGTTGCCTAAAGCATGCTTCAGACAAGCCCAAGCTACCTCTGATACGCAGGATGGATGTTTCCTCTCCTGATAGACAGGGCCACCATTTGGCAGAGCCCAGTCAGCATGTCCTGACTCTTAATTTTTAAATTCCTTACCTGATTACCACGGTCAGGAGAAGTCTGAGTCAAGTCTCCCTTGGCATGTACCTCATGGTCCAGTTCTGATCTCAAAGATAAAGACAGCTCTACTCGCTCCCCACTGCTGGGTAGCTTTAACTAGTGTTAAGGGTGCTCCATCCAAAAGGGGCAAACCTCAAAGCTTGCAAATACAGGTCCACAGAAGGTGAAAAGTGCCTTTCTATGGAACCATTATCCCGTCACTCACAGAGGGACAAGAACTAAGAGGCAGGGACAATCACCTGCAGCCAAAATTAAGGGTAGGAGATATGCTATACTTGGAAAAGTGTGGACTTATGGTCAGTGATTAGATTTTGGTAGGATACACTGACTACGTAGCATTATTACCTGAGAGATGCACCTGTATGAACACTAGAGGGCCACCTCTCCAAATAGCTCCACATAAGGTTTGACTGGAGCCACTGAAAGTTTCTTAAGCTTTAAAGGAAACTTGCCAATGTTACTCTTTTCCTGTGGTAAATTTCAGTAGAATCGGTAGAAGGAATTTCTAAAAAAAATCAGCCAGTCATTTCGAGAGTTAATTTTCTGCCAAATAGGTGTTATTCATGACCCCATTTCTCCTTGCAGACATACACACGCCCAGACATACAAATGGTAATGCGCACACCAATGAACACGCACCCCATGCTGATGCATGTGGGTGGGCAATCCTTTTGTGCAGCTCACTAAGCATCAAGACCAGTGTCATGTTTTCATGGGTAAGGCAAAGCACTCATGCACGTCAACTAGGAGTTACTGGTGTTTCTAAGACTTACCAGGAACATACTGCTTAGTCGACTGCAAAATAAAGCACAATCTTTTGGGGGTAACTCAGTTATTGATTACAATACACCAATAATCACATTTTCTATGATGATGGCAACCATTTTGTTCCTTGTACAACTGGGTCTTCTATTGTGCATTTTAAAACTATAGCCCCAAACTGGAAGTCCTGTAATAAGGTCCATGTGGCTGAATTTATTCTTAAAACTCAAGGACAGGCAAATTACATGTTAATAGATGTTGTCAAAGCAGGAGAAGCCAAGCTGGATGCTGTTATGGTTTTCTTATATATCTCTTCCTTATGTCAATGGACTTAAACTTGGAGAGAAAAGAGCAAATGACAGAGAAGGGAGGCTTTAATGGCTTAAAATGGCTCTAAGCCTTTCGGGACACCCTAAATGTTATTTGCACAGCACCTTGAATATAGGTAGGCATTTGACTATTCAGTGATTGATTTTAATTTTTCATGATTACAGAATGATATTTTTCAGTCTATTGAACCCTCACCTTGCCAACACAGCGCTGAGGTGAGGCCTTAGAGTGATAACACAGGAGCCATTTAAAGTTATTCATCATTATGTAACTATAAGGCACCTCTAGAGCAGAGGTTCTCTTCTATTTTATTCAATTTTATTTTATTTTCCACTCCAAATTCTCTTCCACCCACCTCCCCCTTCCTTACCCATTGAGAAAGGATGAAGAAACAAAATGCATTGCAAATACATATAGTCAAGTAAAACAAATTCCCACATTGACCATATTCCAAAATATACATGTATCTATATATCTATGTCTCTATCAATATGTAGTGAGCAGGAATTCTTAACTTTTTTGTGTCATGAACATCTTTGGCAGCCTGGCAAAGCTTACAGACCCCTTCTCAGAACTGTGCTTTTAAATGCATGTACTACAATACACAGGAGGTTACTAGGGAGGTTAAAGGCTAGTGAAACTAAGGTTGTAATTTTTGTCCTCAAGTTCATGGATTGTCTCCTTAGCCTTCTCTTTCAGTCCCTTTTCCCCTTCTTACTCCTCTTAACTCACAGCTCCTTCTGGGTGCTATAAATGTAAGAGCCCAAATGACAGAAGCCACAAGTAGGATACCCTATCGCCTTCAATCTAGACCCTCAGTTAAAAATGAAGCTGAAATTCAGGAGAGAAAAACTAGAATTACATTAGAGGAGGAATCAAGGCCACCTGAAATATTACGGAGATTCATGCATCAGATAGGGAAGGGGTTGTACTGTATAACTTGAAGGTTCCTTCTAACTCAAGATTCTCTAATGGAGTTATGGTGGACAGTGGGGTCAAGAGCAGAGGAGGCCAGAGGAAAATGTCTGGGGCTCTTCCAGTAGCGAGTTTTGAGGTTTTTTTTTGTCTTGTTTTTGCACTATTTGTTATGCTCTTGACTCAGCTGACGCAAATATCTGCCGGCAGAACTTGTTGGATACTGACTGAACAACGTTTCAGGTTCAGAGCTTAGTCAATCTTGAATAAGAACAATGAGGAAGTTTAAAGAAGGTGGCCAATTTCCTCTTAAATGTTTGAGTTCACACCATTCTGAGCTAAATAGTAGGTAAGTAGCAATGCTTTCAACTGTTCACTAGCCTGGATTTATAAACAGGTAGCAATTAGACAACCAGCCTTATTCACAAAGTGGACTTCTTGGTGTGCTGTAGAGGGTTGTGTGTGCTCCATAAAAGAAGCTGGACAAATTTCCCAGTGCTTCTCAAGGTCATCCAATCCGAAGCCTCTTTACTCCTCTCCCTTTTCTTGGACATGATATTATATTATATTTCTATTCTATTCTTCTATCCTATCCTATCATATTATATTATAATGACTTACTGTCTTTCCTCATCATTTAGTAGGGGAGGAGCCTCTATCTGATTCGGTTTTATGAAGAAACATTGGCCAATTGTAGAAGGTTACCAAGGAGATGCAACACTGAGGGCTGGAAGTAGATTTCCTGAAAGAGTCATTATGAGAAGAATGAAATCATCACACGTTTCAGGCCCTAAACTCTGAAGTGGCCATTGGATAATGCCACAACAGATAAAAAGAAAGAAGCTTTTATTTGCTGGGCATTTCTTTCAGTAGCAGAACTGTAGTCAAAGTTGACTGAGGAGTTCTGTACTGGGGTTTTCCTCTCCTCATTTTAAACTTTCATCTTTTCCCTATCGCCTTCAATCTAGACCCTCAGTTAAAAATGAAGCTGAAATTCAGGAGAGAAAAATACTGTCAGGCAGGTAAGAAGCAATAAATTGTGGGCATCTTACTGATGAATGAAAGGCTCTTATGGGACCGAGTGAAACTCCTCACCTTGGCCACCTTTTGGCCATCCTGATTTTTTTGTACGTGACCAGATTAGAGACTTCCCCATTTTCTTCCTCTGCTAGGCCCCATCTTTTCAGCTCTTAACTCCCAGTCTCAAGCTTTCTTACCTGAGGAGTTTTGACTTTGCCCAGAATGTTGTCCTGTGATACTGCTTGAATTGTCTGCTCACTTTCTGCTCCCCCATCAGGGATAAAAATACTGTCATGGGAAAACGCCCGGGTTCCCATAGTATAGTTGAAGGACCTGGAATGCAAACCATGTGCTTCGTTTTATTAAGGTGATTAAAAATTGTCTTTGCAATTCAGTTTTCATTCTTCCCTATCTAAGGCTTCTCTCTCTGGTCAAGGACTTTTGAGATTTTGTTCTTTGTGGGAGAGCAACAGTGCTATGAGTTGGCCAGGATGATGAGGACCATAGGCCCAAGAGAACAGATCTCTCACAGGTTCATGGTATAAAACCACTACTACTCTGATTTTAAAAAAATCACAGACAATTAGCAAGTTCAGTGGTTAAAGGATCCAGTGCCTGAGCTTTTGAGGAAGTTTTTATTTTCCCATTGTGATCTGAAGACCCTTCCCTCCAGTCAATGCAATTGCCATCCTACATGTTAGATTGCAAATTCCCCAAGAGTAAGGATTGTTTCATTCTGTGTATTTGTGTCCCTAGTGCTTAGTACAATGCCTGCCCGGTACATAGTAGGCTCTTTATAAATGCTTGTTAGTTGATTGATTGGTGGCTGAATAAACCTTAACCAATCGATCAAGTCAAGGAATGTTAAGTGATGTGACAAGCATTGTGGGAAGCTCAGAAGTCAAAGACAACCCTTCCACTTGGGAACTTATAATCTAGCTAAGGAGAAAATGCAGACATGGAAAACAATTAGACAATAAGGCAAGATTAGACCATTTGTTTTAGATTATAAATGCTACAGAAATTCTGAAAACCAACTGGCAGCTCCTATTCTGAGGCCTGGGCTTTCAGAGAAAGCAATGTCTTGTACCTGATACACATTTAACAAGGATTTGTTGATTGAGGATATGGGAAGTCAAAGATTTCAAGTACAGGCTCAGAGACGGTCTGACAACCAGCTAAGTTTTGAGAAGTTCATCACCAGAAGGCTGGAAACAAGGTGATCAATTAATCCAATAAACATTTATTAAGCACCTACTATGTTCCAGGCACTGGGGATAGGTACATGAAACAATTCCTATTCTCAGATTATATTCTAAAGAGGGAGACAACATGTACATATATCTGTAAGTGTTTTTGTATGTGTATGTATGTGATATGCACACACACATATATGTGTGTATATGTATGTAAAGAACAGATATTTAGAAATAAAATAAAATACAAATTTTTGCAATTATTTATTTATTTTTTTTACCAAACCAACTCACACGACTCAACTTATATGTGAGTTGCTATATGCACTGGTGGAGGGACTATCCATACCATCTTAAAGTATTTGAAGACATAACAAGGGGAGATTGGACTTGAAAGAAGTATAATATTTCTATTGCCACAGAGGCAGGGAGAGGGCATTACAGATATGGGGAACATCACAAGCAAAAACAGAGAGGCTTATTAAACATGGAATGTGTTTGACGTGCCGCCTGGAGTCAATGGTTTCTGTTAGAGAATGGAGGGAGATAAGATGTGATAGAAATGATAGGAAAGATCCAATGGGTGGGTGATGATCTTTGGATGCGAAAGTAAAGGGCCCTTGACTTTGTCTAATAGACAAGGGACCCAGGGAAGATTTTTAAGAATGAGAGAATGATGATGGAAGAAATGTTTGGGTAGATAGCAAGATACGAAATGGTTACTAAATACCCTGGAAGATATAATAATAAGTGAACTTGTCATCACAAAAACAGTTTTGATAGCTCACACGTTTATATTCCTTCACAATTGACAAAGAACCTTCCTCAGAGCAATCCTCTGAAGAAAATATTAAGAATGACTCACATTTCTACAGCACTGGCAGGCACACAGAGTACTTCTTTCACAATATCCCCAGGGGGTAGATAAAGTGATTATTTTATAGATGAGAAGGCTGAACCTCCAAAGTCACCTGCCCAATGTCACACAGCTAGTAAACGGTAAGCCTAAGATTTGAACCCAGATCTCTACATCTAGGCTCTTTCCACGCTACCACTCTTGAATAACAGCTCACATTGCAGAATCCTTTTCAGATGCAGTATAGCGTAGAGGACAGCGTGCTGGCCTTGAAGATTGAAAGACCTGGATTCAAGTCCCACCTCTGCTGTATCCCAGCTGCGGGACCCTGGGCAAGACACTCAACCCCTTGGTCTGCTAGGCAACCCTTTGAAACCCTAGTAGTAAATAAAATGCTGAACTGTATTAGAAAAGGGAGTTCCCTATGCCAGTGAAATCACAGGTGCAGTTTCTTAACAGTTTACAAAGCACTTTTATCGCAACATTTTGAGGTACGTAGTAAAAGCCTCATTATTCCCATCTTACATGTGAGGAAACATAGATACCAAATGACTTTCCTGGGGTCATATGGCTCGCAACTGTAGAGGCTAGGGCTTAAACCTGGTTTTCTGATTCGAGGCTCTTTCTCCACTTGGACACAGGACACATCAAAGAGCTCAGTTTCCTGGCATTCACCTGCAAGCTATTAGCTCTCTCCAGGGTAGCAGCAGGACAGATGACTTCCACGACGTAGGTCAGGCACAGTGCCATTGCTTTCAGGCACTGAGAGTGTTCAGGGACAGCAGGTCAATGCCGCTTGTTTCCTTTCCCCACAAAACCATAAAAAGAGCTTCCTCTAAAGTCTAATGTCCAAATGCTGCTTGCGGTAGGGCAGCCTTGGATGGTGGTCTTGCTTCAAGTCTTCTGGTGCTGTGGGTAGGGCTCAACTCCGTAATACTTGTTTTCTATGCAAGGCTAGTCTCTTTTAGGAAGATCGATGACCACATTGAAACCTCTGAGTTTCCAGATGCCCTGTGCAGCGTTTGGCTTCTTTCCCCAGCTATGCCCCTTCAAGCACCAGCTGATTCGCTTTCAAAAACTCCCAAACGACATCCCAATCAAAAAATAATCCCCATTGACATTAAATTCAATCTCCAAAATTCAAAAACAAATCCCAGACGAAACCTGCCTGTGGTCAGGGAGCTACTAAACGTGACTTTCTCTCTGATCATTCAAGGCTTCATACATAGGAGCTATTTTCTAATAAGCCTCAAAATACTTGGCAGCTCCAGGTTTCACCTTCAGGACCAAATGGAGGAAGATGAATTCAGTTCATTCTCATCTGGAGAATGGAGAGGCTGTGTAGTAAAGTCAGACAATCACTGGATTTGAACCCAGAACACTCAGAGGGTTAAATCCCGGCTCCAAAGCTTAATGTGACCGCAGGCGCATCATTCATCCTCCCTGAGCTCTCTCTTTTTTTTCTTTTCCTGTGAAAGTCATTATACCAGTACTCCCTACATTACAAAGGAAAATATTGTAAACGGTAAAGGGAAAGGGACAGGGACCGGACCTTGTCATTTCACAGGCATAGAAACAACCAGAACTTCCTCTACTTTCTCTGTAGGTTAGCACCTTTTCTGGGATTGAAAACTTTGGCTAATTGCCTGTAGTACCAGGAGTAACTTGCACATAGCTGGTATCTGTCAAAGGCAGGTTTTCCTGGCTCCAAGGACAGCTCTCTCTATCCACTACATCATATTGCCTCTCAAAATTCTAAAGCACTATATAAAAATGAATTATTATTGTTAGTATAATCTTCACCATCATCCATTCTTTGTCAGCTGTCCAGTGGCTTCAGACATCCAGGACATCATCAGGAGTACAGAAAGAAACCCCAAAACCCTCTCTGACTAGGACTTTATTCTACAGGGGCAACATAGAACACTCTCCAGCTGGGGTCTACTGAATTATTGACTTATAGTTATATGCAAAATTAAGCCTACTAATTAAAGAAGTCAGGTTATCTGGTTTCACTTGGCAACCTTCAGTCTGCTGGAAATCATAGCAGCCAGTAGATAAGAAAGGAGTAGAGATGGTGGAGGGATTTGGATACAAGTGAAGGGGAATGTTTGGAGGTTATTGCTAGCAGATTTATTGAGAAGTACCTGCTGGTAGTGAGGAAGCAAAGAGAATCACCAACTAAGAAAATTCAACAGTCAGTAGTGAGCCAATGGCTTGCAAGTTAAGTTAATGTCAAGAAACTGGGCTCTTTGATACGCCCTATGTACAACTGTGCAAGGAGCATGTTTCTTAGAGTCAGATGCCCAGAGACAAAAAGCCCAAAGTACCTTCACAACCCCTGAAGACCTCCCTGTTCTTACATGAGATGACTTATGTGACGTATTTTGTAAACCTTAAGGTGCTAGTCTATAAATGTGTTATTATCATTGCAGCACAATAGGTAATGATCATAATGATTACCTTAATCACTAAGGCAAAGTTACATCATGTTCAGTTTACTCTGTTTAGGAAGGCAGGGAAGAGTGTAGTTTATTTGGGAAGATTTCCACATCAAATGGTTAAAATTAAAAACAAAGTAAAACAACTTTCAGTTCTTAAAGGAGTATGCTTTACACATACCTAAAATACTGCATTCCCCCACAATGTCAGAAAAAAACAAGGACCTGCTCTACGTGTCCAGATTCATGTTCAATTCAATTCAAACAAAGTCTTTGTCACAGCCTCCCTTCTCCATTTCATCTCACACATACAATTAAGCCCTCAAACTTTCAACTCCCTAAGAAACTCCTTGGAACAAAGGTCCAGTTTTCATTATTGAATGATCTGCTTTCTTTGCCCTCTCAGTAAACTTACCACAAATTCATAGTTATGAGACAGGAAAAAGAAATGATGAGTTTTGACTTAATTTCTTTGTGGTATATAACACAATAACCTGAAATTACAGGCCCAATGCCTACCCCTATTACACAAATGGCACCCATTCATTCATGCACAGGTTCATAGGCTCATATATCAAAACACATTTACACAATGCATAGGTCAAATGTATATTGGGTGCTTAATAAATATTTATCATTTTACTTCTAACCCCTTCCTATTCCCCCATTCCCTCATTCATTCAGGCAACAAGCATTTGTTGAGTTTAGTCTGTGCCAGGCACTGTACTAAGAATATTGGTGATAGCCTCTACCTTCAGGGGGTTCCCATTTTAAGGGAGTGAAGACCACAATATGTAGAGAGCAGGCATAATACATGTTGTATATATACATATATACCTAATATCATACACATAAGGTATATGTGTATATATATATACATATATACATATACGCGTATATGTATATATGTATATAGTCAGCACACTGTTCTCCCCCTTTTATCTGGTACTGAAAGTATCATCAGAATATGAGCTTTTTGAGGGCTGGGACTGTTTCGGCCTTTCTTTTTGTCACCTGGGCTTAGCACAATGCCTGACATACAGCAAGTGCTTTTAAAATGATTGTTGACTGACTTACTGAAAGACACCAAAGGCTCATCTCTACACATCTGTATAGTCAGTAGGGTTGGACTGTCTCTCTTCTCTTCCACACATGAACTTGAGGCAGCATGCTGACTCTTGGAAACTTCCTTAAGTTGATTTCAAAAAGATATTGATTCTGGGATGAGGTATAAGTAGGAATTTACTCCAAGAGATTATCTTGGATCTTTGGTTACCTAAAAGAACCCTGACACTCAGTGTATGAGTACACCAATGAATGCATGGGTGATATCCTGGACAAGGAAATTAAACACCTCCTGGAAGAGAAATTTTTGATGGAATCCTGGTGCTCCATAAATATTCACCATTGATAATAAACAGATGAGCTAAAAAGAAGAGAAAAACCTTTTAAGTCTCAGTCCCAAGGAAAATTTTATGATTTTCCTTATAGTGCTTTTGAATATGGCACTATTATGGAATTATGAAAATAATTTAATATAAGAAAATGTCTCTTATCCTTTCATTTAAGAAGTAATCTTCTTTAGAGCAGCTTTACAAAAAGAGCAGCAATGTAAAGACATGACTATTTAGAGTTAAATTCATATTGCAGCGTTATATCAATACTCTATAAAGAAAAAAATATAATTAATTATACACCAAAAATAAAAAGCGCATAGATTTTCAAAATCAGCTTTGAAAAGTCACAAGATACCTAAATAGTATAGTTTTCTTTTGGTATTGAAAATTCTGCATGACAACAATTCTCTGTCCTTCTGTTCCTTAGGAATCATCATTTCTAGGTTTATTGCTTTCACAACCCAAAGAATCATGTATAGAATTATCTATATGGTATTTTCAACACAATGTCCTCAATGCAGCTCACCCCATTTTTTAAGGTAGTCAGTTATGTTAGAAGCGATTTTCTTTTTAGAAAAAAAAACTGTAAGGAAAAAAAATCCCAAACCTCCTATATCTGCACGAAGCGATGTGGAAGAAGCCCAGCCTTTCTTTCTTCTAGGCTTGTGCATGCCTCCCAGATTGTGGCTTCCAGGTTTTCTAGCCTTTGTCATGCCACACTCCCACTCAGAGCACACTTACGATTACGTGACTTGTCAGGAAGAAGCAGCAGGGTGAATTTCTACTTTTTAACTTTCTGAGTTCCATTTTCTTCTGGGACTCTTTCAGAGGTGAATAATGGATGGACTCCCCACTGTCTTCCCCAGGTTTCTTCAGCTGAGCAGACTGTTGGTTCTTGCCCAAGGATAGTGCATCATAGCGAAGAGGGTGAAATACCTTTCTACCTGACCTTCCAATTACCAACTATCAAATATTTGGCCTTGAGTTCACCTTGCACACTTTCAGACATAGGCAGTTTCACTGTTCAACCAATCAATGTGCTTTGCAGTCCTTCTTCCTCTCCATCAAAATATAATTAGGCTTTTTTTTAAATGTATGGCACAGGAAGGGTGTTGGTATTAAAAAATCAATTTCACCCAATTTCCTGTTGATTCCTGTGAACTGCCTCTTAGCAACTGATGTAACGGAATGCCCTGTGACAGAATGAGATCTTTGGGCCACAAAGTTTTCTCTAACCTTTATCAAACTTTGCACCAGAGAATGCTTACATTTAAATTAATTTTTTTTTCTAATCTGCACTTCTGATGATGTAGTGCAAAGCTTCTGGGGGAAGGAGAGTATCTTTCAGCTAAGCAGGAATATATGAGGTAGTCCTCTGTCATGCACAGGGTTATGGTATTTGGAGATCAGCTACTCTAAGGATGAGGAAACCGAAGTTCATAGAAGCTGGGGTGTATTATTGCCTAAAGGCACAGAGCTACTTACTGACAAAGCTCTAACTGGAACCTTGGTCTCCTGATTCTGAATCTAGTGTTCTTTGAATTATGCCAGACCTGGTAACATCTTTGGAAGACTAACTTTTTATTATCTGGGAAGAGGAACACAATGGCACGGATTGACTTTTTTTTTTTTGAAGGGGGGAGGGGAGAGACTGACTCTCCCTCTCTGGTCCAGGCTGGCACTCTAGTCCAATCTAGTCCGATTTACTGTCTGATCTCTTGCTGATTGGCATGGATGCTTTTATGTATTCCATTTCTGACCTGGATATTTTGTCCTTCTTCAGGCTGCCCAGTGGCCATACAACTTGCCTGCCCTCTGCCTCCTCCCGGTAGATTGGCCAGTTCAAAACAGGTGCTATGCCCTGTGAGGAATAAGTCCAGCCAAGCCACCTATCCAGTTGAGATGCCCTGCTCTGTGCTGAGCCAACTTAGCCTAGGAGCAAAGTGACTTCTCCATCACCAACACCAATACCCTGACTCACAGTGAATTTTATGAGAAGTCCCCAGAGAAAGAAAGAGCATTGAGGCCCAGCTGTTTTGGAGTTGGCCTTGGCCACATATGTGAGTGTGCCCAGTCTCTCCCCCCACCTCCAAGATTCACACGCTTAATATTCCAGCCAAGCTAACCTTGCCTTACCAGAAATCAATATTCCACCTCCCACCTCTCTTTGTTTCTTTCTATTCGCTGTCTGAGCCTTCCCTTGCCCTACAACGTACCTCTTCCTTAGCTCTGCTTCCCCTAAGGCTCAGCTAGGTGACCCAGCGGATCAAGTAGCCAGGTGCGAGGGAGACCTGAGTTCAGCCTCAGATGTGACCCTGGGCAGATCACTCAACCTCTGTTGGCCTCAGTTTCCTCAACTGGGGGATAACCTCATCAAAGGGGGATAATAGCACCTATTTCCTAGGGTGGTTGTTAGATACTGGTTGTCATCCTTTGTTCTTGAAGAAAACCAAAATGACATCACTACGTTGGAGTCACGGTGCAGTGTGTCCAATTGTGGCTGACCAGACCAGTATGAGCTGGGAATGCTCTAGCACAGACTGGGCACAAATAGTAAAGCGCTTAGCACAATGCCTGGCACACAGGAGGCACTTAATAAATGCTTGTAAGCATTTATTCCTAATCTCCCTAGCAAAGGCTCTTTCTCTCCTCAAATAATTGTACATCTTCTACTTATCTCTTTGCTAATCGTATCAACCCAGTAAAATGTAAGGGCAGGAGCTGGACTTCATTTGGTATTTGTATCCCTAGTTCCCAGCAAAGTATGTATCTTGCATATGCTAGGTGCTTAATAGATGTTTAATGGCTTTTCATTACTGAGGCAACAGGACCAATCCTATAAACGGGCAGAGTAGTTGACTGCTGACCTGGTGAGCTTTATGTCTCCTTTCTAAGTCTCTACCTCAGTGACCTGCCATGGCAACATCCCCACCATCCATTTCTGTGGGTCAAGGCTTTGCCTTCAGAAGGACCCTAATTATAATACAAATACGTTACCTGGGATACATAATGTGTTAACCCAGTAACAGTCATCTGCAGAGATTACTTGAAGAGTCCCTAGCGGGGTATGAGAAGAGTACATGTTTAAGGGCTGAGGGAAGAGGCCTGGAAGGTCAAAGGCTGGGTGGTGATGCTGGGAAGGGGCAGGCCTGGGTGAGGCTGAAGAGGGGGACTTGGATGAGTGAATCACCAAGGGAGACTGTGGCTCTAGAGAGGTAATGACATAAAGGGCAAAGAGCATCTGGCCATAAGATTGTCTACTTCACCACTGTACTAAGAGCCAGCTCTGCCAAGTAGTAACTCTGGATCGTCTCTCACACTCATCTGTCATTTGCTCATATTCCCAGACCGTTACTTGACTTTTAACTCACTGCTAAAATAGGGATCTACTTGCAGGGTGGAGGGCGCACTGTCCTAAGTTTCAGGGGTTTCGTGCAGCTGTTTTCAGAGATACTCTCAGTCGTTCCAAGGTGGTATGATATGAGGAGACGTGTGTTCACTATTCTCCTGGCCTGTGCTCTGGTCTGCCTCACGCTTTTTATCTCTTAGACAATTCTGAAATTGGTGAATGCAGGGAGTTATGGTCTTCTATTAATCTCAGTCAGAGGGACTCAAGTATTCAGAGTCTATCAACATCTAAAGGGACAAGATCTTACCTTCTGTGTGGGGACAACAGACCTTATTTGCCTGTCTCTTTTCTGGGAGTACTAAATGGTCTCTGCTCTCTCTCTCTCCATCTCTACACACACACACACACACAAACTCTCACGACTCTCTATAGTAGCCCACATCTTTAAAATCACATAATTGACAGAAAAGTACAAAGACTTCAAAATTCCCTCCATTTATTTTTTTTATTACAAAAGAGCATTAGATTCAAAAATGAAGAAAAGAAAAAACAGCCTTAGAGTCTCTTCAACAAGAAATCTCTCATGCATATGTGATGGTCCAAAACATTTTGTTTTCTGGGCCTAGCCTTTCTTGCAACAGAATATCTCTCTACTCAACGTGGGACTTGCCAGACAATCTTATCTAGTTTCTCTACCCTGCCCTTTTCCAGGAATACCTCATCTCTGGAATGTCCTATGCTAGGAACTTCTATGCTCCCTAAGACCTTGCTAAGCAGTGCAGCTTCCTACCTGTGAGATAAGTGGGAAAACAATCAGATTAACAGATAGACTTTGCCTCTCCCTTTAAAAACCTTGGCACTTTTTTTTTTTTGCATCCGGGAGTATGGGGTTCCCATTCCAAATTGGCAGCCTGCTAGATACTGTGTGCCAGGTTGAGAAGACTTCCTTTCTTGGATTTCCTCTGTCCCCTTCCTTCCACCTGGCCTGAATATCATCTCATCCGGGGCCTGGATCCCCCAGCTGAGTTTTGGACATATGTTGCCCCTTCAGAGACCCAATTATGTCTTGATCTCTTAGGTGACTTTAACCCAGAGGTATCCGTGCCTCGTAATCCCCCCTCCTCATGCCCTTGAATGTTTCAAGCTAAGCCACAAGCTTTACTTTGAGTGAGTTAAAACAGGATAAATAAAGGCCTATTGCTTTTCAGTATCATTGGCCTACTTTACTGCTTCTCTGGAAGTCTTTAAGGTGCCCTGAAAGCAGCTACATAGAATAGAACAATGGGTCAACTTAAAACAATATTCACTGGTAAAGGTAACTGAAGAAATGGGTCTGTTCAATGACCCTCTGGTCATACATGTCAAATGAGGCATAGGACACTGAGATGAAGGCCTGCTAAATATGGTCTACACAAGAAGTGTCAAACCTGAGGCCCACAGGCTGTGGATGGCCCACAACACTATTGAGTGCAGCCTGAAGCCGATTAAAATACAATTTTTACCTAATTTTAATGTGTTGATATATTAGTTAAAAAATAAGAAATATGTGAACATGTATGGTTTTATAAGTCAACATATGACCCTTAGGGATCCTTATGTATGCTTTAGTGGCCCCTATGTCTATTGAATTTGGTCTACACTTCTATAGAAGATGCCTTACACAAGGTCTAAAGGGAATAGAAATTAAATCCCCCATACGGTTCTTGTTTGTAGATGACGTTATACTTCTTGTTATAAAGCTCCAGATGATATTAAGTAATTAAAATAGTTTTTTTTTATTCATGCTATCACACTGCTGCATGAAGTTTCCAAAGAAACACCATGCATTCACCGGCCTAAACTGGGGTGGGGAACCTGCAGCCTCGAGGCTACATGCGGCCTTCTAGATCCTCAAGTGTGGCCATCTGACTGAGTCCAAGTTTTACGGAACAAATCCTTTTAAAGGGATTTGTCCTGTGAAGTTTGGATTCAGTCAAAGGGCTGCCCAATAAAAGGATTTAGACCATCAATTCTGCACTAAATTCACCTCTTAGATTAGGGGCAAAAACTCGACACATTCTGGGACCCAAGCCTTTCCAT
Source organism: Phalanger gymnotis (assembly GCA_028646595.1). NCBI lineage: Eukaryota > Metazoa > Chordata > Mammalia > Diprotodontia > Phalangeridae > Phalanger > Phalanger gymnotis. The sequence continues at coordinate 365,665,205 of CM053623.1, forward strand.
CTTATAGATTAGAATAAAATGAGATGCTCCTGGAACACTTTGCATTTATTAAAAGGAGGTTGACTTGACAGCATGGAAAGGATACTCAACAAGAAGAGAGTCTTAATTCAGCCTGGCCGAACAGCTGCAGCTCCTTGCGCCCCTGGCCCTTCTTTGCGCCGAGACAACCAGGAGGCTACCTCAAAAGCCCAGACCATAGTCCTGTGAGTCAATTAAGGCTTGAGGATAATTTCAATACCTTTTCAGGGAAAACTAGCCTAATCCGCATGGGGTATAGTCATGACAAAAGCTATCCCAGTCTGGGGCAGCTAGGTGGCGCAGTGAGTAGAATACTGACCCTGGAGTCACGAGGACCTGAGTTCAAATTTGACCTCAGACACTTGACACACTTACTTGCTGTGTGACCTTGGGCAAGTCACTTAATCCCAATTGCCCTGCCCTCCCCTCTCCAAAAAAAAAAAAAAAGCTATGCCAGTCTGCAGGAGCCTAAAAGTATTACTCCAATCACACATTTCCAAGAGAAGACCGACTTCTTGGCAGACCCCCAAGTGTTGTTCAGCCTGGATATCCATAAGGCATCCCCTTTGAGATAGAAAGCAACTACTCCACTTTATCTAGCCTCTGCAGACATTTCTAGATTAAGTACTGGAGGAGATGGGCTCTGATTTTGATTCACAATCCAACAGCCTTTCTTTTCACAAATTTAAATGGCATATAAGGAGAACATGGTTTTAAATTGTGACCAGATGGAGAGTATTATTTATTAGACTCCGCCACAGCTGCCTGGCAGAAGTATGCTTAAGTAGCCAAATATTCCATGGATCCTAAGTATTGTTATTACCTACTAATTAACTGTTCTACCCCCTAATTAACTGTTTAATATCTATTGAATTCTATGTATGAGTCAAATACTGTATGATCATGGGAATTTAGAAAATCTAATTCAGAGGTTATTAACCTGGGGTCTAAGATTTTTTTTAAAAATGTTTTGATAACTATATGTCAATATGGTAATGTTATGTATTTTATTTTATGCATTTAAAAACATTATTCTGAGAAGAGAGCCATAGATTTCGCCAAACAGCCAAAAAGTTTAAAAATATAAAAAGTGTTGAGAAAACCTTATCTGGTCCAACTCCCAGACAAGGAAATTGAGACTTCAAAGAGTCATGGGTTAAGTGCCTGGAGGGTCAGCCTTCAATGTGACAACGTAGGTATTTTGCTTTCTCTTCCTATTTATTATGTTCTAGCACATACCTTTGGGAGAGAAGAAATGGCAGTTGGTTATGTCAGAAGCTTTGGGGGAATATGCATCTCTCTCTTCTAAAGAGTCAACTGCACAGGACAGTTAAGTATCATTGATTTCTTATCAGAATTTCGGATAAGCTGGGGCAGCCAGGTGGAGCAGTGGATAGAGGGCTGATCTTGGACTCAGGAAGACCTGATTTCATAACCAGCTTCAGACACTTACTAGCTGTGTGACCCCAGGCAAGTCACTTCACCCTGTTTACCTCAGTTTCCTCATCTGTAAAATGAGCTGCAGAAGCAAATGCCAAACCATTCCAGCATCCTTACCAAGAAAACCCCAAATGGGGTCATGGAGAGTCAGACCCGACTGAACCACAACAAAGCACAAAGACCTGGGTTTAAGTCCCACTTCTAATACAACCTTGTCCTGTGATCCTGTGCAAGTCACTCTTAGTGTCCCAGACAACCCTCTAACACTCCAATTTGTAGAGAGGGTGCTGATCTGCATAGGTAGAGAGCTTTTTCCTCACAAGGAGTTTCCCACACCAAAGAAATCACTCCAGTCAAAAAACCAATAAACAAAACATTCCTCTAAATAAGGTAACATATAACACAGTGCAAAAAACACTGGACTTGGCTCTCTCACTTACTAGTTATGTGACGTCAGGCATATTTTGTCACTGAGCTTCAGTCAGTCAAACAACAAACATTTATTAGGCATCTACTCTGTGCTATGCCACATGCTAGGCTTACAAAGAAAGGCAAAAGCAGGGCCTGCCCACAAGGAACTTACATTCTAATGGGGGAGTCAAACATGAAAAGAAGAACTAGGAACATATACAGTCTATATCTACATCCATCTATCTACGGAGAGAGAGAAAGAAAGAAAAAGAGAGAGAAAGAGAGAGAGGGAGGGGGAAGGGGGAAGAGAGAGAGAGACAGACAGACATAGGAGGTAGAAGGAGGTAGAAGGAGGGAGGAAAAGAGAGAGAAAGGAGGAAAGAGGCAGGGAGGGAGAGAGGGAAAAAAAGGGGAGATGAGAGAGAGAGAGAGAGGGAGGGTGGGAAGGAGGTGGGGGTGAGGGATGGAGGCAGGGAGGAGAGAGGAGATAGAAGGCAGTCTTAGAGGGGGAAGGCCCTATCAGCTGAGGGTGACTGGGAAAGGCCTGTAGTAGTTGGGATTTGAACTGAGTCTTGCAGGATAATAATGTATGTACTACCTAACCTACAGAGCTGTTGTAAAGATAAACTGATATAGTTTCTAGGAAAGTGTTTTCTATTGATAGAGCCCTCTATTATGCATGTAATTTATTACTATTAGTATCAATGCTAGAATTTTAACTGAATAGTCCATGGGTTGGAGTTCCAGTTTGAAGCTTTATTTTAATGAAGAAACTTGGTACAGTCATAGCCCTTAAAGTGATAAACAGAAGACTGAGGTAGGATTGAAGGTGGGTGGGGTCCAACTTACTGTGACAGCACTTGTGCAGACATCATCCAAGCTTCCTTATTCTTGAAGAGTAAGATTATACACAATTAATTATCAAGCCATTCAGGTTTTCCTTGGGTTAGTAGTTTACCAAGAGGCTCTGATGGCTGCTGCCTTCCCCTATAACCTTGATTTCACAGAAGGATTGAAAAGCACACTCATTATGGGGCAACTTTCCCTTTGGATACTAAGAACATGAAGCTGCCTCCTGACAAGTAGGGAGAGATTGAGAGAGACCTATAAAGGGCCATGGATCTCAAACACCTACCTGGAGGACTCTTTGCACAGTCATAACAATGACTCAAGTTTAAATTTACATAAGCCTGGAAGTTTGGTGCCCAGTATGCCTAGGAAAAGCCTGAGTCAGATGGCAGACTGCAAGGGGAGGTCATAAAGAATGGGGTGCCCTTAGATCCCTGGTTTCTAAGGAATAACCAAGATAAACTCCTAAGAGAATCACATCTAGGACCCAGACACCCAGAAGTCAGTCAGTCAATAAGCATTTGTTAAGTGCTTTCTATGTTCCAGGCACTGTGCCAAGAGCTGCAAATATGAAAAAAGAAAGAAATGGCTGCTCTCAAGGAGCTTACAGTCTGAAAGCAGGGGTTGGAGAGTAAGGTGTCTGGGGTCATGACAGAGAAATCCAAAGAACCGCAGCCAGATGGGGAATGAAGAGATGACTGACCCGGAAGGCCCCTCCCCCAATATAAATTTTGGGAAGAGCTCTTCCCTCTGCTCTCCAATCAGAGAGAGGGTAGGGCCCCAGGGGCAGAGGGTGCTGATGTGAACTTGCAGAATGAAGAGTTTCCTTGAGAGTCCATCAGAGAATAATCAGGTAGGCAATGAAAAGGAATGATGACTACAGCCTCCGAGGTGGACTGCAAACAGATGGCACCACCTCCATAAGAACAAGTACAGGGATAAGATGCCTTCATTCTCATTTCTTACATCCTTCCCTCTTCTGTTAGTGGCGACAAGAATGCTTTCCACAGAAGATGATCTTGTGCAAAGTCTGAAGGGAAGACAGATTCTCGGGTCTTGCCTGATACTTCCAATCACCCCAAAGAGCCTCGTTTTTGGTCAGCTTGCTTCTGATGCCCTCCTCTTCTGACTGCCTTAATGCTAGAGTTTAATAGCAGTCTTTGGGAAACACTTTGGGGTTATCAACTTGTAAAACTTCAACCACTTCATTTATTTTTTAAAAAAATCACCCGATGACCAAGAACCAGAAATTGAGGGGATGCCCATCAACTGGGGAATGGCTGAACAAGTTGTGGTATACAGATATAATGGAATACTATTGTGCAATACGAAATGAGGAACAGAAGGACTTCATTACAACCTGGAAAGACATATATGAACTGATGCTGAGTGGAGTGAGCAGAAGCAGGAGAACATTGTATACAGTAACAGCCACGGTGTACAATGACTGACTTTGATAGACTCATCTCTTCTCAGCATTGCAAGGACCTAAAACAGTCCCAAAAGACTCATGAGGGAAAATGCTATCCATATGCAGAGAAAGAAATATGGAGTCTGAATATAGATTGAAGCAGACTATTTTTTTTTCTTTATCATGGTTCCTCTCATTCATTCTAATTCTTCTATACAACACGACTAACGTGAAAATATGTTTAATAGGAATATATATGCAGAGCCTATATTGGTTTGCATGCCATCTTGGGGAAGGGAGGAAGGGAAGGAAGGGAGAGAAAATTTAAAACTTATGGAAGTGAACGTTGAAAACTAAAAAGAAATAAATTAACTTATTATAAAAAAAAATCACTCGAATCTCTCTATACCTCCAATGCTGATCCCTCTCCAGAGTTTGCCTATCTAGAAGATTTCTAGACACTTCTACTCAGTGATTGCACTTTCACCTTATACTTGATAGTAGTCTAAAAACAAATTCATCGTCTGTATCTTCTGCTCCTGCCCCGACCCTTCTGTCATCGAGACTTTATGCTATTTTATTTTGCTAAATGAGGTCAGGTCAATATTTGACACAGTGGATAGAACACCAGACCTGGAGTCAGGAAGTCAGCCTGAGACATTTTCAAACATGTCACTTAGTGTCTGTCTGTCTTAGTTTCCTAATCTGTAAGATGGGGATAACAGCAGCATCTGAATCCCAGGGTTGTTGTGAGAGTAGAATGAGATAATATTTGTAAAGCATTTAGCAAACCTTAAAGCAGAAGATGAATGCTAGATATCCTCATTGTTATGACTATATTTGGGTTGGGGATTAAGACGACTAAACTAAACCCGAAAGAAGTTAGAAAGGGGATGTTTCCTTGAGTTAGCTTAGAATTAGAAAGTGAAAGAGTTTAAGAAGTCATTTTATCTATTCTTGAAGGAGACAAGCTTTTTGGGAAAAGGTAGAGTCAAGAAGCCAGGTGCAAGTCTCAGTTCTAGCTATGTAGCTCTAGGCAAGTCATTCACTTTCTGAGTCTTTGTTTGCCTTTCCTTAAAATGGGGATAGCGATCCTTATTTACCTTAGAGACTTGCTGTGAGGACAAACAAGAATCTGTGGGAATGGTTTGTAAATTGTATGTTGCCGTACAAACGTAAATTTTAATTTTGATCATCACTATTGTGATTATTTCCCATCATTAAAGTCTAACTCTGATACCTCAGATGCCACTGGGTTCTGGGAGACCAGGAGAATGCAAACTCTGGACAGTCCAACCACAATGGAAAGGCCCCAAGGAAAGCCTGGAAGCAAACTAAATGTATCATCTGAGGATCAGTCTGGCTAGGTCCAGAGAGTCTAATCACTAAAAGGTGATGATATTTTTTAGGTCACAGAAACCCAGGAAAGCAGTTTACTAAGGTACAGTGGTCGTAGCCTGCATTTGTGGAGGGATGGCACATCTGGATGGAGCACAGAGGTGTGATCTTATCCCAGGACCTGTGTCCCAGAGACTGCTGATGCAGTGTGTGCACAGAACTCCGGAGGTGGCCCTTTCATGCACATGACACAGGATTCCCTGCTCTGACACTTATTAGCTATGTGACCTCAGGCAAGTATTCAAACAATCCGGCTAGCAGCTGCTGTGGGGGGGGTGTAAAACCAACAACAACCAGCTTATGGAATGCTGTAAGCCCAGGTTCTTTTGATCTGCTTTACTAAGGAAAGCAATGTTAAGGGGTTAACAATCTTAATTTAATCCAGCATACAAATACCATTCCCTTAGTTCAGGGGAAAAAGCCAGCACCCTGAACTTCAGAGCAAATATTAACAAATTACAAACATCATCAGACCAAATACAATTCATAGTTACCAAGAGTATCATCAACATCTGAGTTCAGCTGGAAGCCACTTACAGCAGCTGCCCAGAGTCCACGCCTCCAGGAGTGAGAACCTTAAGCACATAGCTCTGTTCTCCCTTTTTATACAGTTTCAGACATCATCAAATGTCATCTGAGCGACCGGAAGTTAGGCTATGATTGGCTATGGTGTGAGCACCTCCCTTCATTGGCCACACCTGGAGCCCCACCTTAGTTACCAATTCACACCCACATAGGCATAGCACCTAATAGATAGGGGTTTGGGGCCTGGGGTTTAGCGCCTAGTAAGGCTCAATCAAAGACACCCAACTTAACTGATATTACAGCAAGCAAGTCATTTCTTCCTCCCCTCCCCTCCGTCCCACTGGGTATCAGTTTCCTCATCTATAAAACAAAGGGGTTGAGGTAGATGTTCTCCAAAGAACTTTCTTTCGGCTCTAAAATCCCAGGATCCTTATTAGTCCACTTTGCTTCTGTTCTGCTACTGTTTAGCTCTATTTAGTTATGTCCTATTCTTCATGCCCTATTTAGGCTTTTCTTGGCAAAGATACTGGAGCAGTTTGCCATTTCCTTCTCCAGCTCATCTGACAGATGAGGAAACTGAGGCAGGGTTAAGTGACTTGCCCAGGGTCACAGCTAGTGTCTGAGGCCACATTTGAATTCAGGAAGGTGAGTCTTTTTCATTTCAGATCTGGCACTCAATCCATTGTATTACCTAGCTGCCCTTCAGTTCTGCTAGAAAGATACAAAACTTAATGTCTGGGCTCCCAGTAGTCAAGGAAAGACTTTTTCAAGTGAGTAAGCCTATGATCTGTGGGCTTCTGGACTCTTTTCATATTTGGTCACTCCATTTAAACCGCCCTCCCCCATTCCCATTCCCATTCCCCGCTCTCCAATGTATTTAGCATTTGTTTGTTCTCTACTCTCTCTAGTGAGCATCTCTACCAGTCCACCAAGACTGGCCTTAAACTCTATCATGGAAGAAGAGACAACCCCAATTTGTCTACATAGTGCTCTGGAATTCCTCAAGAAAACAGAAGCCATGAGAACAAATGATGGCCGTTGTCATCACATGATGAGATGATCCCATTAATGACCTATGGGCCAGCTGAGCCTGTGCAATCACTGACAGTTATAAACTTCAATAATGATGAAATGGAAAATGTCTTGACTTCTTTTAGAGGCAGACTCAAAGCTTGGTGGTCAAAGGGAAGCTGGTGTTTTCCTCTTATTTTTTTTAATTGTATGTACTTGGTATGTACATAGCTGGTCTTTGAAATGCATGACCACTCTTTTACTGTTGGGAAGTGCAGATGCCTGTGGCTGAAAAGATAGGTTTGGGGTTGGTGGTCTCTGATCTCTCCTAAGGCATTGGCTGGTATTAAATGGATAATAATAGCACAATAATAGAAACACAATAAGCCATTACATCACCCTATCTCCTGGAGCCAAATAAGAGAGATACATCATCTGTGGGGAGTGGCGCAGACTTTGCAGGAGCAACAGCGACAGCAAAGAACCCTGTGGCCCTTGTGAGGAAATGTGAGCCGTGCAGCACGAAAAATCCACATTAGCATCTAATCAAGTGTGATGAATCAGTAAGCAGTCCCTCTCCCCCAGCTGTCCCCTCCACCCCGATGATTATGGGGGCAACTTTTAGAGATTGGCTCTAGTCCTCCATAACCCTAGGGCTCTCCGCAGGCCTGGTCACACAGGCAGGCCTATGGCCCCCTAGAAGGCTGGAAAATACAGCCGGGGGGGGGGGTCAGAAATACAGCGGGGACTGTATTTGCTCCAGAAAACACCTGGGGTAGGTGAATGAATCAAACCAACACGTAACATTAAGATAGCCATGTGACCTTGAATGAAATGTTCCTTCTCTGGGCCTGAGCTTCTTTATATACAAAATAAAGGGTTAGGACTAAATGGTCCTTCCAGGCCTAGTGTTTTGCTAGAGATTCAGGCGTATTCCATTTAGGAGTAAGTTATGCCTTAGTCACCCGGGGAATGAATGTCTCCTCACACGGCTATGGATTGGGTGAGCAGGGGCAGGCATGGACACTTGAAGGCGCTGCTGCTTGGATCCTCTCTGTTCCCTTTTCTCCATTCTGACCCCATGAATTAACCACCACAGTCCTATTCGAAGGCACTAAGATCCTCCTTTAAAATAATGCTTTGTGTGCTTGAAAAGGCCCACCCCCAGGTTTCAAATAATCAATCAATAAGCATTTATTAAATGACAGTTATGGGACAGGCATTGTGCAGAGACAAGGGGGAAATTGTTTTTGGCCTCAAGGGAAGACAAAGCATAGACACATATAAAATATATGCAAACCAAATACAAGGTAATTTGGGTGGGTGGAGTACGCTAGAAGCTTTGGGGACAAGGAAAGTTCTCATGTAGGAGGTGAGCTTTCAGGGAAACTAGGGATTCTAAGAGGAAGGATAAAAGAGAGAATGTATTCTTTTTTTTTTGTGGAAAAGAATTATGATCAAGAGAGTGTATTCTTTTTTTTTTGAGAGTAAAATTATTTTCATTTTTTGAAATTCGAAAATGTTTGTTATTCTGAACTTGCCAAACACCAACACAAATTAACATTTCCATATATAAGAACAGAAAGGAGATTGCATATGAAATTGCAGCTCTTTTCTATACATAGCTCGTATTCTTTTGAAGTATAGAACTAATTCAATATGTTTATATGTATACACACTATTTTTTTCGCAAAGGAATATATACTTTTGCCTCTATACCACCTTGGTATCTGAGGGAGTAGGCTCAAAATTTACCTCAGTTTCTACATAACATCAGTCCCACCAAGTTCATGTCCAGATATAGCATGACTTCCAAAAGAGGCCTTAACTAGGCTTCACTGGCTTGGAGTCCTGAAGGTCACTTCCAAAGGTTGTTTTTAGCTCCTTGGGACCTTGATGCTTAGCTGGTTTCAAAATCCACTCTGGATTTTAGGGAAGAGTCCTTAGGCCATTCATGTTTACTTTCTCTCTATTCCTCTGCTCCTAACCTTGGATTTCTTTTTTTTTTTTTATTTCTCTTTTTTAATTTAATATATTTAGTTTTCAGCATTGATCTTCACAAGAGTTTGAATTACAAATTTTCTCCCCATTTCTACCCTCCCTCCCACTCCAAGATGGCATACATTCTGGTTGTCCTGTTCCCCAGTCAGCCCTCCCTTCTATCACCCCACTCCCCTCCCATCCCCTTTTCCCTTCCTTTCTTGTAGGGCAAGATAAATTTCTATGCCCCATTGCCTGTGTATCTTATTTTCTAGTTGCATGCAAAAACTTTTTTTTTCTTGTTTTTGAACACCTGTTTT
>CM053623.1:365675067-365693029 GCA_028646595.1 Phalanger gymnotis
AACCCCCAACCTGGACTGGACTTAGATCTTCAGCAGGCTCTGCACTCTTGCTCTGATCCACCACTTAATTCCTCCCACCAGGTTGGCCTGGGGTCAGAAGCAACTGCAGCTGTAGTTCTGTAGCTGCCCCACCTCTACTGCCCCCAGGGCAGTGGCTGAACCTGAGAACTCCTTCCACTCCCGCAGCTTTTCCCAGTAACTTTCTCTGTTGTCTTTAGTGTTTGTGGGTTGAGAAGTCTGGTAACTGCTGCAGCTCACTGATTCAGGGCAGTAGGGCACGCTCCACCTGGCTCCTGGTCTGGTTGGTCTGCGCTGCCCATGCTGGGCTCTGCTGCACTCCATGTGGCTCCGTTCCCAGCTCTGTGCGGGATGGACCTTACCCAGAGACCATCCAGGCTGTCCTGGGCTAGAGCCCTGCTTCCCTCTGCTAATTTTTGGGTTCTGCAGTTCTAGAATTGGTTCAGAGCATTTTTTATAGGTTTTTGGAGGGACTTGGTGGGGAGCTCACGCTAGTCCCTGCTTTCCAGCCACCATCTTGGCTCTGCCCCGCCAGATTTCTCAAGAGAGTGTATTCTAATGATGGAGGTGGTAGTAGTAGTTGTTATTGTCTGTCCTTCATTCTCAAAGAGGATTGTGACAACAGCTGGTGCAAAGGCAAGAAGATAAGATAGAGTGTCACATCAAGAGGCCTAGTTTGTCCAGACTGAAGAACACATGAAGGAAATGTGTAATAAATCGGTTTAATACGGCATTATCAATAGTCATGTCAAGTCAATAAGCATTAAATTGTATTAAATGTCTACTAAGTGTTCGGTGCTGTGCTAAATGCTGGGGACATAAGGAAAAGCAAAAGCCATCCCTGATTTCGAGGAGCTCCCAGTCTAGTGGGAGAGAGAACATGCAAACAACTAGGTACGAATACAATAGATACAGGAGAAACTGGGGACAATCTTGGAGGGAAGGCCTGTAATAAAGAAGAACACGTAAGAAGGCTGGAGACATAGGATGGAGCCAGCAGAGAAACTAGATGTTCATCATATTCTCATGGGATATAAGCATTTTTATACTAAATATACTCGTTGTGATATAGATGTCAATTTTTAAAAGCCTGCTTATAGGACCAGCATCTTAATCACAGTAAATATCTTATTGAGGTGGTGGAATTAAAATGAACTAGAAACGTCAGTATGGTATTAACAGAAAGATCCTGAATTAGACGTCAGAAAATCTATGGGACCTTAGGCCAGTCATTTTTTAATTTCTGGGCCTGTAAAATAAGAGGGCTGAACTAGAAAATCTCTAAGGATCCTTCCAGCTTGAAATCTTAGGATACTATGATAAGAACTTTTAAAATTCCCCAGAGACAGACTACTCAAGCTAGAGCAGAAGAGAGGACTGGGGCAAAGAACAGAAAGCCTAACACCTAGGTAGCCCATAGCTGAACCACAGCAAGAGAAAGGGCCAGATTCTCTAAGAAGCAAAGCACCTGAGTTATTCCAAGAGGCCCATTAGCAGCACAATTAGCATTGTCCATCTGGGTTCTGTTAAGGAACTTAGAACAAGGAATAGAATCAACTTTGGCTTTGGGACTGTGAAAGGGGAAAGAAACAGAGAAGGAACCAAGTACAAAACCTAAGCAGAGCCAGGAGGAACCTTCTCTAAAACCCCACAATTCCTGCTGAGGGTTGGGCCTGGTCTTAGCTGCCACATCGAGGCCTAAGCAGAGCCTATTCACCCCAAACAACAGAAGAAAATGTCAAATGCAATGAAGAAATACTACAGATTGAGAGAAACCCAAAAGTTTTGCCCAGAAGAAGAGATGTGCTCCACAAAAAGTTCAGATAGAGCCTGAGAGAAAAGAATGGCCTGATCACAGAGACTAAAAGGTACCTTGATGAAGGAAGAGATGAAAAATGTAATTTTAAATGAAACTAGAACTCTGCAGAAAAGAATGCAAAGGAGAATTAAAGCTTAGAAAAGAAGGTGGTAAGTCTTACCCAAGAAACAGATTCCCTGAAAATGAGAATGGGACCAAACAAAAAAAATTGATTCCATGAGATATGAAATATTAAAATAAAATAAAAGATTGGGAAAAAAAACCACAGAAGAAAATTTAAGGTATCTAGTATAAAAAGCAACTGTTAGAGAAAACAGCTTAAGAAGCAGTAGTCTAAGATTCATTAGATTATAGAGGTAGGTTAGAGTAAGGTTTTCACTTTGTAAGATTACAGGGAAAGTACATAGATATTCATCTTATTCTACTGTGATGTAAATATTTTTATACCCAATTATCATCATCATCAACAACCACAACAAAACCTTGGACATGATATTTCAAAAAATCATTAATGAAAATTTCCCAGATCAATTAGAACCAGGGGGAAAAGCTAAAACATAAAGAGTCTACTGATGACCTATTAAAGGAACTACAAAATGAAAATTCCCAGGATTTGTAGCCAAAATCCAGAGATTTTAGTCAAGGAAAAAATATTGAAAGCAGGTAGAAATAAATAGTTCAAACACCAAGGAACCATAGTCATAATCACCCGAGACTAGGCAGCTACTATAAAGAAATGGAGATCTCAGAATTCTATATTCCCAAAAGACAAAAGAAAAAGGCTTACAATCAAGATAATAACTTACTTTGCAAAATTAAATATGATCCTAACGAGAGAGAGGAGGACAGATCTGTAATGAGAGAGAGGACTTTCAATAATTCCTGTTGAAGTGAACAGAATTAAGTAGAAACTTTGAAATGCAAACCCAGCAGCAAAGAAAACTAGAAATGTCAAGGCATCTGAGTATTTGGAAGGCACCATATGGTGATGAAGCGCTTATATTCTAAAAAGGGTTAGAAAGAAAAAGGATCAAGACTATTTTAGATTATATTCAAGAGTCATAAAGTGAGCTAAATATCATGGAGGGCCTGGGGATGGTTTTGCTCTATTTTGATGCACTTAAGAAAGAAAAAGCAAGTATATATACTAGGAAGTGTATCTACTAAGGAAGTGTATGTACTAAGGAAGGAGGAAGAAAGAAGGGGAGAGAATATATTATACAATGTAAACACTAAGAAAAGGATAGAGGAAACAGGCATCTCATTAATCTCATCAAACAAAGGAGAGTTGAGCACACACACACAAAGAATATGATGTATAAATATATGGGATGTGGGGAAGTGAGTCCTTCAATGTCAGAGGTGGAAGGTGATTGGAAAGGAAAAAAGGAAGGAGAAAGTAAAAACCTGTGATTCAGGGTAGGGTGAGGGAAAGAGAGCAGGTACTGCAGGCTGAGTAGAAACAAATTGATTCAATTATAGATCACCAGTGATAAACACACTCCTTTTTCACTGCCTTCCTTGTAAATGGAGCAAAGAGATAGAAAATAAGAGCAAAAGGGATAAGAGGCTAGAATGGAGGGAAATACAGAATTAACAATCGTATCCACGAATGAGAATAAGATAAAATCACCCATAAAATGGAAGAGAATATCACAATAGATTAGAAAACAGAATCCAATGATATCTTGTTTACAAGACAAACACTTGGAACCTAAAAATGTGTAGTAAAAATGAGGGGCTAGAGCAAAATCTACTATGCTTCAGGTAAACTCAGAAGAGCCAGAGTAGAATTTGTAATTTCAAAGAAGGTAATAGCAAAAATGGACATAAAGGAAATAAACAAGAAAACTGTATTATGCTTAAAGGCACTATAGATAATTAATCAATATCAATAATTAAGATATGTACACTGAATGGCAAGTATCTAAATAATTAAGGGAAAAAGTAATCAAATGACAGACAAATAGTATAAGCAAACTATTGAGGGACCTCAATTACCTCTTTCAGACCTAGAGAGATATAACAAAAAGATAAATAAGAAATAAGCTAAGAATTTGGATTTTATAGAAGTTGGAAGTAATAGCTGTCTGGTGATTGCAGAATGGAAATATAAAGGAGTAGAGATATTTCTCAATTGAGGATAGTACCTTTACAAAAAATGATCATTTTTAGGGCATAAAGCCTTCAAAAGCAAATACAAAAAAGCAAAAAATATTAAATATATTCTTTATTTATCACAGTGCAATAAAACCATATTCAATAAAGGCCTTGGAAGGAAGAATTAAACATGAATTGGAAACTAAATAATTTAAATCTTCACAATTGGTAAAGCAAGAATGTAAAGTATCATCATTGTTTTTTAACAGCATTAGAAATGCAGCTCTAACAATATGATAAGAAAAATTAATTGAGGGAGTAGTTAGGCAAAAGCAATTTGGAACTGTGCCCTCGGAGTCATTAAACTATGAATATTTTTTGACTTGGTAATGCCATTGGTAGGTCTATACTCCCAAAGAGATTAAAGAAAGGCAAAGGACTTGTATGTACAAAAATATTCATAGTAGCTCTTTTTGTAGTGGCAAAAAACTGTAAACTAAGGGGGGATGCGCATCAAGTAGAGAATGGATGAATAAATTATGGTAATGACTTATATTAGAATATTATTACTCCAAAAGACTCATGACGGAAAATGTTATCCACATCAGAGAAAGAACTTTGGAGCCTGAATACAGACGGAAGAATGCTAATTGCTCTCCTTTTCTTTTGTTGTTTTGTTTTTGCTTTCTTGCAAAGTTCTAACTCTAACTAGTTCTAACTCTTCTAGAGTTAGAAATGTGAAAATATGTTTAATATGAATGTATAAGTAGCGCCTATATCAGGTTGCATGTCATCTTGGGGAGGGGGGAGGAGAGGATGGGGGACAAAATTCAAAATTCGAAATCTTATGGAAGTGAATGTTAAAAACTAAAAATAAACAAATAATTTTAAAAACAAACAAAAAAGGAATATTAAACCATAAGAAATGACTAAAGGAATGATTACAGAAAAACTTGCAAAGATTTGCATGTACTGATACAGAGTTAAGGGAGCAGAACATAGAGGACAATTCATATAATAACAACATCTGAATGACTTGAGATTTCTGAACAATGCAATGACCAAACATCATTCAAGAAGATGAACGATGAAGCATGCTATCCACCTCCTCACAAAGACACAAAAGTGACAGCCTCAGGGTGCTTTGTTGGACAAACATTTTCAGACACAACGTGGGAATTTGTTTTGCTTGTCTACACGTATTTGTTACAAGGATTTTTTTTCTTTTTTTCAATGTGTGTGTGTGTGTGTGTGTGTGTGTGTGGGCAGGCACCCGGAGGTTGGGAGAGAATTGGGATAATAATAGCACCATCAAGGTTGTTGTGAGGATCAAATGAGGTAATGTTTGTAAAGTACTCTGTAACCTTTACATTGCTATAAAAACATTAATAGTTATTATTATCAGATGGCTTCTGAGGTCTCTTCCGGCTTTAGATCTATGATCCCATGACACTTCCCTGGCATTCTGCCCTTGAGCAATGCTAAGTAAAAGAGATAATGAGGGCAAGGCTGAGCTGCTGCTCTCTGTACCTGGTTCTGGCATGGATCCTGGGTGGAGGAGGGGAGAGGGTTTCACCAAGAACGGATGTGCAGGTATTTGGTGCCCCTATTCACCCTGTCCGCTCCCAGAAACCCCTTGACTCTTAGGGATTTTCATAGGATTTGGAGCTGTCCGAACCTCTTTCCACAAATGAAGAAACTGGGGCCAGAGTGGAGAAATGATCTGTCCAAGCTTACATGGGTAATTGACGCTCGTCCTAGTGCCCGAGGCCTTTCCCTCCACATGCCCAGGAGAAAAGCATGCAGTCAAGCAGTTCAGGTTTGGAGTGGGAGCCCTAGAAGGTAGCTCCCTCCTGGAAGGTAGGGCCCTACAGGGTTCAGCACAGCTGCACAGTTGAACACACATCTACGGCCCTCCCACTCCTTATCCATTGTCATTTTTGGACAAGCACCGTGTAATTTAGGGGAAATACATATTGGGTAATTACTACGGCAATGATTAGGGATTCACTTTAGAAAAGAGGAAATGTAATTATAGTTGCATTCTGTACTGTTTCTATGACGATGAGAGCAGTAGTGAATGGTCAGCAGTTTCTCTCCCTAACAGATAAGCTGTTCTCATTCATATGAAATGCTAAACAGCAAATTAAATCAACTCCGTAGCCCAAGAGGAGCTGCTGGAGGGGACTGGAATTAGATTAGATTTGGTGGGGATGACTTAGAGCCCCACTCCTGGCTTTACTAGTCTGTGAAAAGGATACACAGGGGAAGACCAAAAGCCAGAGCAATCAAAGGGGAAGGGAATAAATAAGCATTAATTTTGTGCCGACTGTATGCCAGGCACTGCGCTTGGCACTTTTTACAGATATTATCTCATTTGATCCTCACAACAACACTGTAAGGTAGATGCTATTATTATTCCCATTTTCCAGTTGAGGAAACTGAGGTAAATAAGGTGAAGTGACTTGCTCAGGCTCACACACTTATGTCTGAGGCCAGGTTTGAACTTGGGTCTTCCTGACTCCAAATTCAGCGCTCTCTCCACTGTGCCATCAACTGCCGATCTAGAGCAGATACTCGTAGGAACTGCAGAATATCCTTTATGGGTTGCATCTACCTGAAAGGAAACTGGGATCACGAGACCATGGGGTATTTCAGATGGAAACGATGTGGTGGGATCATCTGCTTCAGCCTTCAAATTTCAGGCAAGATTCATTTATTCAAGACAGAATGTAGTTTAACCTGTTTTAAAAGAGATCCGAGGCCAGAGATTCTATCTACAATTTTCCTAAGTGACCTCAATTATTTTCAGAGTGAGAAAGCTGTTGACTCTAAGGTAAATCACTCTGGTTATAATCTTTTTCTATACTCTAGAGAGGGAGGACTACTGGCCCATGTTCACTTTACAACGCACAAAAATGATACCCTGCATTTGTACTGTGCTTTTAAACTCTCTACATTTCTCTGTTGAATGTTACCTCCTTTATGTTCCTCTCTATGAGATACATATGAGGGAACTAAGGTTAATTGAAATGCCCAAGGTTAAGCAGTGACAGACAAGGCCATAGTATTAAACCTGGAAGAAATTTGGGTGATGCCAAAGGTCACAGAGGTGGTAAGTAGCCAAAGTGGGATTTCAAACCCAATCCATTTCGATTTCCATTGCATTATGGTGCTCTGTATTTGAAAACAGTAAATCATTCATCTTCTCTCTCTTCTCCAACCTTAACAGCCCAAATTCCATTAAATTGGCTCTTAGTTCTCAATTCCCATTAATTTAATCATTTTTTGTTGCTCTTCTGTTCTCTTTTCCAATTTCTCTGTGTCCTTGAGTCTTCTGGGTATGAATAGAAAATCTAATAAAAATGGCCTTTTTCATTTTTGGTGATGCCAAATCCGAGAAGCCCTATTAGCAAAGCAGAAAGCACTTGGGGTGGTGGTGGTAAGGAGAACCTGGGTTTTATAGTAATTTCACCTTTACTTCTTTTCCAGGTTCTCTTACCTGAGAAGTAAAGAAAATTCCACCACCTTCTGGCATGAGAGGAAGGTAGAAAGATGAAGAAGGGAAATTCTGTGAGACACTTTCAGCCTCCTAAAAGGGGGGCAGGGAGAGTGGGTTCTTTATAGAGATGGAAAATAAAATGATAGTAGTAACTATCCTCCAGGGCCAGCCTTGGGCAATGCTGTGGAAGAGGTGGAATTCACCTCTAGTACTCATCCACCTCCTCAGTCCTTCATCTCTCTCTCTCTCTCCCTTGGTACCTCCTCTTGGTTCTACCCTCCCAGCAGCCAGTGCTCTCATTCCATCTACTCTTGTATGCCATCCAAGCCCACCCTGCCTACCTATTCCCCATTAAAACTACTCCCTCACTCTCCTGACCTCAGCCTCTCCAGGAGGACAGCAGCCTCCCATGACTACCAAAATAAACTCTCCACACCAGGCATTGTAGTCTCTATATTCATTCTTTGGACCATTTTGTATGCTGCTCCCTCTGCCTGGAATGTCATCTCCCTCCTGTCTGCTCATCCAAATATGTATCTTTTAGTGTCCTAAGTCCTCCGTGAAGCCTTTCTTGACGGCTCCAGTCCAGTCTCTTCTCTTCCCTTTTCTCTCTTTCTTTCTCTCAAACACCTCTGAGCACATGAGGCCTACTTTACTTGTTTGATACTTAACATAAGCTGTCTTATGCTATTAGGCGGCTTTTTCCTTTGGGTAGCTCTGCCCTTCCCAGGGAGATTGTAGAGGCCTCAAGATTATAGGTAGCATCTTTGTATGATATGTTCTATAACATCTAACACACAATGTTATGTACAGAATAGTTCTAATTCTGCCTTTTGGAGTTGAATAAGCCACATCCTTCTGCCATATGGCAATTCTTTAAATATCTGACCTCAAGAAAACAATCCTGTCCTCCCTAAATCTTCTCTTTTCTAGGGTAAACATTCTCACTTTCTTTGACTCAAGGGCTCTTAACCTTTTTTTGAATCATGGATCTGTCGGGCATTCTCTTGAAGCCTATGGACCCAGTCTCAGAATAATGTTTTGAAATGCATAAAATAAAACACACAAGATTACAAAGGAAATCAATTATATTGAAATATAGTTATCAAAATATTTTAAGAGGAAACAAGTTCCCAGACCACAGGTTAAGATCCTCTGCTTTGACTATTTCCCAAGTAACATAGCTTCCAGATCCTTCAAAATCTTGATCACCCTGTTTTGGATATATTTTTATTTGTTAACTTTCCTCTTCAAATAGGGAACTCAGAAGTGGAAAAAGTATTCTATTTCTTCAGACAGTGCCTACTAAGTGTCTACAAAGTATTATTTAGATCTAGGGAACCAGATTCCATAATTCCCTATCTAGGGTTTAGTTCACTAGGTGGTGGCCTAGTGGACCACACCACAGATTGGATGTCAGTATTGACTTTCCAACCACTAGTTCATGGCTTTAATGAACTGAATACCTTTTCTCAAAATTTACTTCAGTTAAGTCTTCATTTAAAATATGAAGGAGAAAGAAAATGGGAAATAGAAAGAGTAAGTCTAGGGGAAAAAAGGCAATACAGCACAGAATAGGTAGTCCTCAATGGCATTTTTAGAATTTTAAGTGCTATATTTCCAGGAAATATGTCCTCCTCTTCTTTTCAGAAATGGAGGGTTATGGGTGTGGAACAGTACCTATTGTCAGATTTGGCGGATGCATTGCCTAGTTTTGCTGACATGTTTTTTCCCTCTCTTTTGTTATTCTTTGTTAAAAGGAGTAACTTTTGGGGAGAGAGAGATATTTGGGAATAAAGGTGACAACCAAACATATAAATAACATTTTTAAGTTAAAAAAAGAACTTTTCTCCCTATGATCTAAACAGTATTTTATCACAGAAGGCTGCTTCTGTCTAGATCTGGAACATGGCACCATATCCTTCAGGATAAACTTACCCTTACACAAAGTATGGAAGACAGCTTTGTTTTCAATCTTACTCATCCCAGAAAATATCTTGTTACTTCATTCATTAAATAGTTACTGAATACCTGCTATGTACAAAGCATTGTCCAAGGCACTCTACAGATACAAAGCTATATAGGACCTCATATTTACTTTCCAAATGTGTGAGCTGTCAGCATTAAAGTTTAACAAATCTTAAATAAATACTTCTATTCAGGATATTTGGGTGAGAAAAGAATTCCTGATACTTGGGTTTCTGATGCTGTCATAGGTAGCATGTAACTCTAGGTAAAGCTAGATAAATAAATAACACAAACAAATTAACAATTACAAGCCTTGAAGCCAAGGTTGAAGGTTTCAGAGAACATCTACAATGGTGCCTTCAGCAATTCTTAGGGTCACTAAAGGGTACAAATTTGGTCCTGAGCAAATTCAATGAGAGCTAGAAGGTAAGTGTCCTTGGGCCAGAAGCACCTATTTCTGGGTGCAGCTGGGCTCCTTACCTTTGCCTTCCTCCCTCCTAAGTGATGGGAAGAACTCTCTTCAGTAAATTCTGCAAAGTCAAAACCAACAGGATCCTTCTTTCAGAGGAGGACAGCGAAACTGAGGAATTGTTTACATTGTCAGAGTCTTCAGACATTGAGCCTGGGCTTTTTTGACCTACCTGTGTGCCCCTCCCCACTTGATCCCCCAAAATATGGCTTTTTCCTATATCACACACAGAGAAATTGGATTCAGAAGATGGGCCCAGAGCCACCTGTCCTGGTCTAATGCCTGCCATACTTTTTCTGAAAATGAAACCACCCCTGCCATACATGGGACTGTCTCCCTTATGCCAGCACTAAAGACCAAAAAGAAAATCAGTCAATGTCATTACCTTAGAGACTCATCAAGGGTCTCCTCATCTGAAGAGAAGGCACCATTACAGGCATTCGGGAAAGCGTGATTCTGTTTTGCCACAGAAACTTCCTGGGACAAGGGAGCGTCTTTCTTTTTTCTTCTGCCAAACAACTTCTTGAAGGGCTGGAATTTGCCCGTCTTCTTCTTGTCTGTGGATTACAAGACAAATACACAATACAGCTTAACAGTGCTGCACTTCTGGGCCCAACAGCAAATGACAGCAGAGCTCCTGTTGGCCAGGGGAGTCTGAGGGCAAAGGGCAGCTATCAGCCTTGAGGAACTGGCAGACAAGGGAGTAAGCCCTGTGCTTGGAATATAAATGCCTGGACGGATACCGCCTGAGCGTCATAACAGAGCAAAGTCAAGAACACAAAAAAACAGTCATCCTTCAGGCTACCCAAGTTGGGCCTGGGTTTCAAATTGGTGGAACGTTTGAGGGAAAAGAGAAGAGGCTTAATCACTTCATGCTCAGTGGGCACCCCATTCATACATTCCATGCGAAGGAGTGGCACAGCTTTCATGAATAAAGCAGGTGACAGAGTGTCCAGTTTGGGCAAAAGAGGCTGGAAAATGATGTGTAAGCCAAGCTGGGGCAGCGAGGTGGGGGTGGGAGGAGCAGGAAAGATTATTCTATTCTTAAATCTTCTTGTCTAACCTTTGTCAGAAACAGACATTTTTTCTTAAGCCTGCTGCAAGTCATTTCCTTAACACTCTCTGTCACCACACTTTGACAGTTCATTTCTCCTGCCCTGAAAAGCCCTTATGGAGTTTTTTTCTTAACTTCTCTCCACATTTTTCTGAAACGGCTGAGCTGGGAGCTCTTGCATTTTTTTTTAGATCAGAGGTTCTTAACCTGGAATCTGTAAACTTGCTTTTAAAAAAATATTTTGGAAATTATCATTTCAATATAATTGGTTTACTTTGTAACCCAACTATGTATTTTATTTTATGCATTTAAAATTATTATTCTGAGAAATGTCCATAGGTTTCCCCAGATTTCCAGGAGTCTATGACACAAAAAAGTTAAGAACACCTGCTCAAACTCTGGGTAATACTTGCCAACAATAAATGTTTACAGACCCTTCATAAAGTTCTCCCCACCCAAATCACTCATCTCTTCTGTTGAAAAAACTGGTCTCTTTATACAGGAATCATCAGGCCTTCAGGCATTTCCATTTTCTGTAAGAAGTGGGTAAAGCCAGGCCCCTGCTTACCAGATGGTCACACTTCTGGTACCCTCACAAATCTGGAACAAACTGGGAAGCCAGAAGTAAGCAAAGAAGTTGGATCAGTGAGGTGAATGACTATCAGAAAACCCATGTAACTGACTTTCAGAGGAGGCAGAGAACTACCCTTAGGCCAGAGCTAGAGGTTCAGAATTGGGTGCAAAATAAAGGTGACTGACTTTACAAGTAGGGCACATATATGGTTTCACTCTAACGACTTTCAGCTCTGCCCTAAGTTACAAACATTAGGAGGTGACAGATGCAATTCTAGTGAGAAGTAACAGTTAAGTTAGCCTTTATGGTATAGGACAGGATGGAAAGTACATTAGATTTGGAGTCAGTGGACTTGGGTTCAATCTGTGCTATACAGCTCACTATTCATGTGACGTTGAACAAGCTAATCAAGCAATATGCAGTTATTAAGCACCTACTATGCCCAGGCACTGTGGGAGGTGCTAGGTGGGGGTGTGTGTATAAAAACAACAGTAATAGTAGTAGCTAGCATTTCTATAGCACTTTAATGTTTGCAAAGCACTTTATATGAATTATCTCATTTTATCTTCACAACCACCCTAGGAGACAGGTACTATTATTATTTCCACTTGAGGAAACTGAGGCAGACAGCAGTTAAGTGACTTGTCCAGGGTCACACAGCTAGTAAATGTCTGAGGCTGGGTTTCAACTGAAGTCTTCCTGACTCCAGGTCTAGAACTGTTCACTGTGCTCAGGGCACTTACATTCTATAAGGGGAAAACACTTCATACGCATTTATACAAATGTGTAATTACAAACCATACACAAGGAAAATATAAATTAATTTTTTTGGGGGAGGTATTAACAGCTGGAATGGGGATGAGGTCAGGAAAGACAATCTTGAAAAGAGCTTGAGCTGAGCTCTGAAGGATGATGGAGATTTTAAGAGATCTAGGTGGTGCAGTGGATAGAGCACTAACCCTAGAGTAAGGATGATCTGAGTTCAAATTCAGCCTTAGACACTTATTAGCTATGTGACCCTGGGCAAGTCACTTAAGCCTGAGAGATAGATAGATAGATAGAGAGAGAGAGAGAGAGAGAGAGAGAGAGGAAGGTAAAGTGAGAGGGCATTCTAGCCATGGGGGACAACTTATATACGCACAGGCACAAAAAGAAAGGGAATGGTATACTGTATACAAGACTGTCTGGAACACAAATAGGAGTAATGTGTCATCAGCTTACCAAGGTGGTCTGGAACCAGACTGTGAAGGACTTTAAATGCCAGATGGGAATTTGCATTTGATTCTAGAAGCAACAGGGAATCACCAGAACGTTTTGATCAGGGTTGGATTGTGGTTGGTCCTGTGCTTTAGAAATATAATTTTGACAGCTGTGTGTGAGATGGATTGGGAAAGGATAAAGACTTGAGGCAGGGGAGCCCAATGAGTAGGCTATCATTACAAAAGATAACGGGGGCTTGAACTAGGGTAGTGTCCATGTGAATGGAGAGAAAAGGGAAAAGGTGCGCTGGAGGTAGTTTGAACAGGTTAAATTAGATGGTATCTAACATAAGTTTCACCCCTAAATCCTATGAAGCAGACCTGGGATTCTGAAGGTGTGGCTCTTTTAGGTTTTACTACTATTTATGGTCAGGCTGTTTTAAGATTTTATGTGCTACTGGTCTCTGGCACTTTGAACAAGCCATAGGATTATACATTATATAGGTAATAACTTGGAAGAAGGAACACCTTATTCCTCATACAGACAGATGTCAAAGTCCAAATGTCAGGTCCAGGAATGCTTGTGAATTTTAAGGGAATGCTGCCTCAGCAATGCCTCTGTGATGATAGAAAAGTTGAAAGGGCAAGAAAACCTGCATGAATTTCTGTCTATCCATGTTTCAGTTACACAGTATACACTCAGAGACAGCCAATGCCACCCTCTCCACAGATGGGGCAGCCTTGTAAAAGCTTTCTTCAGGATTTTGTCCCAGTCTTCAGTTTTGGTGACATCTGAGTTAAAAAAAAAATCCTCTACCCATCCCTAGGCTATATTATCTGACTGAAATATCTTCCAAAGCTTTAATTAAAACGCATTGTTCTATGTTTTGCTATTATCTATCTGATTATTGATAGCTTTCGATATTGGGTAAATTTTATATAATTAACTAGGATTAAACTTTGAAAAATAGTCCTAATATTACCAAGGCAATTCTACTTCTAGACAAAAGAATCACAAAATGAAATAATTTTTTTAAAATTACATGGAGCTTCTTATCCTGATTTCTTGATTGCAGAAATCTGTTTTGGGGGCAGCAGATAGAAACAAAATCTTGTATCACAAAAAAGGCAGACTACCTAAAATTCTCCACCACAGTAAAGTCTACATTTGAAGGGCATTATGAAATACTTGAAATCTCTTGATGCAAAATCTAAAGCTGAGTTTATGTGCAATTACTAAATTGATTATTTTAGTGGCTAATGGTGTACTTTTTTTCTCTTCTGGGTTAATAGCAAGTCTTCACTTAATCAGAAAATCTTAATGTTGGAAGGGACCTCACCTAATCAAACTTGTAGCTGAATAAGAATCTCCTCTCTAATACACTTGACAAGGGACCTTCCAGCCTTTGCCTGGAGAAAGAGCTCGTTGTCTGGAGGCAGCCTTTCTACTTTCGAACAGCCTTGATTTTGTGGATCTTTTTTTTTGCTCGCAACAAATCTCAATCTGCCTTTCTGCAGCTTCCACCCACTGCTCCTGAGGTCCTTCAGCTGATGCTCATGTGGCATGATCTTGACAGCCTCTTACCTATGTCCTTCCTGAAATGTGGAGCACAGAAGTGAACAGAATAATCCAGATGTGGATTTACCAGGGTTTAGAAAAGTGTGAACATCATCTCCCTAGGCCTAAACGCCTACCTATGGCTCTTTTTGCAGAAGATAACCTGAAATCCAGACAGGTTAAGAGATTGCCCCATAGTTGGCAATATCAGCTGTTAAGCTGGCTGAAATCCTAAAAATTATTTCTGCCTGGGTATTTGAGTTATTTGGTTTTATTTTGAAAAGATAAAGCAATTCTAACAATGCAACAAAAATGAAAAATTTGGAAATTCTAACAGAGTCAGAATCTCAGATGCTCAAGAACAGACAATCAACCTATAAGGCATTTAGGGGCATCACTAGACTCAATCACAATTAAATTCTTATCCAAAGTTTCCCCTGGCAAATTGAGAGGTTGGAAAGGAGACACTAAGGAGTAGTTTGAGTTTACAAGTTTCTCAACTCCATGAGAGCAGAGACAGTGTCTTATCTAAACTTTGCATACATCCCAGTGCCTACGACAGTGTTCTTCACACAGAACTGTAGAAGTTTATTTAAGGTCTCTTGAGTTGCAGGGTCTTTGTTGCCCTCAGGGAGCAGAAACAGATGCTTCGGATCCTCACATTGGTGCACAGGAGCTTTTTCCAGGGTTGAATGAATGGCCCCTTCCAAAAATCCCTCATTCCCTGTCACTGGCTAGCCAAAGTGTCCATCAGCAACAGGCCAGCCAATGACAAGCGTACCAACAACAAAAACAAAAACCATTGCTTCTGTGTCTGATGATGATTGATACCTTGGCCAGCCAGAGTCATGATGGAAGGAAGGAAAAAAAAGACTTCTTTCCTTACATCTTTCATAACTGCATCTTGCATTGACTTATAACAAAATTTCTGCGCAACCTCTTCTGACTCCCAAATATTCAAAACTGAATCTCCCAGAAGTCTGATTTAAGGAGTATTGTTTGAGGGAAAAACATTCTCTAGCATGGTGAAATTTCATATCCCCAATTTTACTTTCATAGAATAAGGGGATGGGAAGATGAGTCATGGTGACTACTACCAAAATCATATTTAATCAAGTATACCATTTTGACACTGCCAGAGATTACTTTGAGTCTTCAAATTTGTGCATAATAATGGACGCATGATTACCTTATTGCCCACTGAGCCAAAAGAGTGACTAAGGTTATGCCAAAGAATAACAAGTCTTTTCACATATCTCTTTACCAGCCCTTCTTTGCAAAAGAATTTTACATTCTCTCCTTCAGGCTGGATTGGCAGGAATAGCCATCAGCCAGAATATTTCAGAATATTTCTTTCTACACCTCTTAGGAAAGCTTTAATTTCTCTTATGAAGGGCATTTTACACATATATGTTCCCCTATATGGAGTAAGGCAGTAGTAGTTACTCTTTAATTAATGAATGGAAGAAATTCATTTTCATCAGTCATTTGACTGATGATGCATCTCTCCTTTGCTCTTTCTTTTTAACCTCAAGGCAACATTGAAAAATCATTTCAGGGAATTAATTTCATTTTAAAGTTTGCTTTCACTTTTCAGTGTCAGTCATTATGTCTCTATAATTATTAATAATTATAATAGTTATAATATATAATATATATAATTATATAACATATAATATATAATAATATAATAATTATAATATAAAATATAATAATTAATAATTATAATTATTATAATGTGTAGTTCAGTATCATTTACCCATTTATTACATTGATAATAATAAAAACAAACATTTCTAAGAATTTACAAATCATCTAGAAAAGTCAGACCAAACTGGTCCATTTTCCATGTCATTTTCCTATATCTCATTTTATCGTTCATTTATTTATTTTTTTTTACCAAGTACCTACTCTATTGCAAAACACTGTGCTAGGTTCAATGAGGGAATATAAAGATAAATAAGGCAGTGCCCTCAAAGAATTCATGATCTATTAGGAATGAATGAGTGAAGAGGCATTAAGTGTTTACTATACACTAAGCATTGTTCTAGGAGATAGACAAAAGCTTACTAGTTCCTGTCCTCAAGGAGCTTACATTCTAATTGGGGGAGACAACACATACAACGGAGGTGTGTTTTGATCCAGAAAGTCATTAGGATGGTATGAACCACAGGGGAGTTGACTTGATACTCCCTTTCTAGGTGGCAGAACTGATTTGATTAGAGTTTCCAATGCAAGAGGCAGAGTGGGTGTGGGTGTAGGTGTGAGAAATGTGCACCTAGGTCATACTGATGGCCCAGAGATGGCAGGTGTGGAATGTGAAGTATGACTAAGACTGACTACATATAGTAAGCAATCTAGCCATGTGAGTTTGAACTCATGCACTCACCAATCAGGACAGCTCAGGTTCCAGAGAAAGACATACAACTAGCTATTATTCAAAATAGAGTATGCTAAATATGGATAAAAATGCTATGAGAATTCAGAAAAGGAGAGATCGATCAGGGAAAGCACAGTTGAAGGATCCATTTAAGCAAGTGAGAGATATAGACAGAATTGTGCATTGGGTTTACTTCTCAATTTTTGGCAACTCGGATCTAAAATCTATTCACTGATTCAAATAAGACAGCTCTCTCCAAAGTTACTAATCACTTTTTAGTTGACATATGTAATGGTTTTGTATCAATCCTTGGCTTTCCTGGCTTCTCAATTCAAGTCAACAAGAATTTATTAAATACTAAGTGCCAGGTACTGTATCAAATGCTGCAGATACAAAGGAAGGCAAAAAGAGTCCCTACCCTCAAGCTGTTCACAACATGATGGGGGAGACAATTTGCAAGTAACTATGCACAAACAATATATGTACAGAACAAACTGGAGATAATCTCTGAGGGAAGGTACTACTAATACGGGGGACCATGAAAGGCTTCTTACAGAAGGCTAAATTTTAGCTGAGACTTTGAGAAATCCAGGGAAGTGAGAAGGCGGAGATGAGAAGGTAGAGCATTCCAGGCAAGGGAGCCAATAAAAATGCACAGAGATGGGAGATGGGGGCCACTGTCACTGGATCACAGATCCATGTGGAAGGGAGTAAAGCATAAGAAGATTGGAAAGGTAGGCTATGAAGAGCTTTGAAAGGTAAGCAGAGGATTTTATATTTGAACTTGGAGGTTATAGGGAGCCACTGGCATTCACTGAATGTATGTGCATGACACCAGGTTAAGTTCTAAGCATTGACTTTGTCAGTTGAATGAAGGATGGATTGGAGTGGGAAGAGATTTGAGGCAGGGAGATCAATGAGGAAACTACTGTAAGTCCAGGTGTGAGGTGATCAGGGTCTGCCCCAGGGTGGTGGCAGTGTTAGAGGAGAGAAGGCAGTACATATAAGAGATGTTGCAAAGATAAAAATGGATGGAAAGCAGACTGGACAAGGTGGGAGGCGAGAGTGAGGAGTTGAGGATGACATCTAGGTGGCAAATATGGGTTACTAGGAAAATGCCCTAGACAGTAATAGGAAAGTCAAGAAGAGGTACACATTGGGGAGGAGGAAGGAAAGATAATGACAGTTCGGGCGGAGCCAAGATGGCGACTGGAAAGCAGTAACTGGCGTGAGCTCCCCACCAAGTCCCTCCAAAAACCTATGAAAAAATGGCTCTGAACCAATTCTAGAACTGCAGAACCCACAAAGGGGCAGAGGGAAG
>CM053623.1:365693529-365714039 GCA_028646595.1 Phalanger gymnotis
GATATTTTAACTGAGGAAGAGAAAGCTTTTCCCCCAACCCTCACACAAGTAGTGTTTTATGGAAGAGGGATTAAACTTCTGTTTAGCCCAGGAGGGTAGGACTAGGAGCAATGGCTAGAAGCTGCAAAGAGGCAAATATAGTCTTGACATCAGGAAAGACTTCCTAACTATTTGGGGCTGTTTTGGAAAATGGTAGGTTCCCTTTCACTGGAGATTGGCGAGAAAAGGCTAGATGACCAAGTAGTCAGGTCTATTAGACTTGATACTCTTTTAAATATGGGTTAGACTTTGTCTGATAGATCCTATGACTAGAAGGCTACTTTGATTCCTTCCAAATCTGAAATTCGTGATTCTGTGACTTCATAATAGCTAACACTTCTATAGTGTTTTAAGGTTTGGAAAGCACTTTACACACATGATCTCATTTGATCTTCTCTAAAGCCCCCTAAGTGCTACAGGTATTATTACCCTTATTTTGCAGATGAGGAAACTGAAGTTCCTAGAGATAAAGGGATTCAAACCGTCGCCCAAAACCTACCTAATGTTAGGGATAAGATGGTGTCCAAACCCTTCTTATAATAAATGGAAGAAACTGAAACCCAGAAAAGGAAAGTAACTGGCCCAAAGTTACATGCAATAGAACATGGACTTGAATCAAAATTCTTTTTTTAAAATAATATTTTATTTCCCCCAAATTACATGTAAAAGCAATTTTTGACATTTGCTGATTTAAAAAAAAAGTTTTGAGTTCCCAATTCTATCCCTTTCTCCCTCTGCTCCCTCCCTGAGACAGTAAGCACTCTGAGACAAGTTATATATGTGCAATCATGTAAAACATTTCCATATAAGTCAGTTTGTGAACCAATATTCCCACAGCATATCAGAGCTGAGAAACAGCTTGGAGATCTAGTTAACTCAAACCCTTTAGGAAAAACTGAAGCCCAGAGAAGGGAAGAGAGTTATTCAAGGTCACATATAGATTTTAGACTGGGGGCCAAAAAAGAAAGGTTACCTCAGAGACTTCTAGGATGTTAGACCTTAAAAGAGACCTTTATTACTAATACAAATCAAGCAATGTGCATTTATTGTTTACCACGTACCAGGCATTGGTCTAGATGACTGGGCTACAAAGACAAGATTGGGACAGTCTCTGCCCTCAAAGAGCTTCCATGCTTCAGTCAGAAGCCTCTTCTACATAGCCAATAGGAAGGGTTATAGTCTTGTTTAAAGGCAGAAGCTAGAATAATTTCAGTTGCAAACATATATTCTATGAGGAAGTTTCTCCCTATGGAATCCAGAAAGTATGTGAATTTAACTTTGTTCTATACATAGCTATGACATCAAACTATGGTGAGGAGAAAGAGAAATAAATAAGGTGAGGAAAAAAAGTCTTTCTTGATAGAACTGTCAAGTGTTATTTTGTGAAGTAACATTCAAAAAGAAAAGTTTGTGAGGAGTGAATCTGGAAAAAACATTATTAAGAATTAAGACTTGAGAAAAGCTAAAGAGATTGTCTTCCTGTTATGCTAAGCTTGAAAAGACAGAGAGAAAAAAGATGGGGAGATCTTTTTTAATGAAATGATTATTATCTTTATCTTGAAAAGATGTTGAATAATATTCCTTTCAAGAGACTTTATTTGTTATTTTGAGTAAAAGAAGGGTATGGGGGTGTGTTTTCAGAAGTGAAGAAAAGTCATCTGTAGTTAGAGTTTGAAGTGACTCTGGTTGTCATCTTTTTCGTAGCTAAAATTTTGCAAATAATTATAAATTTCTTCTTATTACTTATTTCATTATTACCAAGTTGTATATTTAAGAAATGTTAATATTTATTTAATCCTAGGAGATCAAGATATTATAAATTGAGATGAACAAATACTATTGGGAAAAGAAATTTCTCCAACTTATTCAATAATATTTGATGAACCAGGGTCAGGGCTCTGAGTTTAGCTGATTAAAAATATGTTGAAATTTGCGAATTAATAAGGAAATATCCAAATATCAGTATATAGTGGGGCACAATCACTGTGTTTCATGTAATAGTCCAATTTATTCTCCCAGGACAAAAGAAGTAATCAAGGAAGCAATGAATTCCTTATCACATTGGGAGAGGCAAACTGGTTTTTCATACCTGTATTTCACCCTGGGCCATCCTTCTACCACTAAGAAGCCAGGGACAAAATCACCCCATGCATTAAGGGTGTGTTGTAAAGAGCAGGTTTTATGTTTAATAAAGGGGTGCAATTCACCATAAAATAGCATTTTTTTCTCAAATCCATTTCAGCAAGCACTGCACAGTTTATTTACCTAATTGTGTCAAGCACACTAAGACCACAAACTTCTTAAAAACTCAGAACAGTCATTCATATGCCTTTTTATCATCTTTTATCTTTTAAGGTGATCCAAAAACTAACTTCACTTTTGTATGACCCTACATCCAAACAATAAACAGAGGGAAATATCCTCAGAAGTCTTAAAGAATCCTGAAGCTAAATGCTAATTGACTCTGATGGTGGCTGATTTTGTTTTAATAGAGGTCAGATTACTCAGGCAACATCCGCTGCTTTTTCTAGTTTTAGCCACATTTTTGCCCTCCAGTACAAAGGCAGCCTAAATTTTCTCCATATTCGGTCTTGCTCCAATGCATTTAGAGAACTGATGATACCACGCCATTGCTCATGTTTGAGAGAAGCTTGAAGGGGGATGGGGGAGGGAAGGAAAAAGGTCACTGGTGAATCCCTTTATTATTTTTTTTAAGAGAAAAACATAATGATTTTTCTTTCTTTCAAGAAGTTTTGTGTTCTGGGTAACTGTAATTACTGACCTCATCCAACTTAACAAGATTCTATATCAAGTCCTGTGGGGCTAATTTTCCCTTGAACAAATAATTCCTTGTACACAAATAATTCTTCCCTCAAGGGAAGTAGATGGAAAGATTAAGATTTTTCTTCTTGCACTTATACCCTCTGTTCTGATCCCTCCTTTGCACTGTCTTTGCCTTCAGATACAACCCTGGAGCTCTCATCTCTTGAATTGTTTTCTCCTCTTTTACTGGGAAAATGAAGCCAGAGATTAGGAGAAGACAGGAAAGCTTTAGTTGCATATTGAAAGCCATCTTCTTTTCTGTTGTAGGCCTACTGCATCAAGCTGAGAAATTGCAAGGCACACTAGCAAAGTAAGAGTTCACAGCCTATGTAACCAGAGATTGAAATCTCTTTGACATGTTAATTAGCCACGAGGCAAGAACACTTTAGACAGGGGGACATTTCCCCCAACCTACTACTTTCCCACTCTTCTAGCAACAAAAGAAGAGGTTAGGGGCTCAGGCAGTAAGGATAGGGAGAGATCTCTCCATAGTGCTGAAATCCTAAGCAGTGCCCTCATGGATTCTATACAGAAGTGGGCCTCTGCTCATTTACTTTACAGCAATGTGCTACCATATCCTACTCCAAAATGACTAACTATACTTGTAATCTGAAAATTAAATTATCACTTGCTTCTTTGGACCCAAATGATTTGGTACCGATCCAAAGTGACGAACTGGTCTCAGATCTGTATGAATTTGAGAACCCCTTAACCCACATCCCTGGAGCAGTCACACAGTGAACAAAGGAGCTGATAGGGAATCTAGGAACAGTAGTAACACAGATCCCAGGGCAGCAGAGAAGGGCTTCCTGTGAAGGTAAAAGCAAAACCAGAGAGCTTCTGTGGCCCTTTTCACTTCTAAGAACGTGATTCTGCAGCTCTACAAAGAGGTGTCAGCTCCCTAGCTGCTACTTTGCTAGACAGCTAGATTGGACATGGCAGGCTTAAAGGAAGCACTGAGAAAACCCCAGACTAGAAGCTGTGAGATATTGAGGGTTTAGTTTAAACTCTCCCTCATACTAGCTAGGTAACCCCTAGGCTAGTCGCTTCTTCTCTTTGGTCCCATTTCTTCATATGTAAGATAAAGTGGTTGGATGATTTCTAAAGGTCCTCTCTTGTCCTGATCAATGCCTCTTTTTTTTTTTTAATCAATAAAGGAAAATAGTCTTTATCTGTAAAAGAGGCAGCTTGGAATAGTAGACAGAAAGCTGGCTTTGGAGTCAGGAAGATCTGGATTCAGTTTTGGCTCACTCAATTCCACACTTATTGAGTATGCCTTTGGGTCAGTCACTCAATCTCCCAGGGCCCCAGGTAACTCTAAAACTATAATTTTCAGAACAGATGCTTATCCACACTGGGAGTAAGAGTTTCCTCACCAGGCATTCCCTATACCAATAAAATCACAGATCAGATACAAAAACAGAAAAAGGAGGGTGGTAATGTTGAGCTATCAAATCTCAACTCTTAACATAATTATGTTGCACAAATTAAAGCTATTCTATAACTTAATGTGCTGTCATGGAAAGAACACTGAACTTGGAGTGAGATGTGGCTTTAAGTGCTAGCTTGCTGGAGGCAAGTCGTTTAACATTCGGGTTTCAGTTTCCTCATCTGTAAAATGGGGAAAATAAAACTTCTATTACCTACCATGGAGAGTTGTTGTGATTAAACTGCTTTGTAAACTCTAAATACTCAAAAACTCCAACAGATCTGGGATCTCATTGATGTATTCCCTCCAACAATGCAGACTGAAACTCATCCATTCCTTCTCATCCAGTGCAAATCTTGTCCAGGTCCTCCCACAAGTCCACCACAGAGAGTTCATCTAATGCCCCAGGTGGCTTTTCTCTTTCTCCTCACATTATGAAGATATCAGTGCAACAGGATGGCTTTTCCATGGTCATCCCTAGGTCTCCCTATATGACTAATCCATCTTCTTTTTTATGCCTCTACTTCTTAGGTAATATTACTTTGAATCTCCTTAATTCCTCTGTAACGCATGTTAGCTTGCTCATGCCCACCACATACCTTTCCATTGCTTTCTGGGTGATGCTTATTTTCAGAGTTTTAGAGACTATAGTGTTCTTTTTCTTGTAGCCACAGAATAGAATAATATATAGATATTCCATATGGAAACTGCCCTAGTGTTTTCCCTTATTGTCCCTGACTCTCGCTCTATGCTCCCTTGTGTGTCTCTACTTAAACTACGCGGTTTTATCTTAAAGGTGACAAATAAAAGGGCCTACTGCTTTTGGCAATGAGGAAAGCCTGAAACAGTAGTCCTTCCTTTGGAGGGGAACCTAGTGATGCCTATGATGGGGACCCTAGGCAAGGATGGAGAGAGGGGGTGCAGCATAACCTGTCCAGAATTACTGTACCTTTCAAAGATGAGGGAACCAAGTCTCCTAGGAGTAAAGGCAATTGTCCATGGCCATACAACTAAGCAAGTGTTGGAGATATGCCTTGAATAATACCAATAACAACAACAGCTAGTATTTATATAGCACTTTCAAGTTCGCGGGACATTTTTTTAAACAAATATATCTCATTTTGTTCTCACAACAATTATGGGAGGGAGGTGCTATTAATGCTCCCATTTTACCAAAGAGGAAATGAAGGCAGACAAAGGTTAAAAGACTTGCCCAGGATCACACAGCTAACATCTGAAGTCACATTTGAACTCAGATCTTCCTGGCTCCCTGTCCAATGCTGTATCCACTGTTCCATCTACTGGGTTATAGATCTAGGCTTTGGACTCAGCTCAGAATATGGACCTGTTTTTCTATATAAATATCATTATTACATTTTATAGGTAATCCACCTTCTGTCTGAGACAATCTAGTCTGTCTCATCATGAGGGACCAGGATGTCTTTTGAGTTAGTGAAGAGATTAGCAGAATGGATCGCATAGGATTGTAGATATGGTAATCACTTTGATTTGCTTGAGATCCCTTATTACCCAGGAGAAGCTGAAATAACTTGCGAATCAAAATAAGCCAATCAGGAGGTGGGATGAGTGTTGCTCAAGTTTGACATACCAGTGATCCTTTGTGATGTCCACTGGGTGAACCTGGAACACCTCTGCTCTGCCAGCAAGCACAGAGCCAGCTCAGATTGGTTCATTCCTGCCCCAAATGGATAGACAGAGCTTGCACAAACATCCTAGTCCCAGGTACTTTGTATTCTGCCTATTCTCCTGCCTCCCTTTGTTGCAAAACCATATAAACCACTCTGCAAACCCCAATCTTTAGAGCAGTAGACTAAGTGGTTTTGCTGTTCTCTGCACGTTTGTGCTTTACTCGCCCAATAAATGCTTTCAGGTTTTGTACTTGAACTGTGCCTCTGTTCTTTCTGTTCGGGTGGATTCTGTGCCCCAATTAATCAGTATAGTGTGAAGAACATTAAGAGTAAGGAGCCCAGGTTCCATCTCTGGCATTATTTATTAGTTGTTTGCAAGTGACAAGTTCAGGCTCATTATGCATCAATAGCAGTATGACATGGCAACCTAAAGGGCTAACGAGACTTTGGGCTACACTGAGAAGCATTGTCCATGAGGGAGGGGCATCTCTTTGCTGTGCCCTGCTTGGCCCCCGTCTGGGATATTCTGCTCCTTTTGGGGTGACACATTTTAGAAAGGACACCAACAAATTGGTTTTTCCCAGCTATTTCATAATCCTGGTTGATCTGATCTGGAGATGAAGCCATATGAGATTGGGTCAAGAGAAGTGGGCATGATTAGCCTGAAAAAGTGAAGTCATGGGGCAATATGACAGCTGTCTTCCAATAGCTGAAGTGCTATCACGTGGAAATATGATTAGGTTCATTCTACTTGACTCCAGAGGATGGAAGAAGGACTAGTGTAGTGTGTGGAAGGTGCCGAGAGGACAAAAGGACAAATTTCCTAAGAATTAGGGGGATTCAAAAGTGACAAAGAGAGGTTCAGGAGGTAACAGATTCTGCCTCCCAGGGCTCTTCAAGCAAAAGCAGGATGACTTCTTGCCAGGTATGTTAGATAGGATTCTCATTCAGGTGCAGGTCCTAATAATTTGTTGAATTGACCTAGATTGACCTAAGTTTCTTTGGACCCACTGTGAAAATCCAAGGTCAACATGTCACCAAATTGTTATTCACAATTGGCAGGAAACTAGGAATACCTACCCTAATAGACCCCCTAATCCTCTCCCTAAGCCCCAAATCCATGGTTTAGCTTGAATATGTGAATGAATTCCATGTAAACTGTGAGCTTTTCTGACACATGAGCTAAATGACTATTTGTTGATTCGTACAGTATGAGCTATACCACATGATTAGCAATTTTTACCACAAAATTTAGTACTCTATATTGCTCTAAACAATTACATTGTTCGTTTTTTTCCATTTGTCTTAATTTGGTCTTTCAGCTAATAAGCTCCTTGGGGGACAGGAACCATGCCGCATACTTTTGTACTCTTATGATTCTAAGCTTATGGTTAGTAAACAAATCTTTGTTTATGTGCAAGTACGTACGTGCCATACTCCATCATGAGAAGTACAGTGGATACAGGGTAGGTCTCAGGGTCAGGAAGACTTGGATTCAAGTGTTGCCTAACACATAATAGCTTGGTCACATATGTGTGACCATGACCAAGTCACATAATATCTCTATGCTCTAATTAATTCTCTGAAAATATGTGACAGATAGTTTGCCAATCTGTGTAGGTAGAGGGAACTTCCACATTCTGAGTACTCTATCAATGGCCTGGACCCCCAAATGTATATTCATGCGTGTATGTGTGTGTGTGTGTGTGTGTGTGTGTGTGTGTGTGTGTACAATACAGCACTAGACCAGACTATATCACATGACAAGCACATAAATCCCAATGGGTTCCCCCCACCACTCCTGCAGTCCCTCCATTGTTTTCTTTTGTCTCTAGTAAGATTACATTTAGATTTTGCTAGGACAGCTAAAGGTTACTTCAGTCTCCATGTACCATCCTATACCTTGGCATAGACAATATTTCTCAGCCCATTTAAAGACCATTAAATACTGGTAACAAGAGTATCGAAGAGGCTAAACAATAAAGCAGTTGAAGAGTGTAATGGACTTAGAAACAAAAGCAGGAAGAGGACTCCATGTTAAAGAAACTTCTTCCTGCCCAGAGCAATTAATGTGGTGACCAGATGGCTCCAGCATGGGGAGGGAAGCTGTCTGTTTTCAAGTTCCAGGGGAGAGATAAAACACTTCAGGAAGTAATAAGCTGCAAATTTACAGTGTAGAGGCAAACCCACAGGCAGAATGGTTTTCTCTTATATCAAAATGCCCTTTTACTCTTGAGTACTGATATTTGTACAAAACTCCACCGTCCATCACTTTTATTGGTTGTCCTTTCCATCATTATAAGGAAATTGAGTCCTGAAGAGATAAAGGACATACTTGCACATTAATCAAATAGCAGAAACAGAAGTAAAAGTGAGCTCTGGTCCAAACCTTAGCTCACCGTATCATCATATGGCTAATTGCTTGGATTCAATTGCCCTGATTCATTCTACAGTAAGTCTCCCTTTATCTACGATCCAAACACACAAAGCTGTAATAACCAGAATTTTTTCACAGTCAATTAATGATTGATAACTTGTGTGTTTAATGATGACCCTTTGATGACCCTTTTGAATTACCAAAGGAAGATTATTCTATTCAGTACAACTTGAGTGTTAAATATATATCCATATATTTACATTCTGTGAACACTGCTAGTGTGTATATAGGGCAGCCCAGGCCTTTATCACTTCATGCTTTGAGTACTAAAATCATCGCTTACCTTTTCTCTGCTTCAGTCTCTCCCCTCTCTAACCAGTTGAACTTTGATTCTCCTAAGTTCAATGAAATCTTTCATAATGAGGATTCTTTGGTCCTTGAATTCAAAGAGGATTTTGTAGACAACGATGGAAGATGAAATATCTACATACCAGTCAGTCAGTCAACATGCAAATGTTTATAGCAACACTTCATTCATCTGGCATGATCAGGAAATGAGATGTTCCATTTAGTTGATTTTTCCAGACAAATGACACATCCCTTTGAAAAGTACCAATACTTAAAACGTTTTAAAAATCATTTTAGTGGAAATCTTTCTCAGATTCACCATCTATTTCCTCTACCTTAGTAGATAATACATTACAGATAATTTAACCTCCTATTGATGACTCAGGATCATCAATACGAAACCAGTTACTGTACTGTGCTACAACGATGCCCACGGGAGCTAATGAGGTATGTAGGACTGTTTGTACCAATACTCAATGACCTCAAACTACGATGATTTTAAACTTCTTACTTGCCTTTTGCAGTTCTTTCCTCCTTCCTCCTCAGCTACCAAGCTGCTATTACTATGTCCTCACTGTTTTCCCCACAATGCTAAGTCAATTAGCCTAAGAGTAGCTCAGGACTTTACACATAGTAGGTAGATAAACAGATGTTGTCACAGTGCTTTTTCACATGCTAAATCATTTAGTTAATGGTTGTTGAAATGAACAGATGGCTCCATAATACTTCTCTGAGTAAATGGACAAATGTATAAATACATTTACTAGTCTGCTCTCTCTCCAGTGAAATTCTTTCTTATTCACACATTTCACCACAGACCGAATGTGGATCTGAACATTTCTATCAACAATTCGTCTACTGTAGGTGGACTAATAAAGACTAATAGACTGTCACAAATCCTTCAACTGAGAGCAACAAAACTTCATATTTCAATCAATAACAAGAAAATATTCATTAAACCTGCTATGTGCCAGGCAATTTACTAGGGATTGGGGATTCAAAGACAGGTGTAATAGACCCTGCCCTTGAGGATCTTACATTTTATTGGAAAAACAACATGTATATACAAAATAGAAATGTGGTAATTTGGGGGGAAGGGAGGGCATTAGCAGCTGGGAGGAGAATCAGGAAAAGATTCATGTAAGAATTAATGCTTGGCTAATATGGAAATATGTTTTGCATGACTTCAAATGTAAAATTGATATATTGCTTGCCTTCTCAAGGGGTGGGGAGAGGAGCAGGAGAAAGAGAATTTGGAACTCAAAAATTTTTTAAATGACTTAAAAATTTTTTAAAATGTAATTGGAAAATATTTAATAAAATAAATAAAAATAGACTTCAAGAAGGAAATTAATGCCTAGGAGATAAAATATCTTATAGGAGAAACAGTAATTGGCCAGTTTGGCAGGATAACAGCATGTGAAGGGGAGTAATGTGTAGTAAGGTAAGCTGAGATCAGTTTATAAAGGTTTAAAATGCCAACAGAGTTTATATTTGCTCCTGAAGCTGATAGAGAGCCACTAGAGGTTATTAAGAAGGGGATGACACTTAATAAAATCACTATTTTAAAAGATTCTTAGTTACTTATAAGCTAAAACTCCAAATATCTGAATCTTTACAAGTTTTATTTGAAGCACAGTGAAACCCGAATCTCTCCCAAATGCCTGCCATCAGAGCAAGGTTCCTAACACTAACGAATTAATAGCTCCCAAAAGAAAGCAAACCATCCATAAAATTGAAGGAATGAGAGGTTCACACTCCTGTTGCCTTTTTATGATAATTTTAAGGGAATTTGTGCTTACAAGGAAGGTGACTATTCTTGACTATAGGTATGACCATGGGCCTGCATTTTTTATTCTGTAAAATGGGGATAATTCTTATGCTACTTACCTTAGAGGGTTTTGTACAGATAAAATGGGATGAATGTGAGCTATTATAATTCAGCCTGTTGATAAGGAAAGCAGGTATATAGACAGAAAAAGAGGAGTTGAAGTGGTATCACCACCATGTCAAAATCCTGGATGGCATGTAAGTTTTTTGAAGACTTTGTTTTTTATATTTCTTTAGTCTCTCAAATATTATTGTTAGTTTTACATTTTCAACTTTTATTTTTTATTATATTTTAACTGTCTACTTTTACTCTTTGCTATTTTATATTTATTTTTTATATTTATATATATTTTATATTTATATTTTATTTTTGTATTTACTATTACTTCTGCCATAATCTTATCCATCATGTAATCATTTACTTTTTCTCCCACAATTTATACTATTTCCCTTACCCAACCTCTTAATCCTTTATCAAACTCACAAATCTCAGCATTTACCTAATTTATTACCATCTAACTACCCTTTTTTTTTAACTGAATTTAACAATCCACCTGACCTTTCCACCATTCCAGCCCCACATTAGATATTGGCTTTCCAATTTTCTGCTTCACTACAAATCGTGCTCCAGGACATTAAAACTCTTGGGAGTTTCCCTATTCAAGACTATGACAATTCAGTGACCAATTGTAACTTCAGAGGACAGATGGCAAAGCACACCTCCCACCTGTCAGTGGTGCAGAATGAGATGTGCATTTTCAGACATGGTCAATATGTTCATTTATTTTGCCTGACTATGCTTATTTGCTATAAGGGATGGGTTTTTTGGGGGGGGGAGGGGGAGGTAGGAGTCTTTGGGAAATGACAAGAGATATAAAAAAAGGGCATCTACATCACTTTCTTTTTAAAGAAAAGAAATAAGAAAGAAAATTACGATTGTCTAGAAAACCTTGATGTGAAAAATTACTAGTAAAGTTCAAAATGTTTTGAAAAGTGAAATATTAAAATAATATTCTTATTATACTACATTCAGACTTTTTCACTTTCATTTGGGATGAGTGAGCAATGGGTGTCTGTTAAATTATTTACTTTCAGTTCTCATTTTTGTGACTAAACAAGAGAAATATCAGGAGCTATCTGCCTCCATCAGCCCTTCTATAACATCCCATAGATAATATGCCACACCAGAACAGGAAAAAGCATTAGGCCCAGCAAGTTTTATTATAATTGATTGGATAAATATCAGAGATAGTATGCAGATATAATGATTGTCTGTTATGTCACAAAAAGAATGAACCAAATTCACTGTTTGGCATCACCACTAGACAAATGGTTCTTACGAGACCTTTCCTGTCATCTTCCAAATGTCTTCGTAAGCATGAAATCTCCATATGAGTTTGTTAAGAGAAAACTCCAACAAACAAATTCAACAACAACAAACAACAAACAAAGTCCAACCACCTAGCACATATGGCCATGAACAAAGTCCTAGATTCTTCCTCAGTGTCTTTTCCTCAGTTTCGGGTTAGTGATAAGCAAGATCTAGTCCATTTGGCAGAAACTAGGCTTAGACTAACATTTTACACCATATTTAACAATAAATTCCAAATGGATATGCAACCTGAACATTAATGATTATGTCATAAAACAATTAGAAGAGAAGCATACTGTTTACAGATGTGGGTACTCCTAATGGTTATTTTTTGGGCCCTGATGGCTCAGAGTGAATGTAAATAGTAGTTGTTTCTCCTTCTGCCAGCATCCCTGGGGGTCTTCCCCTCTCAGTTTGATTTTTTTTTAATTAAAGGGGCCACCCCTTGACTCACTTCATAAACAGGCCTAATCACTGAATGGGCGTTGCCTCTGGCAAAGTGAGAACTCAGAAAGACCTTAGCTGAAAAAGACTAAGGTCTCCCACTGCATCCTGGGCCATCTCCAGTTGTCTAGATTTATTTCTGGCCACTGGACACAGATGGCTCTGGAGGAGAAAGTGGGGTTGGTGACTTTGCACAGCCCTCCCTCACTCAAATCCAATTCAATTGCAAGTCATGGCATCATCTTCCTGATGTCATGGTCCTCTTAGAGAACAAAGGACAAACCACATATGGGTACAAAAGGAATTCTTACCCAAATAAAGGATAGAAACAATTTAAAAACATAAAACAAATACTTTTGATAATATTAAATTGAAAAGCCTTTGAACAAACAAAATTAATGTATCTAGGATAGGAAGGGAAAAAATCAACTAGGAAAAAAATCTTTGTACCAGAATTCCTGGATAAGGGATTGGTATCCAAAATATCTAGACAATTAACAGAAATATATAAAAACAAAAGCCATTCTCCAATAGCAAAGTGAACAAAAGATGTGAATAGTTCTTAAGGTATTTCAAACTACTAACAAACATATAGATAAATATAAATATGTGTATATGAATGTGTCAAATCTCTAATAATAAGAGGAATGAAAATTAAAACAAACCTGAAATTTCACTTCGCACCCAGCAAATTGGCAAGTGAAGTAAGTCAACAAGCATTTATTAATCATCTACTATCATTCTGGAAAGCAATTTGAAATCATATAAAGCAGCTAAAATACTCATACCCTTTGACCCAATATCCTAGGCATATAACCCAAGATCACTGACAGAAATAAAGGTGCCATATACACCAAAAGATTTATAGCAGTATTCTTTGTGGTAGAAAAGAACTACAAACAAAATTGGGGGGTGGGAACAGCCCAGCAACTGGGGAATGGATAAACAAACTGCAGTACATGAATATAATGGAATATATTGTGCTGTAACAAACAATGAACATAATGAATACAGAGAAGTATGGAAAGGCTTGCATGAGATGATGCGAAGTGAAGCAAGTAGGGATAAGAAAATAAAATACACAATGACTACAACAATGCAAATATAAAGAACAGCAATCACAAAACAATTTAAAAAATGAATGTGGCAAAATGACAATGAATTGTAATTGGCTTCGAGGAAGAGCTATGAGAAGATCTATCTTTCTATTCTTTTGCAAACTGGAGGGAGGGGATGTCTACCACTATGAAACACTGAGTATAACATAGATTTTTTCCAATATATTGATAGATTTTGCTCAATTTGCTTTCTTCTTTATTATTATTATTTAAAAAATCTTTTGTTATAAGGGATACTGCTCTGGGAGGGGTGAAGGAGAGGGAAGTAAAAGGGAAATCTAGGTGATATAACAACAAAAGATATAAATAAAAAATAGTGAAAAAAACTTTAAGGATTTATTCCAGGTTAACAAACTAGTAGTCTTTTACATAACAGAAACTATTCTTTAGAACATGGCCTCCTGCTAAATTCCAGATTGTTCAATTCTATTGACTTACTGTACATGTTTATTGAAAAGCCAGTGATCAGCGAGACTCCCTCCTTCTCCCAAATGCCTTGATATGTCTAAGATATAGTGAGAAACTGTAATTGAACAATGGTAGATGAATATTGTATATATTGTATACCCCTTACCCCACCCTTGGTTTGAAATAAAACTGAAATTTCCCCAATTATTGGGCTATGATGCAGACCAATTCCTGTCAGATTAGTTGATGAGATTTGAACAGCTGTGCCCATAATGCATGTCATTGTCTTCAAAAGATGCTCTGAGTGAATTACAATTAAATTATAGAGCTGTCAAAGAGGGCTATAATTATAGCATTTATTCACTGTATTTACAAGGCCAGATATACATAAAAGGAAATACAAGTTGAATATACTCAAAATTCTACCCCACATCACTTACCTCAGCAGGAAATTTGTTTCAGAGGGGACAAGGGGAAGAAGAGTTCATTATCATGCAAAAATATGCTTATTATAACAACAATGCTTTGTGTTTTCAGAAAGCCTTCCATTCAAGAAGTTCCAAGCACTCTATAGACATCATCTGGCAGCAAATCACTGCCTTTTCTTTTTTTTTAACAAATGGAAAAAGAAGGCATAGAGAGGTGAATATGACTCATCCACATTGGAAGCCAAGGGAGGAAATGGGATTAGAAGCCAGGGCTAAGAGGCAGATCCCGACAAAGACCAAGCGAAAGCTCTGGGGCCAAGAGTCTTTGCTCTATTCTCACCTCTGTGGATATGTTCATCTAGCCTGCTATTTTCATCAAACTCTCATTTCAGAGGTTTGATCATTGCTTTCAGTCTTCCTCTAAAAATGGCACAACACAATGGATGAATATTCTCATTTGTCTGAATATCCTTGATAGAAAACCCTGGGCTCACATCAGTAAAACACTTAGAACCAATGGAAGGCCAGCACGACTCACCTACTCTCTTGACCTTGGTGAACTACATAAAAACTTGGGATTTTGACATAATTCAATAAAATTAGTAGTATAATTTTATGTATTTTGGGGTCTTTTGGGTAAAGAGCACCCTAGCTGCTGGGGAAAGGGAAGAAACCAAGTTTAGATATGATACCCCAATGGAGTTTATTGCAGTCTGGAAGACGATTTCATACCTAAGTGGAAGTGTTTTTCAAATTTCTTCAATTTTAAACAAATGACAAATTTTCCCCTCCCAGGTCCTTAATCAACCAGTCAACAAACATTTATTGAGTACGTACAGTGCTAGAGGTTACATGGGATACAAAGAAGTTGAAGACAATCTCTTCCTTCAAGGAGATTACAATCTACTTATAGTGATGAGATGCTGACCCGCAGCAAGTTCACTAACAGTGTCAAACCATATATTTGACAAATAAGTGGGTGATACAGACAATACGTACAATAGGAAATCAGATGGGAGAAAGAATTTAACATGGGCCTCAAAGAATGACCATAATCATAGAAAGAAAATATTGAAAGATATCAGAACTCTGAAAAACAGTGGCAATGTCAACTGCATTGGGCTTACCCTGAAGCAAGGTCCCCCATCCTCCCCAACAAGAGAGATGGTAAACAACAGCTGTGAAATAAGGCATGTGAGCATTAATAATCTGCTATAAGAGAGGGTTTTGCTGGGAGTCAGGAGGAATAAGAGTTGGTTAGTCAGTCAATAAACATTTAGTAAGAGTTTACTGTGTGCAGGCACTATGTTAAGCTCTAAAGCTATAAAGAGAAGCAAAAGACGGTCCTTGCTCTCAAGGAGTTTGTGGTCTAACGGGGGAGAAAACTTTAAAACAACTATATACAAAATGGGGAGAAAATTTGTAATTCAAACGGCTGTGAAAATCAATGCTGAAAAC
This sequence comes from Phalanger gymnotis, assembly GCA_028646595.1. Taxonomy (NCBI): domain Eukaryota; kingdom Metazoa; phylum Chordata; class Mammalia; order Diprotodontia; family Phalangeridae; genus Phalanger; species Phalanger gymnotis. The sequence goes on from CM053623.1 coordinate 365,709,253, forward strand.
TAAACATATTAAAAATAAATTAAAAAAAACAACTATATACAGAGAACCTATACACCGGCTAAATTGGAAATAATCCACAGAAAGAAGGCATCAGAATTGTAGAGGATCAAGAAAGGTTTTTTATAGCAGGTGGGATTTGAGCTGAGACTTGAAGGAAGCTGCATCAGGCAGCAATGAAGGTGGAGAGCATTTCAGACATGAGGGACAGCCCATGAAAATGTCCAGAGGTAGGAGATGGAAGACTGGTTGAGGTAATAAAAGGAGGCAAGTATTACTGGCGCTCAGACTAGGTGTGTATGGGAGGGATGTAAGGTACAAGAAGACCGGAAAGAAAGTGGGGCAGGTTATAAAAGGCTTTGAATGCCATTGGGATGTGGTCACACTGAGAGAAGGAAAAGTGAATCAATAAAATTTTTGTTCTAAAAAGAAGAAAGAGGTAGCTTTAGTCTTCTTTTCTGTTCTTCTCATATTCCCTCTTTTCCTCTAAACGTGTCCAAGAATGATGTGGGCTTTTCATTCCTCTTCAAGTCCATCTAAGTAAATCTATGAAGATATATTTTATTTAACAACTTTTAAAACTGATTACGAAAATGGCAATAAAAGAGATGCCCCCCCCAGTTCTGATGCTCCTTTATGTCAGTGGTGGGGATCATATAAGAAAACAAAGAGTCTCTTTTGGGGGGCATACCCAGTATTTTGTTACTCTGAGCCCTAAAGGACAAGCCAGGAAATTCTAGAATTAGCTTTCTGATAGGTCACTTTCAGTTTTTGTATCTGTATTCCTTATAAGCTTCCTGATGGCCTCATCTACTTATTTAGTATTCCAAGTTCAAAGGGTGGCCAGCTTTGTAGGGTCCCAGGTACATAATAGATAGAAGAATCACTCAGAAACTCAATCACAACTTCTTATATCAGGAACCAAGAAATATTGCAGACTAAGGGATGTTTAAAAACATTTAAAAAAAAGAGCAATTGAAGAGATTGTCAGAAGAAACAATGATTAGAGGTGCTCTGCTTGTTCACTAAAGCTAATGGGGTTGACATTGGAAGGTCAAGCATTTGTCTCAATTTTCAGATAAACTTCTAACTATTGGAGCTGTCCAAAGTAGAATGGGATGTCTGGGGAAAGGACTATTTCCAGACCCTGGAGGTCTTCAAGCAGAGACAAGATGAGAATGGATCGGGGACACGGTAGAGGGGTTTCATGAAGGTGGATAAGCTAGATGGCTTCAAAGACTGCTTCCAACTTGGATGTTATGATTCTATGTTCAAGAGGCAGGTCATTCCTCATATCCAGACTAGAATAGGTCAAGGACACTGGAGCACCATTGAGTGAGGAAATGCATTCTGGGATTCATTCAGCTATTAGAACGAAAAAAACTTGGGTTTTAGTCCTTAGTCTACCACTTACTTAACCTTTCTGAGCCTCAGTTCCCTCTTCTAGAAGTAGAAATAATAAATATTTATACTACTTGCCTAGTAGGATTGTTATATAAAATTAGATAATGTATGTGAAAACTGTAGAAATGTTTGGGGAAATGTTGGCTATACTCTTCTATAGGAATCTACCTATTGCTCATTCTACCATCTGAAATAGAGACTGCACTGCTCAGAAGGTAAGAGGCAGAAGAAATCTGGATTTAAATACGGCCCCTGACACTTAATATTTCAACCCAATAAACATTTATTAGCTGCTTATTACATACCAGGAACTGTGCTAAGCACTGGGGATAAAAAAGGGGCAAAAAAGATAGTCCCTGCTTTCAAAAAGCTTACAATCTAATGGGGGTGGAGGGGGAAGCACATGCAAACACACATATATACAAAGCAACCTTCATACAGGATAAATATGAAATAACAGATGAAAGGCACTGGAGTGAAGAAGGGTTGGGGAAGGCTTCCAGTAAGAGGGTAGGATTTTAGTCGGCACTTAAAGGAAGCCAGGGAGGTCAGTAGCCAGAACAGAGAAAGGAAAGCATTCTAGCCATGGGGGACAGGCAGAGAGAATGCCTGGAGTTCAGAAATCAAGTGTCTTGTTTGTGGAACAGTCAGGAGGCCAATGTAACTGGATCGAAGAGTATTTGTGTGGCCAAGGACAAGATTCTTGACTTTTTTAGATTCAGTTTGTTCTCATATATAAAAATGGGATAATAATAATACCTCTATTTTCTAACTGAGGAGATAATGTATGTAAAATTGCTTTTTGAACCTTAAAGCACACTATAAATTTCAGCTACTATTTTCTGAGGTGAAGAAGAGATGACAGTGAGAAAGCTAGCGATTGGGAGTTAGAAATCTTCCCTATTTTGTAGCCCCAGGGAAAAGTAATATGATTTTGTGTTATTGGGAAGGAAGAAGGCTTTAAAGTACCCACCCATCTGGGCTGTCTGTCCATGAACCCAATGATTGTCACCATCTGGGGTAGGGAGTGGCAGGCTGAGCAATAAAGAAGAGATTATACTTTTTTATTGTTTGTAATTCATTCTGTCTGTCTCACCTGGGAAGATATGTTATAAAGTGTACGGTAAAGATTCAATTCCTTAGGGCTAAGGAACTTTCTAAAAAAACAAATGACACAAATGCTCCAAGTAGTTTGTAATGTCCCTTCCTTTCTCCAGGCAGCCCCTCTGATGAACACCATCTGCTAAATCATACTGTGTGCATATTTGAGGAGGCAGGAGGGAGACACAAAGAGAGATTTCTTTGTTGGCTGACTTGACCAAAGCCTCTTCTATTCTCTCTCTTGTGAAATACAAATTTAAGTAGAGGGCATTTCTGTTAGCTTCTCTGCTCCTTACCCAGCCAGGCAAAGTTGTCTTTCTTCACATCTCTCCTCATTCTTAATAAGAAGTACTGTATCAGCCATGAAAACTGTTCAGAGGTGACAGACAGGAAAATTAACTGCATTAATTTGGATCTCACCAATGTAGTATTTGTAAAAATTTAGATGGAAGCTGGGCTAAAGTTTCCTGTTATATGCTGAGTTGGAGAAAAGGGTTTGAAACCCTTTGCTATCAATCATCAATCAATCAAAAAGCATTTATTAAGCACCTACTATGTGTCAGGCATTGTGCCTTATAAGCACTGGGAATATAAAGGCAAGAACGAAGCAGCCCTTTCTTTAGGGAGCTCATATTTTATCAGGGGAGACAGCATGAAAAACACATGTATACAAAGTGAATTCACTACCAGTGATGGAGAGGGCACCAGCAGCTCTAGGGGATCAGGAGAGACTTCAGGTAGAAGGTGTCCACTGAGAAGAGTTTTGAAGGGAATGTGGAATTCCAAGATGCAGAGGGGAGGTGCTAGTGCCTTCCTGGTGTGGAGAACAGTCAATACAAAGTCATGGAGGCCAGAGTTGGAGTTTTCCATGCAAGGAAAGGGAAGGCAGTTTGGTTGGATCATAGTGTACAAGGAGAGCAATGTATAATAAAGTTGGAAATGGAGGTTGGGACCAGGTGGGGAATGGCTTTAAAAGCTAAACCAAGGGGCTTTCATTGAGTCACAGGGGCAACCGGGAGCCACTGAAGTTTGTTGAGTAGGAAAGTGACACAGTTGGACTTGATCTTCAGGAAAATCCTTTAAGAAACCATCTAGAGGATGGATAGGAGAGTGGAGAGACTCCAAGCAGGGAGACCAACTAGGAGGCTATTATAGCAGGCTAGGTGAGAGGAGATCAGGGCTTGAAATAAAGTGGTACCATCTGAATAGAGGGAAAAGGAGACAGGAGAAAGATTGTGGAGGTAGAAATGACAAAAGTTGACAAGTGATTCAGCGTGGGGCGAAGGAGCATTAGAATTTGACTAACCAGCGGTAGAACTGTGGGCAAGTCACCATACCTCTCTAGGATTCTTCCTTTGTAAAAATGAGAAGCTTAGATTAGAAAATCTCTAAAGTCCTGTACTGCTCTGAATCCTATGACATCTATATTCTAAACACACCCTTACACTATCCAAGTGGGGAAAATTTCCTAATTTGCAAATGAATAGTATAAACAAGATTCAAAGAACCATATTCCTGTCTGTAAAACCTATATTTGCATATAAACAATTGGTGTGCTAATTAGAAATCATTCTTCCCTAGTCATTAAAGCTGGCTTCTTAAGGAAGCTTCCCTTGCAATAGTCTGTTATCCTACTTTAAATGACTATATTTATTCTTTTATTCCTTTAGCAAATTCTATTGACTACTTACCATGAACAAGGCCTTGTGAATAAGACTCAGTCTCTACTCTCAAAAGAATATATATATTCTCTCAAAGGAATATAAAATAATATATTTGAGTCAGGGAAACAGGACATTTGCACAAATAACTAGGCTAAAGGGTAGAATATTAAAGCACTTCCCCAATGCTATGAAGCTTAGAGGAGGAGGCTTTCAGCCAGGAAGAATCAGAGAAGCATTCACAGAGGAAGCAGCATTGGAGCTAGGCATTAACACGTGGGTGGGGTTTCAATAGGCAGAGATTGGGGGAAACTGAAAGGGGGAAAGAGAAAAGTAGAACACCCCCAGAAAAAGAGAATGGGAGCAGCAACAGCAGTAGTCCAAGATGTCTAGAGACAGAGTTCTTAGCCTACAGTCCACTGACCCTTCAGTGGAAGCCTATAAATATGGGGGGTCTATAGATAAATCTGGAGGCATCCATTAACTTGTTTTGAAAAAAAAATATTTGTTAACTGTGTTTAAATATCATTGGTTTCCTTTGTAATCTTAGACATTTTATTTTGTGCATTTAAAAACATTATTCTGAGAAGGCTTTTCCATAGGCTTCACCAGACCGCCAGAGAG
>CM053623.1:365714539-365827966 GCA_028646595.1 Phalanger gymnotis
GGGAGTTCTGTTCGGGACAGACCTTACCCCGAGACCATCCAGGCTGACCTGGACTGGAGCCCTGCTTCCCTCTGCCCCTTTGTGGGTTCTGCAGTTCTAGAATTGGTTCAGAGCCATTTTTTCATAGGTTTTTGGAGGGACTTGGTGGGGAGCTCACGCCAGTTACTGCTTTCCAGTCGCCATCTTGGCTCCGCCCCCATGCTGTTTCTTTCTAATCGACATTTTCTCCTTTAGACATTCACCAACCTTTTCTTTAATGAGCCATTTTAGAAGCCAGTTTGGGTGCACCATAGAAGGAAGGGCTGTATACCAATGATGGGAAGGTATGTTTGAGTTGCCTCGTGAAGGGCTTTAGACGCTACACAGATGAATCTGGATTTCATTCTAGAGGCAACAGGGAGCTGCTGGAACTTGTTAAGTGAAAGACTGACATGCTCAGGCCTGTTCTAGCTAGTTATTAATTTCTTTAAGAATATTGCTATGGCAGCTGGTTAGAGAGGCGGGTAGTGTGGGAAGATTAGTTATCCAGGTGAGAAGTAATGAAAATGAGGGCCTGAACAAGGACACTAGCCATGTGAGTGGATGAAGGGAACAGATGTTATTTCACTCCCTTGATTTTTGCTCATTAGCTGCCCTGCTACCTGGTCCAGAAGCCAAGCTCTGGAGTACTTAACCCTTTAGCGCTCAGAAATGCCTTTATAGGAATCTGCCATCTTGATTGGTGGTGCCTTTGGCTACCCACTCTAGGACCATCTCTAGGTACAAAACATGTTTACTTACATAGGTACATATTATTTCCCCTGGTGGTATGTGAGTTTCTTAGCTGTTACTGTTGCTGCTTGTCCTTTGTTCTCCGTGACATCAGGAAGGTGATGTCTTGACTTGCAAATGAATTGAATTTAAGTGAGGCAGAGCTGTATGAAGTCATCAGCCTCACCCTCTCCTCCAGAGTCATCAAAGTCCCGGGGCAAGACACAGGCAGGATGACTAGAAGTGGCCCCTGAGTTCCTTGAGGAATGGACCGTTTCACACTTTTTGTCTTTGTATCTCCAGCACATAGTAGGTGCTTATTAAATAGTTGTTAATTGAGTCTTACATTGCTGACTAGAACATGAGTTAATAATAATAGCTAGCATTTATACGAAACCTACTATGTACTAATTTTTTTTTAGAGGGGGAAGGCAAGGCAATTGAGGTTAAGTGACTTGCTCGAGGTCACACAGCTAGTAAGTGTGTCAAGTAGCCCAGGCTGGATTTGAACTTAGGTCCTCCTGACTCCAGGGCTGGTGCTGTATTCACTGTACCACCTAGCTGCTCTGCTAAATGCTTTAAAAATACCATCTCATTTGATCCTTACAGTACTCCTGGGGGGTATATGCAATTAATGTCCCCATTTTACAGTTGAGGAAGCTGAGGCAAAGAGAGGTAAAATGACTTACCCAAGGTCACACAGCTAATAAGTGTCCGAAGGTGGATTTGAACACAAGTCTTCCTGACTCCATGATCACTGCTTGCATACTGCTCCACCTAGCTGCCTCTAGAGCTATTATCCTAATAAACCACATTGCTCTAATGATGTCATTTTTTTACTCCAAATGCTTTGGTAGCTATTCATTACTTACCAAATAAAAGTTTAAACCCCTAAACCTGACAGTCAGAACATCAAAAAATCTGGCTCTATCCTGCATTTTGGATCTTACCTCATATTCTTCTTTACCTACTCTCCTGTCATCTCCCCTTCTATCTCTGCACTTGTGTTCATTCCTGGAATGGATCCTCCCCCACAATTCAATTCCACTCAACAAATATTTATTAAATACTACAGGCAGGTCAGGCACTCAGGTCAGAAAGACAAAAGACGAACTGTCTCTGCCTTCAAGGATCTTAGATTCTATGGCAATGTTTCCCGCCTTGGTCCAGCTCTCCTGGGTGAAACCACTCCCTTCCTTACAGTGCAGGGGTTGTTAATCTGGGGTCTGGGATCTTTTTAAAAAATATTTTGAAAGAGGTAATAAGAACAGCTCACATGTATGTAGTACTTCACAGAATCCTGGGAAGTGAATGGTTCAAGGATTACCATCTCCATTAAACAGATGAAAGAATTGTACAAAGAGGCATCAAGCCAAGACAAGAAGCATTTGTAAAGTAACCACCATGTGCCAGGCATTGTGGTAGCATGGTGAGAATACAAAGAAAGGCAAGACCATTCTCTTCCCTCAAGGAGCTTACAATCTAATGGAGGAGACAACAGCAAACAAGATAGATAGAGAGACAGAAAGACAGACAGATAGACAGACAGACAAGTGGATGGGTGGATAGATGTTTGCATAGATAGGCAGATAGACAGATAGATAGATAGATAGATAGATAGATAGATAGATAGAGATATAGAGATTATATATACACACACATAAATGTATATACACACATGATATGTGAAAGGTCAATTGTTGGTAAATTGGAAGAGGACAGTGAAGCAGATCATCTGGTAAATTGTCTAGTTCTTTTAATAAACTCAAGCTTCTCTCTTGAAAAAAAATTTGATAATATTTCCGTGTAATTGGCTTCTTTTGCAATGTTATATATTTTTGTTTTGTGAATTTAAAAGCATTATTTTGGGTAAAGAGCTACAGGTTTTACCAAATTGCCCTAAAGGATGATGATATATAAAAGGTTAAGAACACCTATTATGAAGCCAACTCAGGTGCCATTTCCTCCATGAAGCCCTGTCTGATCCCCTCAGGTGAAAAAAAGAATCTCTTTTTTCTTAAACCTTTCATAGCATTTTGCCTGGATCTGTCCTGTGGTTTTTCTTTTCTTTTTTTTTTTTTTTTGGCAGGGCAATTGGGTTAAGTGACTTGCCCAAGGTCACACAGCTAGTACATGTGTCAAGTGTTTGAGGTCACATTTGAACTCAGGTCCTCCTGACTCCACGACCAATGCTCTACTCACTGCATCACCTAGCTGCCCCTGTCCCTGTGTCTTTATCACATTCTCCTTTGCATTCTAGATTCTTTGCCTCTTTCTCCCTATTCATTTACAAACTACTGGAAAGCAAGGATAGGGTTTTTGGTAAGGAAATAAGGAATTTGCTAGGATCCAAGGACAGGATTGTCAAGGTCTTTATATCCCTAGAAACTTACATAGAGGAGGAGCTTAATAAATGCTTATTTAATTGGGTGGCATAGGAAATAATGGAATTAGACAAGAGGACAGTCTTACTTGGTGGACTGACCCAGAAGTGGGCAATCTTCAGGCCTAGTTACACTTTGGGGCATCTGAAGTGGTACTCTATCACTCCTTGCCTCCTCTCCATTTCCCACCCATTATTTCCATTTCTCTCCCTTCCTTAATCCCCACTTTCCTTCCCATTTTCTTTTTCCTCCAGAAATATCTTAGTCCTGTCAAAGCCCTATTGACTGCTTAGGACTAAAGAGCTTGCTGATTCTTGGGTAGAATAATGGACCAAGCTTCGGTAGCTCTAAGTCTTAGTTGTTCAGCTCTTCACTTGCCATATGGTTTTTGGTGGTTCACTCACTTAGTCATAAAATAGGAGAAGCAGTGTGACATAGGGAGTAGAAGGCCAGTAACCTAACCTCTAAGTGCCCTGGGCAACTCCCTAAGGCTAGAATTGATAAGTTAAATTCTGTATCACTGGTGGAGAGAATTTTCATACCAGGAGTTTCCCATACCAATGACAGCACAGATATGGATCAACTAAATCTCAAGGGGTTTTGAAAACATCATCACATTAGCTTAAATAGGCCATACCCAAAAGAAGATACTTTGAAATGAAGAAATAACAGAATCACAGAGTTAGAAGGAACCTCAGAGGCCATCTAGTCCTCCCCCCCATTACATGTGGAAGAACACTTAAAATATCCTGAACAAATGGTCATCTAGCCCAGAGGTTTCCAAACTTATTTGGCCTACCTCCCCCTTAAAAAAAATTACTCAGTGCCCTCCTGGAAATCTACTTTCTTTAACCCTTTGTTTTGTTTTGTTCTTTTGAAATTCGCATCATGTCAAAACATATAATTTTTTTTTAAATGACATCTTAAATTTAATAATTTATTGTAAGTTTGTAGGTTTTTTCCTGAATTGGAATTTTGATGATGCAATATTGCTTCATGTAACCATATAGTGTCATATTGTAAACAAGTCATCGCATGCACATATTCCTGCCAATGCATGCTGGATTTCCTGATAATGTGCAACGTTTACCTGCCAACACTTGCTTGTTAAGACCTGTTGTCAGATTTGACCACTGATGGGTTACAATTTGCATTTTGTGTATTTATTTGGAAAATAATATAATCACTAGGACTTTAACTCTGTTATATAACAGATGAAACATGTATGAATGGTTTTACAAAATTTTCTTCTCTCCCTTATTTTATCCTTATCTTCCTTATCTTTCCTTATCTTCCACTCCCTTATTTTTATTCAATGCCCTCCAATTGCACTTGAGGCTACTACTGCCCTCCCAATCATTCCAGTGCCCCCAGGGTAATTATCACCCACTTTGGGAACCTATGATTCTAGCCTCTGCCTGAAGACCTCCAGTGAGGAGGCAATTCACCACCTACTTCACTTCCTCTGGAGACAGTCCATTCCAACTTTGGATTCTCAGTTTTTCCTTATGCCAAGTCTGAACCTTTTTCTCCGAATCTTCTTTCCTTTGTAAAGTGGTACGGTGGGGTTCAGAAGTCAGAGGACCAGGATTTAAACTTCACCTCTGATGAATATTACCTGTGTGTCCATGAGTAAGTCATTTAAGCTTAGCTTCCTTATCTATAAAGTGAGGGGTTTGGATCAGATGGTCTCTGAGTCCCTTCTACCTCTAGATCTATGATCCTAGTTTTGTTCTCTGAAAGCAAGTCTATTTGTTTTTCAAGACGACAGCCTTTCAAATACTATAATGTAATATAATGTACCACTACCACCCTTTCCCCAGTATTCTTTTCTCCAGCCTAAACAGCCACAGTTCCTTCAGCCAATCCTCATATGGCATTATCTCCAATGCTTTTACCATTCTTGTGGGTTTCTTCTGGACACTTTCCAGCTTTTCAACATCCTTTCTAAAACGTGGTATGTATTACAGGACACATTACTTTAGATATGGTCTGAATAGACTAGGGCAAAGTACAGTGGGGATATAACCTCTCCTTATTCTGGATAACACATCTCTTAATAAAGGATAATATCAGATTCCCAGGCTTCTGTATCATACTGCTGCCTCACATTGATTTTACACTCCAATCTTTCTTTTTATCTAGCTATATCTCCTTCCATCCTGTGCTTAGGAAGTTGATTTTTTGAATCCACGTGTAGAACTTTACATTTACTCCTATTAAATTTGTTATACACTGGAAAAGAACACCAGTTATTGGCACTACTCTAATGTTACAAAAGACATGTCTGCAGGAAAAATGTGGCCTATATTCAGGCCAATAGGATAATGTAAATAAGGTCATAAGATAGTTCAATCCAAGTATGAGTATAATTAATAACAATAAGACTTGCATGCCAAGTAGATCTTTCTTATAGTTACTAAAAGGCAGAATTTTATATATTCAAAGCTGGTTCTTAGCTTTTTACATATTTAAACATCTCCCCCTCCCCTTCCTTACCCACCTCACTAACTAGATTTTCCTTTTAATATTTGTAAAGCAAGAAAATCTAAATAGCAAAGAATGGTCAACTATCCCAAGCATTTTATTTTTGATGAGAGTTTAGATAAAAGTCAAGTGAGAGCTAGAGGCATCAGATGCTTTCATGCCCCAGAAGGCAATAAAAGAACCATTTTGCTCAAACACAAAGCACGGAGCTAACCAGGTTAATGCATGCACTGCTGTGGAAGCAACTTTAGAAGTCCCATTCAGCGGGACACGAACAACACCCAAATGCCACCTGAATGGGGCTATTCCATTTCAACTGCCTGCCCGCTGTAACTGAGATACAGATGTGGGGAGCAGACACGAGCACTTGCAGGTGCTCATCGGGAAACGGCTATTGATTCAATCAGAAGTTTTGCAAAGCTCAGTAAAACAAGATGACATTTTAGAATCGGCCCAAGACGAAACTGTCCTAAATCCTGAGGTTTCACTGGGCTTCAGGCTTGAGGGGTGACTTTTTTGTGACCTATCAGATGTTGGCTTCATGTCCTTGGAGACAGCCTGGAGCAGTGAAAAGAGGAACCAGGAGATCTTGGTTCCCGGCCCAAGCTCTGCCTCTGACTAGCTTAGCTGTGTGACTTTGGGTAAGCCATTTATTCTTTTGGGGCCTCAGCTTCCAAATGATAATGATGACGATAACTAGCATTTATATAGCATTTTAAGGTTGGTAAAGCACTGTACATGTTATCTCATTTGATTCTCACAACAGCTCTGTGAGGCAGGTGCTGTTATCACACACACACACACACACACACCCCATTTTATAGATAGGGAAACTGAGGCTGTGAAAGTGACTTGTGTAGGGTCACACAGTTTGTATGTGTCTAAGGCCAGATTTGAACTCAGGTCTTTCTGCATCCACACACAGTACTCTTACTTACTGTACTAGCTAGCTGTGTCAAATACTCCAAGGATATGAGAGGTAGATGAACCTGAAGGAAGGCCAACCACAGAAGCAAAGATTATCTCTGGATGGCCTTTCCTGCTGGAAAGCCACTTAGCCTCTCTGAGATCCAGATTTTGCCACATTTTATGTGTGTGTGCGATGGGTAGTGTTTAAAATTTGATTCTCCTTGAACTGACTCTTGGTGAAGGCCCCAAAAGTACATGATTTGCTGTGATGTTTTTGTCTCTAAACCAGCTACATAAATGACCACCGGCTGATCACAGAATTGTTTTATAACTTTGAGCTAACAGACAGACAGTCAGAGCTGAAAGAGATCTAAGAAATGGTCTCTTTCAACCCCTTCCTTTTGATTATGAAGATTAGTTTATAGTCATACTCCCACATCACCTCACTCCCACATACTAATCTTCCCTCATTCTTCTTCATCCACCAGAAACCAAACAACAAAATAAACCAACCTCAAGAGACACTTAAAGTGATAACAAATTTCTGGCAATAATGTTAAATGATTTATTAGAGAGATAATTGGCTGCTTTTCTGAGCATCAGAGAGAAAACTGAGTAATTGGTACCATATTCACAGCTCTGGGGAGATGTACTCCTGTAAACAATCAATTCACGAGCCTTATTAAGCTATCACTATGTGCAAATTATCGTGCTAAGTGTTGGCGATAGAAAGGAAATAAATGAAATAGACCCTGCCCTTGAGGGGCTTCCATTCTACCACAGGAATACAATTGTACACAAATAAGTATAGTGCAAGGTAAATGGAGGTGTGTGAGAGCACTAACATCAGGGGGAATTGAGGAAGCCTTCATGAACAGGTGGCACTTAAAGGAAGCCAGGAATTCCTAGTTTCATGAAAATTAAAGTTCATCTCAGGCATCTCAGTGGAGAGACATTGTATCAGTAAGGCAAGACTCATGACCTCGAGGATGACCATGAACATGCCCGAATGGTTCAGAATCCCAAAGTATGAAAAACTCTCTAGGCAGAAGGCAGAGGATGTATAACCTTTATTTTGACACCAGAGAATCCAATCCCAGGACCAGTAATTCCAATCTGATATAGCAGTAATTATATTCCAAAACCGGTAAGCCCACCTCAATGTAGCAATAAGGAAATTGTAACACAATATTATATCGAGGAACCAAGTCATCCTGTAACTTTCCCCCCTGCTAGGGCCTTCCTGTAAACAATCACTCAGGAATCCTAACTCTCTGTTCAGCCCTCTCTTCTGCAGCTCTGTGGACACTGGCTCTCCCAATGTCTGTTGCCTCAACGTCTTCTTGATGTCTGCTTCTCAATTCTGCCCTTCAGTTCTGCTGCTCTGCAGTTCTGTCCCTCTTCAATTCTGGTTTCCTCACACACACGGAGCTCTTTTTTATATACAGTCCTAGCCATGTCTGATTGGCTGAATTCATGATTGACTGTGCACACACAGTTGGCTCTGGTCCTAGCAACTCCCCTTAGGATTCTGAGGGCTTCACACTCAAATCAGTTTAGCACCTGGCAAGTAGAGGCTTTAGGCCTACTTACCAACAAAGACATAATCTAGTTTTTCCATCGAGCCCCACCTGAGGCCTACTGAATGAGTGGGGAAGATCTTTCATCACATTAATACTATAGATGTTATTTATAAAAGCAAAGAAAGTGGGAGATGGAGTACCAAATTCAAAGTCCAGCTTGGCCCAAATGTAGAGTTCATAAAGAGAAACGAGGCTAGAAAGGTGGGTAGGAAAGCCCCAAAGTCAGGCTACAGAGTCATCATTTTACCAATGGGGAGCCACTGAAGATTCCGGAGCAGGGGGTGCCGTGGTCAGACCCATAACTTAAGAAGATTGCTTTGGCAGGTGTGTGGAAGATGAATTGGGGGGGTGACTGAAAGTAGGGAGACAAATTAGGAAGTCAAGGTCTCGAACTAGGGTAGTGGCCGTGAGTGGGGAGAAGGAAATAGATGCTTTTGAGGAGGTAAAATTGACAAACTTTGACAACTAAGTGGATATGCTGGGTAAGAAAGAGGGAAAAATCAATGGTGCTTCTGAATTTATGAACCTGGGTGAGTAGTGACAGTGCTTCCTGAAACAGAAAGAGGGAATCTGGGGATGTTGAGGCAGTAGTTTTGCATCTGTTCATTTTGAGATTCCTAGTGGCCATCTGATAACATGTGACACAACTTCAGGGGAGAGTTAGGGCTGAATAAAAAGTGTCTACTGAATCTATAAGGCTAGGTCAGCTCCCTTTCCTCCATGATATGAAGCGCCTACTTCAGATTAGTCATCATTACAAATTGGTTTCTCAGGACTCTTATTTGGAGTATCTGCCCCAGTACAAGCAATGAATACTAAAAACAAGTGAACTTTCAACTCCCTCCAGGAGGCCACTGTAGTGACCCAGCTACTTCTAGAACAGTTTTTCTACATTGTGCCCATGACCCTGGCATTTAAGAAGGGACTATAACAAGAGGAATTACTCTTTAAGCTTCTACCTGGAAAGAGCAATTCTGATAGCAATCCTGTCAAGAGGTATTGGTTTTCTGCCCTGGTGACTTCAGTTTGGAAGGCAAACATGGCACTATCACTTTTAGCATAAAACGGAGGGACTCCTGGTGGGTACAGGTGGGAAAGTGGGCCAGGGTACATCCCCCTGCCAAGCAACAAGGCCTGAGCAACAATGCTGTCCTTCCTGTCTTCCCAATGATTTTCCTAGTGTCACCCCCACCCCCAACCCTGGTAGTGGACCTGTAAAGAATAAAAAAGTTCTGCTGTTCCTGCTCTCTCCAGTCTATTTTTAAGTGTCATTTAAATTTTAATTTAATCACTTTTTATTTAAAATTTTATTTTTTAATTTAAATTTTAAAATGCCATTTAAACAACACTGTCATAAGGATAGTAGATAGGAGATACCTAAAGCTATGTAGTGTGAGCAACAAAGGGTGGGGGGGGTTGACATATGACCCACTTAGTATTTAGTACAGACTACTGCTTTGTTCCCAGATAGCAGGTTCAGGGGAAATTAATTTCTCTTAACATAATTTTCTAATATACTGCCAAGTAAACTCTTCTGCAAGCCAATGCTATGTATTTTAGGGGGAAAACATAGTCCAGTAACCTTAACTATTTCCCTCATTTTCTTTGGAATGAGTGGTTGGAGCAGCTCCCCCCTGAACCCCCCCCCCCCCCCCCCCCCCCCCCCCCCCCCCAATCTGATTTCCAGCCTACTAAAACTGCTCTCTCCAAAGTCAGCAGTAATTATTGGTCTTTCAAAATTCCTTGACCTATCTGACACTGCTGGTGCCTTCTCTTCTCTCTCTCCCAACGCTCTGAAGCTGTCTCTTTTCTTATCTTTCACACATTATACCCCTCAGGCTCTCCACCTACTCCCCGCCCCTCATTCCTCTCTGTTTTATACACTAGAGCCTCAAGGCAGTGAGTTGGTGTAATGCAGTCAGTGCTGAGCTTGGAATACAGATGATCTGAGTTGAAATCTCACCTCAAACACTTACCAGCTGAATAACTCTGGGCAAGTTTCTTAAACTCTCTCAGACTCAGATTCCTCATCACTTGTAAAATGGGCAGGATAATAATAGCACCTACTTCATAGTGTGTTGTGGATATCAGACGAGATGATGTCTATAATGCCCCTTGTAATCCTTAAAGCACTATGATAGCTTTTATTATTTCTACCTGTAAGGCATTAGACTAGGCATTTTCTCTCTTCTGAACTCCTGACTTTGCAGTTCAAGTCTCTTTTGTTTTTCTGTATATTCTCCCTCTCTCAGAGAATGAATCCTGTATCATGCCTTTAATGATCACATCTTTTAATGTGACTCAAAGATTTTGGTCTCTACTCCCAATGCCTCAGCTGCACTTGGTTTTTAAAGTTCTAACTCCCTCTCATGTGCTTTTCATCATACAGGAAATCCCGAAGGTCTTGGTGAAGTTTAAGTTTCTAAAGCATACTACTAAACTTAACTTGCTAAAACTCACACCATCATCTTAAACTCAGAATGTAAAAAATGCACATCATTTCTCTTGCACCGCCCCCCAAAGAAGAAAAAACCCCAATCTGTTCTTCCTAACTTTCCTCTTTACATCAACTGCACCACAATAATCCATATCCAAATTCTCAGCATCTTATCTTTGCCTCTCCATTTTCTCATATCCAATAAATCAAACTCTCTTGATTCATAAAAATGTTTCGTGCATTCATTCCTTCTTTTCTGTTCCCCCATCTACCACCTTTGTTTAGGCCATCATCACCTCAAACTCAGCACATCACACTACATCTGGGGGATTCTGTTTATTTTTAAAATAAACTTTTGTTGATATTTTCTTTATTTCCTACTTTGTCATAGTATCCCATGTAACCCTCCACCTCTCCCAAGAGCCAGTCCATACGACAAATAGAATTTTTTTTAAAGAGGCTTAGAAAAAGTCAGGACAACTGACTGATGCATTAGGCCAAGGAATTTTGAAAGACCAGTAATTGCTGGTTCAGTAGGCTGGAAATCAGATTATGGGGGAGGGGAGGTCAAGGAGGGAGCGGCTGCTCCAACCACTCATTCCAAAGAAAATGAGGAAAATAGTTAAGGTTAGTGGACTATGTCTTCCCCCTAAAACACATAGCATTTGCTTGCAGAAGTTTACTTGGCAGCATATTAGAAAATTATGTTCTAAGAGAAAACACATGCAATGTGTAACACCTCTGGACCTTCTACCTCCATGAAGGAGATGGGCAGGGCTTTTTCTCCTATCTCTTCATTTGAACCCCACTTGATCTTTACAATTTTGTTACATCTACTTCTAATATTTGGATGTGTTATTCTTTACATTTACATTGTTTAAGTTGCATCAGTTCATATAGATCTTTCCATGCTTCTCTGTACTTATCACGCACATATTACTTGCAGCAGAACAATATATTCCATTACATTCATATACCACAATTTGTTTAGCCATTTCCCAATTAACGGACATCTACTTTGTTTCCAATTCTTAGCTATCACAAAACGTGCTGCTATAAATATTTTGGATTACGTGGAAACATTTTTCTTATTAATGACTTCCTTATTAATGCCTTCCTATGCCCAGTAATGGAGTCTCTGGTTCAAAAGGTTACTTTAGTCACTTTATTTGTACAAATCCACATTGCTTTCCAAAATAGTTGTACAATTTCACAGCTCCACCAACAATGTATTCATGTGGCAATAGCCTTTTAGCTGATTTTCTTGCATCTAATCTCTTGCCTACGTTCTGTGGTCAGATTAGTATTTCCCAACAGCTATTTTTATCATATCATTCCCTGTTCAAGAATAATCAACGTCTATCGACTCCTTATGCAACAAAATAAAAACACCTCAATCTCAGATTGAGGTCTGTTACAATTTAGTACCATTTTACTTACCTAATTTCATCCTATTACTCCTCAACACAAACCTTTTGAGGTAATGACCAGTGTTCTTGACATTCCATGAATGTATACATAATTCTCATTCCTTTTTCTAAGTGTTTGGCCCTGCTATTTATTATACAGGTGGATGGAGGGGTGGTAATTAAATCAAACAATCAATACCTTCACTTACTCAAAGCAACTAACAAGATGCTCTAAACCCAGATGCCTTTAATTAGGTGATAACACCTCAACTGAATCAATAAATCAAAGTCAGTCATTAAACTAAGTGCAAACGACCTAGTTAATCAAATTGGAAAGGAATAGAGTGCTTCAATCTCCTGAAAGCAATTTTGCTATACAAGCAATGGACTGGCTGAAGAGACTTAGACTCTTTGCAACTTGGATAAAATGTCAAGCCAGTTTGGAATTAAGCGTTTCCAGCTCAGTGGTGGAAGAACTTCAGCCAAGTCCCTAAGAAGGAATCACTTAAGGGGGCAGAGGAGCTTTTGTCTTCCTCCTTCTCCCCTCCCCCCACCCTGCCATGACCTCGTGAATTTGGAAAGGTCATAAGATTTTAGATTTCCGATGGGCATCCTAGCAGGGTCATTGGAACAGCTGATGTAAATGGCTGCATTAGCAGCTGAGGACAAACTAGGAACAACGAGGAAAAGTAACATACCTATGGGGAAAATCATGAGGACTCCGCGAAGGAAGAAAAGGGCTTTCTGGCAAATAAATGCCCTGAGTTAACCCTTTGCTACATGGGCTCTCTAACCTTAAGCCCACTTTCTCTAGGACTCTCTATGTACTTGTGGGGAAATGTGCCCCAAGTTTGGGGAGATGTTTCATCCCAATGTTCTTCTATATTATCTTAGTAAATGCCCTTGTCTAAAAGCTAATTAAGTCTGGCTGGCTAATTAATATCAACTAATAATTGGTTAGGGGAGCACATTGGTGGGGGCTTCGGAGATACAGTGTTAGAAGATAGTCACATCTTCCCTGCTTCAAAATTACTCCTTGAACACTGAGCAGGAAAGTAGGCAGCCTGTGGGAACTCAACCTGCTCCTATAAATTAATTGCCTATACTATACAATACTGCAGGGCAGCTAGATGGTACAGTGGGTAGGGTACTAGGCTTGGAGTCAGGAAGACTCATCTTGAGTTCAAATTTGGCCTCAGACACTTAATAGCTGTGTGACCCTAGGCAAGTCACTTAACCCTGTTTGCCTCAGTTTCCTTATTTGTAAAATGAGTTGGAGAAGGAAATGGTAAACCACTCAAGTATCTTTGCCAAGAAAATTCCAAATGGGGTCATGAAGAGTGGGGACATGACTGAAAAGTGACTGAACCGAACCATACAATACTGCTTTCTTCTGTTCTTTGAGTTTTTTGAGGTATGCGCGTGTTTGTGCACAGAATAGATCAAATGATTATAAGCTTAGTGGATGGTCTTCAAGAGTCACTAAGGATGAAAAAACTCATTACTCTGTGGTCAGCGTGGTGATGAGTCTCTCTGAACTTAGCCAAGTCTGGTCCTATCACAACAAACACATCCCTTTCTTAATTTTAAAGTATACAAAACCTCTACAATCATAAATCTAGAATGCCATCTAGGTGAATTCCCTCACTTTAAAAATGGGGAAACTAAGGCACAGGGGGGCTCCATGACTTACTTGTCCAGTGTGACACAGGTAGGAATATAAACAGAGCTGAGACTGAAACCTAGAGCTTCCGACTCTGGTTTCATTTATCTTCTCACTATACTACATTGCTGCTATTATTGCAGGTATACAAGTCACATTACTTTCACATATTTCCCCTCCATCCTCGCTCTAATATCTAAATCACTACGGGAGCAGAACCATGGTATATAACCCCCACAGAATTCACAGCCGGCTCCCCTCCAGGAACAGTTACATCACAAATCAGCACCATCACCCAGGAACTAGAGACACAACAACTAGAAAGTGTGTAATTGCAGGGGAGAGGCAGGCAGGAAAAGGAAGGCCTTGTCTTGCAGGAGTGTTATAATTTTCATGGGAGTGGAGGGGTAAGGGGATTAAGCGGGGAAAGCCACTGTGCCCCCCGCTGCTGCTTCATGAAAGTGCAAACAAAGCCTTAGCACCACCAAGTGAACTTATTCAAAGCTTTGGAATGAGAGAAGCTGGTGGCCAAAACACCAGACAATACCTTCTCCTGTGCCATTAGAATTACAGGTGGGTAAACTGATCTGCTGCTATACTTTCAACCCCTCAAAGACCACTGTTCTTTGCACACATTCCCTACACTGATATCATTCAGCCACCCCTGGTTTAACAAAAAAAAAGGCGATTACTGCCTTTCACTGAACATTTTTATTCTAACAGAAGAAATTCATCTCAGGAGATTAAAAACAAAGTTTCTTGAGGTTCCTTTTTGGAGGGGGGGTCCAGAAAAAGATGGCTTAAAAACTTCCTCATTCTTTTTTTGCGTATTCAAATTCGTCTTTAATGCAACTAAAGAAGACAATTCCATTGTAAATTTAATAAATGGGGTGAGGAAGGAGAATTATAAAAACATGGGAGACGGAAGAAAAAAGCCTTTTGACTGGTGTGTGAGGAAATTTATCAGGATCCTTTCACCAACTAGAAGATTAGAAATAAAGGTTGTATCTTGTCCAAGGTTATAATCAGCCTACAAGTGTGAAGAAGATTCAGCCACACTTCCTCATTCTTAAAAGAAAATAACAGGCTTGTTTTATGCTCTCTGTGAACATCCAATCACGTACTTGACTTCAGGGCCTCAGGAAGGATGCCCAAAACATGTCAGCTGGGGCAGATGCTTCACTACAGCTGATGAGAAAGACCTACTGTTCCCCAGTAGCATAAAAATAAATTGATCGGGAAGTGCTTCGGACACTGTTTCAGCTATAATAAGGTAGCAGCTAGTCCTCAAAAAGATGTTTGAAGTCTTCCCAATGGACCTTATGAAGTGAATGCCCCCTCCAGACCTCTTATCCACAAATTACCATCTTGCAACAAGTTCTTTTGAAGTGCCTTGGCTCTGGTGTCCTTCTCTATACATTTTAGGGGGTGAAGATTTTAGAGTATTAAGTTATCTGGAGATCATTTAGTCCAGCAGTTGGCAAAGTATTACAGAAGGTCCAATTCAGCTGCCATCTGTTTTTGTTGGGACTTCAAGCTTAAGAAAGATTTTAACATTTTAAAATACAATAAAACTTTATTTAAAAAGGTCAAACACATTGTACCAAAATAATTTGGGGGGAGGGGAGAGGACTGGATTTGGCTAACAGGCAATACTTTGCAGACCTTTGATAGTCTTAATGCCATCATCTTTATCTTGAAAAAACTGAATCCCAGAAAATTTAAATAACCCCCTCAAGGTCATACTAGTGGTGAGAAAGTAGAAGAGATAGGAATGAAGCCCAAGTCCTGACTCCAAATTCAATGCTCTTTTTACTATGCATTATACTATGCTGCCTCTCCACCTAAGGCTGTCTATTTTTGAACCCCCTCATTTTCAAAGATAAAGAAACTGAGGTCTTCTGACTTCACATCCAGTGCTCTTATACCAACAATACACGGACCTCATGGGAGGGGTCTACTGATAGTTTTGGGAAGGAGGGTCCATAAACCTGAATGAGAAAAAATGTATCTTTATGTTCATTAACCTCTAACTGAAATCTAAAATTTCCTTCAATTATGAATTAAAAAAAAACACATACAACAAGGTTAGGACTACTATATTATACCATGTTGTTTTCCCTTTAAAAGCTGGAAAGAACACTGTGCTGGTAGAAACCCCAGAAGGGCCTTTGGATTACTTCATGTAATCTCAACTTTGTTCTGGCCACCATCAAAGACTTGTTCAACATTCCATATTGCTGGCCTCTGCAACAGCCTTAAAACTTACTGTGCTAAGGCTATTCAGCAAAATGCAAAAACCTCTTATTTTGAGAATGTGGCATATCTGCCTCTCCCCCACAATATTTCATCATTCCTCTTAGGTTACTTGATAACAATATAAATGGTGCTATTAATTCACCATCAAGTAGGATCCTGGATTTACCCTTCTCTCTATATAATCTTTTCCTTGGTGAATTCCCTAGCTCTGATGAGCTCATTCACCATCTCTATGACTTCCAAACTACATATCTAGCTCATGCAGTTCAGTGCTGAAGCCCAAGGAAAGGAAAGCCCATCAGTAGCTATGCCAGGGACTCATCCAGAAGTGATGCCACATTTGGAAGTAAACTTGGTGAGACTGACGCTATGTAGACTGCATTAAGTCTCAGCTTACTCTCCTAAAGGATTAAGGTGGAATAAGGAAGAGCGTTTTGCCCGTGTTGGAGTGGAAAGCTTGTACTTTGGTTATTGCTGTATCTTTGAAGTAAATATCCCTTGGTAAATGCTAATTGGGGTTAATTTGTTAATCATGGAAAGTTAATGATGGTAGGAGGAAACAACTGAAATGGGGCTTAAGCCAATAACATTAGAGAAAGATCTCCCCAATTCCATAGAGATATCTCTAAAATCCTGAAGGGTAGATGCAGATAGCATTGCTCTGGACGAATGAGACCAGATACACTGCATACTAATTAATGTTCATTGACTTGAATTGTACAATATCCCCTACCTCTGAGCCTCCTAAGCCTCAAGGCACCCCTAACTGCTAAGCAGCTAGATGGGGCTGGCCAGCTCTTAACAGCTGTTGTTAGGAGACACAGACTAGGGGCTGGGGGAAGGGTACAGAATACAGGAGCTCTGGTTAGTAACTCTGGCACTAGATGTGGGGGAACTAGATGGGAAAGCCACAATAGTAGAGGGGGAAGGGATGTAAAATTGCAGAGGTCAAGACATGAATATCCATTGATTCCCAATTGAGTGTAACAGGGTGCCTTGACTCTGGGTCTATTAAGATAATCTGCATCTATTGGGAGAGGCATTGCATATATGGAAAGTTTAATGTCAGAAAGCCAGAGTTCAAGTCTCAGATATGCCAAAGATCAATTGTCCCACCTTGGGAAAATCACTTTACCTCAGAGTCTTGGTTTCCTCATCCAAAAAATGGAGATAATATTATTTTTACTACGTACTTTAGAATTTTTGTGAAGACTAAATGTCATGTATGTGAAAATGAACTATAAACACAAAGCATTTTGCAAATGCAGCGTATTAGGATTCTTAGTTTGCGAGGTGGGGCTGGGGTTCCTTTCCTCCAACTGCAGTGTATTTCACCAGCGATTTCATTCACAGGCCAGGCCTTGTTTTCTCTATAAGCAGGGGTCCTAAGACTACAACATGCAGCTCTCTATGCACTCTGGGAGCCCAAAAAGCACTGTTGAGTATCAGCATGCTTTTATACCACTAAGAATTCGAGTTCCTAAGTGCAGTAGCTATAAGGAAGCATGAAGCTTGCCCTCTCAGGCATCTGCCCACCCTGCAATATCCTAAGGCCATATAAAAAGACAGACATATTCCCTCCCACTAGCCCTTAAATAGAACAGCCCTGGAAGAGATACTAAACATCTGTCATCAGTGATGACAAGCTCTATTTCTAATTTTCCCACTACTGTGTCAAATAAAGAAGTGGGTCAGTCTGAACTCAACAGGAAATGAGAGAAATTTATTTCAACTTCCTTAAGCACAATATAACAAGAGTTATACTTTTGTTGCTCTTTTCTAAGAGTCCATACGAAGGGAGGTAAGAGCCTTCTGTTTGAGTAAGGATATAACTGAAGATGGTTACTCATTTTCTCTCTTTGATAGATCATATGTGAGACTCCAGATTGGCTCACACTATCTTTCTGATGAAAATGAACTGATAGAATGCATTTGACCCAATGTAGTATGATATTTCACATTCAGTATTTTACCTTGAGTACCGTACAGGGGTGGGGAACCTGCGCCTGTGGTGCTCTAGGTCCTCAAGTGTGGCCCTTTGACTGAATCCAAACTTCACAGAACAAATCCCCTTAATAAAAGGATTTGTCCTATAAAACTTGAACTTGATCAAAAGACCCCACTCAAGGACCTGGAAGGCCACATGTGGTCTTGAGGCCACAGGTTCCACAACCCTGGAGATAAACACGACATAAAGAGGAGGGGGAGTTAACAGGATTCTATTGCTATAAAGAATGGCTGTTTTTAGTATATATTTGAATCAAGGCTACCAGCTCTTATTTTGCTTCCTGCTCTGACACCAGGATTTGGCAGCCCATGAACTTTGGCTTCACTCAAGGTTTTCTGTTTGCTCTTATACATAAGAGCTTACACCATGACTGCTTTTGCCCACTTCAGACCCTGTTAATTGTTCCCTCCCTATTTCTCTGGGCTCAGCTCAAGTGTTACTTCTTAGAGGAGGCCAATCTTGATCCCCCTAGGAGCTTGTCCTGCCTCCCATTATTTTGTATTTACTTATATTTATATATTGTTTCTTCCTAGAAGGTAAGCTCCCTAAAGGCAGGGTTTTTTTTTCCCTTTACACCCTAACACCTACCTAGCACATAGTTTAGTAAATGTTCATTGAAAAAAAAAGAATAGCTGGGGAGAAATGGAGTTTAAAAGACAAGGCTATTGACTATGGGGGGGTTGGGAGGGAGGCTGGAATATTTAAGACTTAAGTTCCATTCTAATTTTCCCTGAGACTTTGAGAGCTAAAATGTTATTGAACTTCTTGAAGAAAGCCTTAATGTTCTGTTTACCACCAGCAACTAAATGTCTAACTTTTCCTGCCTGCCTGCTATGACAAAAAACAAAACAAAACAAAAAAACCATGATGGGTGTCTGATTACCATTGGGACCATCCTCTTTGGCAAACCATGCATTTCTTTGGTGCACATAAAGAACTTTTCTAAGTTAGGTAATCTAAGACACTGTAAGATATTGTTTATTTCTAGCCTACTGAGTTTCAGAATTATACAGATTGCTTAATTCCTATGGAGTTAAGAGGGTGATTTGAAAAGCTATTTAGTTCCATTAGTAAGTTTAATATAATGTAAATTTTAGAAGTTCTTCCTATAAATGAAGTGTTAAGGTCAAACCAGGCAAAAATTGCCATTCAATTAATGTAAGGAGACTTTTAAAAATAAAAGTAAAGGACAGATTGGTTTATTGATGCATTTCTTTTGGGATTATTAAAGAACAAGAAATAAGAAGAAGAACTTAGTTCTCAAATAAAGGCTTTCATTGGAGCTGCTGTTCAGCAGACTTTACAAAAACTGTCTCATTCATCTTCACATTCTTGCAAGGTAAGAGAGGCCGATATTATTTTTCCTGATTTAGAGATGTAAGAACCGAAGCACAGATAGAGAGGCTAAATGACTTACTCAAAGTTACACAGCAAGGCAGCAACAAATAAAGAACAAAAAAAAAGCACACTGCCCCGCCCCAAGAAAAAAACCCACAACCAATCCCAGGTCTTTTAATACCATACTCAGAGTCCCCATCCTCTCTCATTGGTAGTTCTTTGGTCTATAGTGAAATAGGTAAGTTTAGAAGGAGCGGTGTACACTACTGAAATGGGGGAGGGGGAGGTCTGTTTCTTTGAAATGAGATTTTAAATTTGAAGTGGTGTTACTATAAACATACAAAAAAATTTTGCTTTGTGAATATGAACAGTACCTAAGACAGCTCCTCCCAAGGTATGTATATAAAACTGGAAAGAAGATAAAGAGAAAATTGAACATATTTGTCAGCATTTCTATGATGATCTTTTCTCAACATTGATGACAATTTGATAACCAGTCTGATTCTTTCTCTATATGAAGTAGTAGAAAAGGCAGTTGAGAAGATAAGGCAAGAAAGAGGAGCTAGACCAAATCAAATACACCCAGAAGCAATCTGTCCTCAAGGAAAACAATCATGAACGCACTTAGGGCCAATTTTTAAAATATTTCAAAGAGACAAAGATACCAAATAACTGAAAAAAATTATAGATGGCATTATTAGCAAGAGAGTATCAACAACTATTGTGCCATATACCTACTTTTTCATCTTGATTAAATCTTTACAAGAATGATATACATATGAACTGATGAAAAACTCTTTGGAGGATGTTCTGTGGACATTTGAAGGGTCCAAGAAGTCCATGGATGGATATCAGAAAGTCTGTGAACTCAAGAATAAAAATA
The DNA here is from genome assembly GCA_028646595.1 of Phalanger gymnotis. NCBI lineage: Eukaryota > Metazoa > Chordata > Mammalia > Diprotodontia > Phalangeridae > Phalanger > Phalanger gymnotis. Next base: position 365,734,650 of record CM053623.1, read on the forward strand.
CATCTTTATTTTCACTAATTCTTTGTTTCCTTTGTGATCATATGTATTTTATTTTATGCATTTAAAAATTATTTTGAGAAGGGGTTTGTGACACAAAATGGTTAAGAATCCCTGGCCTAAATGAAAAAGAATTCTCTATAAATAGTGAAATACTCTGAATATTCCTATTTGTTGATGGCATTGCTTTATTTGCATCAACCCCCCAATACAATAGGACCTCCTCAATGGGTTCTGTGGTCACTTTAGAAAGATTGGTTTACCAATCCAGAAAAGCAAATTAGATGGACAAAGAAGTATCTACTGCCCAGACTACAACATACAATTGTGCTGAAAATCTATTGAGTTAGTCTATCAGTACACATATATGAGATTTTGTTTTAATGTTTCTAATCTCATGGATTCATTGCTTTCTGTTTGGCTCATTCTAATTTTTAAGAAATTTAATTCTTGGGTAAGGTTTATCACTGTACATTCTAAGCCATTAATTATCCTTGCCATTCTTTCCTCTCTAGTTGTCATTTCATTTAATACTACATTTTGTATCTCTTGCTTTCTTTCTTCCAAGTAATCTTGTAACTCTTGTGGCCAGCACATTCTTTTCTACTTGGACTTGCAGAGTTACTCTCTTCTTCTAGCCTTACCTTTTGGACTTCTCTTCATCCATATCATCTCTTCATTGTGTTTGGTATTTTCTCCTAGCCATGGTCCTGTACTGGGTCTTTGTGCCTGGAAAAGAACCTGCTCCATCCCATACTCTTGGGTCATGTGGACTTGGGTGGCTGTTTGGTTTTGGGAATTCACTGATGAGGTCCTGTCTTCCTTTAAATTTGTTTTTTATTTTTTTTTGTTATATTTTGAGTTCCAAGCTATCTCTCTCTCAAGCCTGCACTAGAGATGGCCAAAATTTGACACAGATATGTATGTGAAACATACTTCTATACACTGGCTCTTTCTCTGGAAGTGGATGACATCTTCCTTCCTAGGTCCTTTGTAGTTGATGTGAATATTCATCTTGCTCAGAATACCTTAGTCATTACTCTTAGAACAATGTCACTGTTACTATATACAACGTTTTCTCGGTTCTGCTCATTTCACTCTTCATTAGTTCATGCAAGTCTTTCTATGTTTTTCTAAAATCAACCAGCTCATCATTTCCTACAATACAGTAGTATTCCATCACATTCGTATACCACAGCTTGTTTAGCCATTCTCCAACTGATGGGCATCCCCTCAATTTCTAGTTCTTTGTCACCACAGAGAGAGCTGCTATAAATATTTTAGAACATATAGGTTCTTTTTCTTTTCCTTTGATCACCATGGGAAACAGACCTAATAATGGTATTGCTGGGTCAAAGGGTATACACAGTTTTATAACTATCTGAGCATAATTCTAGATTGCTCCTCAAAATGGTTGGATCAGTTGACAGTTCCAATAACAATGAATTAGTGTCCCAATTTTTCCACATCCCCTCCAACATTCATCATTTTCCCCTTCTGTCACCTTAGCCAGTCTGATAAGTGTGAGATGGCATCTCAAAGCTATTTTAATTTGCATTTCTCTAATCAGTGATTTAGAGCATTTTTACATATGACTATATATGGCTTTGATTTCTTCTTCCAAAAATTGCCTGTTCATATGCTTTGACCGCTTATTGATTAGGGAATGACTCATATTCTTATTAACTTGAAAACATCTTCTATATATTTGAGATATAAGACCTTCATCCAAGAAACTGTCTATAAATTCCCCCCTCCCCGAATTTTCTGCTTTCCTTCTAATCTTGGCCACATTGGTTTTATTTGTACGAATTTTAATTTTTGAAAAATTAAATGTAATCAAATGACCTATTTTACATATGACAATGCTCTCTTCCTCTTATTTATTCATAAATTCTCCTCCTATCCATGAATCTGACAGGTAATATGTTCCATGTTTCTCTAACTTATGATATTTTCCTTTATATTTAGGTCATATATCCATTTTAACCTTATCTTGGTAAATGGTCTAAGATAGTGGTCCTTACCTAGTTTCTGCCAGACTGCTTTCTAGTTTTCCAAACAACTTTTTACCAAATAGTGAATTCTTATCCCAAAATCTTAAATCTTTACATTTTATCAAACTCAAGGTTACCATAATCATTTACAACTGTGTATTGTAGATATATTCTATTCCACTCGTCCACTTTTCTATTTCTTAGCCAATACCTGATAGTTTTGGTAACTGCCACCTTATAAAATGGTTTAAAATCTGGTACTGCTAGACCTCTTTCCTTTACTTCTTTTTCATTAATTTCTTTGATATTCTTGACATTTTGTTCTTCCAAATGAATTCTGTTAATATTTTTCTAGCTCAATAAAATGTATTTTTTTTTTTATAATTTAATTGGTATGGCACTGACTAAACTAAGGTTTAGGTAGAACTGTCATTTTATTATATTGGCTCTACCCACCCACGAACAATTGATATTTCTCCAATTATTGAAAACTCATTTTATTTGAATAAAAAGTATTTTATAATTATGTTCATATAGTTCCTAGATTTGTCTTGGCAGGTATACTCCCAGGTCTCTTATATTGTCTATGGTTATTTTAAATGAAATATCTCTTACTATTTCTTCTTGCAGGGCTTTGTTGGTGATATATACAAATGATGATTTACGTCGGTTTATTTTATATCTTGCAACTTTGCTTAAATTATTAATTGTTTCAATTAACTTTTTAGTTGAATCTCTAGTAGTTTTCCAAGTATATCATCACATCATCTGCAAAAGAGTTAGTTTTATTACATCACTATTGCTCATTCTGATTTCTTCAATTTGTTTTTCTTCTCTTATTGCTATTGTTAGCATTTCTACTATAACATTGAATAATACTGGTGATAATGGGCATCTTTGTTTCATTCCTGTACTTATTGGGAAGGCTTCTAGCTTATCCCCATTACAAATAATGCTTGCTGATGGTTTTAGGTAGATGCTTCTCATAATTTTAAGGAAAAATCCATTTATGTCTATACTTTCAAATGTATCTAAGGGGAATGAGTGTTGTATTTTGCCAAGTTTTTTTTCTGAATCTATTAATACATCATATGATCTTTGTTATTTTTGTTATTGATATAATCAATTATGTTGATAGTTTTGCTTATATTGAACTAGCCTTGCCTTCCTGGTATAAATCCCACTTGGTCACAATGTATAATCTTTGTGATATATTGTAATAATCTCCTAGCTAGTATTTTATTTAGGATTTTTGCATCCATGTTCATTAGTGAAATTGGTCTATAGTTTTCTTTCTTTGTTTTTACTCTTCCTGGTTTAGGTATCAGTACTATATATGTATCATGAGAGGAATTTGGTAGGATTCCTTTGTCTATCATTCCAAATAATTTATTTAATATTGGAATTAGTTGATCTTTAAATGTTAGGTAGAAATCACTTGTAAATACATCTGGTCCTAATGCTTTTTCTACGAAGCTCATTTATGGCTTGTTCAATTTCTTTGTCTAAAATAGGCTTATTTGGATATTCTATTTCCTCTTCTATTAATCTGAGCAGTTTATATTTCTGTAAGTATCCTTCCATTTCATTTAAATTGTTAAATTAATTGACACATAAGTGGGCAAAATAATTGCTTTGATTTCATTTTCATTAGCGGTGTATTCATCCTTTTCATTTTTGACACTAGCAGTTTAGTTTTCTTCTCTCTTTTTAAAAATCATAATAACTGATCATTTATCTATTTTTTTATGAAACCAACTCCTACTTTTAAAAAATTGATTCAATCATTTTCTTACATTCAATTTTATTAAATTCATCTTTAATTTTTAGGATTTCCAATTTGGTGTTTAATTAGATATTTTTAATTTGTTATTTTCTAGTTTTTAATTGCATGCCCAATTCATTGATCTGCTCTCTTGATTTTATTGATTTAAATATTTAGAGATATAAATTTTCCTCTGATTACTGCTTTTGTTGCATCTCATAAGTTTTCATATGTTGTCTCATCATCCTCTTTAATAAAATTATTTATTTTTTTATGACTTGTTCTTACCCACTCATTCTTTAAGATTAGGTTATTTAGCTTCCATTTAATTTTTAACCTGTGTTTCTATGACCTTTCATTAAATGTAATTTTTTTCTGAATTATGATTTGAAAAAAAGGCATTTAACATTTTTTGCACTTAATTATAGTTTTTATGCCCTAGGCAATTTGTGTAAAGGTTCCATCTACTGCTCTTTTCTATTCCCTTTCAATTCTCTTCAGATGTCTATCACATCCAGTTTATCTAAGATTCTATTCCTTTCCTTGACTTCTTTCTTATTTCTCTTTTGGTTAGATTTATTTAGTTCTGAGAGGGGAAGTCTGAAGTTCCCTACCATTATAGTTTTACTATCTATTTCCACCTGTAATTCATTTACCCTTTCATTTAAAAATTTGGATGCTATAGCATTTGCTGCATACATGCTTAGTATTGGTATTATTTCATTATCTATAGTACCTTTAAAAATTTAATCTATTTATTTACATTCTGCTTTCATATTTATCCCTTTATATATTTTTTGCTTTTATTGATTGTATTTTATTTTATTTTTTATACATAATGTTTTATTTTTCCCTTTAATTGCATGTTCAAACAATTGTAAAACATTTTTTAAAGTTCTGAATTCTAAATTCTAGCCTTCCCTCCCTCTCTACCCTACCACCTCCCTGAGACAGTAAACAATTAGGTTATAGGTTAGACATGTACTATCATGTAAAATATTTCCATATTAGTCATTTTGTAAAAGAAGACTCAAGAGAAAAAGAATGAAGGAAAATGAAAAATAGCATAAATTCAAACACTATCAGTTCTTTCTCTGGAGACAGATGGTATGCTTCATCATTAGTCCTTTGAGATTCTGTTAGATCACTGTATTGCTAAGACTAGCTAAGTCACTCACAGTTCTTCATAGTATGATATTGCTGTTACTGTGAACAACATTCTTCTGGTTCTGCTTACTTCACCTTGCATCAGTTCATGTTAGTCTTTTCTGGTTTTTCTGAAATCATCCTGTTTATAATTTTTTTAATAGCACAATAATATTCCATCACAATCACATACCACAGCTCGTTTAGACATTCTATGGTACATTTTAAAATAATGTAGTTTCCCTGTTTATCTCTTTTAATTAAATTTATTTTAGCTTTAACTTTGTCTGAGATCATGATTGCTTCCCCTGCTTTTTTTTACATCAGCTGAAGCATAATAAATTCTGCTCCAACCCTTTATTATCACTCTTTGTGGGTCTCTCATTTTTAAAGGTGTTTCTTGTAAACAACATATTGTCAGATTCTGCTGTTTCTGTTTTATGGGTGAATTCATCCCATTCACATTTAAAGTTATAATTACTAGCTGTGTATTTCTCTCCATCCTACTTTCCCTCACTGTTTACCCTTCTCTCTCTCTCTTTCTTTACCCTATCCCTCCTCAGAAGTTTAATTTACTTCTGACCACTGCCTCCCTAATCTATACACCCTTCTAAGAGCCCCTCCCTTAGCCTATCCCTTTACCCTCCTATTTCCCTGTAAGTTAAGAAGACTTTTATATCCTTCTAGATGTTTATGTTATTCTCACATTAACACAGTTCTGATGAGAATAAGGTCCCCACCCTACCTTCTCTCTACCTCTTCCCCTCCTCCACTGTAACAGTTCTTCCTTTCATGCCTCTTTTGTATGAAATAATTTGCTCCATTTTACCTTTCCCTATCCAATTTTATTTTTTAGGATCATTCCATCATAATCAACTCAGCCCCAAGCCTTCTATGTGTGCTCTTTCAAACTACCCTAGTAATGATAACACTCCTAAGAGTTACAAATAACATTTTCCCATATAAAAAGTAAACCATTTAACCTTATTAAATCCCTTATAATTAGTCTTATATGTTTGCCTTCTTATGTTCCTCCTGATTCCTGTGGGTCAAATTTTCTGTTCAGTTCTGGTCTTCTCAAGAATACCCAAAAGTCCTTTAATTAACTATCCATTTTTTCCCTTGTGGGAGTATACACAGCTTTGCTGCAAAGGCTATTCTTGGTTGAAAACCCAGCTCCTTTACCCTTCAGAATATCATATTCTATGCCCTTCAGTCTTTTAATGTAGATGTGTTATACTGACTGTAGTTCCAAAATATTTAAACTGTTTTCCTAGTTGCTTGTAATATTTTCTCCTTGAGCTGGGATTTCTGAAACTTGGCTAAAATGTTCCTGTATGTTTTCATTTTAGGGTCTTGTTCAGATAGTGCAGGTAGTAAGCTTTCTACAAGATCACAGATGCTGCCCTAGCCCCTCATCTTGAAGTTTATGCCCTTCAGTTTGTGGGCTTCTTGGACACTGGTATGGCTGCCGTGCCTGAGACAGGGATCCTTCAGCCTATTCTGGCTAGGTGCTGTTCTGGCCTGGTCTCCTCCTCTGGATCTTGGTTCTGCGCATGCTTTGGCTTCCACTTATGGTGGCTGATCTTTGCTCAGAGTTTCTGTAGGATTTCAGCCATCTTAAGTACAATTCTAACCTGGATGGAGAAGTTTACAACTGCTTCTTTTTAGTTTTCTCCATCATTGTGCCTTCTGGTGCACTTTTAGAGCTTTACTGGGATGTTTGTGGGGGATCTAGACTCCTCTAAGATCTAAAATGCTGCCGTTTTCCTGCAGTCCCCTACATCTGTATTAGAAAGGCAGTGTAGACATTAGTCAATCAATAAGCAAGCATTATTAACTGCCTGCTATGTGCCAGGCACTATGCTAAGTGTTAGAGGTACAAATAAAGGCCAAAAAAACCCCAAACAAACAAAAACTGTAATCCTTACTCTCAAAGTAGTCAGAGTTTAATGGGGGAGACAAAATGCAAACAACTATACACAAATAAAATAAAGACAGGATAAATTGAGGATAATCTCAGAAGGAAGGAACTAAGATTAAGGAGGACTCAGAAAGGCTTCTTACAGAAGGTAGTACTTTAGCCAAGACTCAAAAGGGGCCACAGAAACCAGGAGGTGAGAATGAAGATATAGAGACTATCGGGCATGGAGAAAACCAATAAAATGCTCAGAGGCTGGAGATGTGTGAGAGTACAAGGGGACCAATGTCACTGAGTGTTTGTAAAGGAGTAAGATACAAGAAGACTAATAAGAAAGGAAAGGGCCTGGTTGTAAGGGACTTTCAAAACCAGAGAGAATTTTGTTTGGCCCTGGAGATAACAGGGAGGCCACTGGAGTTTACTGATTAGGGTGATGGCATGGTCAATGGACAATAAGCTGGGCCTATAATTCAAAAAGAAGAGAATAGATTGAATTGTATTAGAGAAACTGCCAAATTATGTCATGCTTTCAATTATCCCAAGCTGTTCCTTAACACAAAAGCCCATCTTTTAAATATCAATATTTTCCAATGATGCTCTGTGGTCACCAATCATAGAATATCACAATCTACAAAGAATCATGATTTTATGTGATACAAAGGACAATACAGAGATGCGTGGAGGGTGCACGTGGAGGGTGGATGGAGCTGCCACACATTATCCACAATGACTTTCTTGCAAGAAATGGTGAAAGGCAACACAGGGCAGGCCAGAGACTGAAGGATTTGAAATCAAAAGACTTGTGGTCAAATCTCAGCTCTGCAGCTTACAATCTATATAACTTCGGGCAGGTTAATCCACCTCTCTGGGTCTGAGTTCCTTCTCTTTTAAAACAGGAGAATTGGATTATGTGATTAAAAGGTTCCTTCCAGCTGTAGATCCATAATCTTAAAGCTCACCCAGGAAGCATATGGTTGGAAAAGGAGATGGGCCAAATAATGAGACTGAGGGATAAATGCTGGACAGCTCAAATACTAGCCCTTGGCTGGTGCAGCTCAATGGAATCTATCCATGATAATAATACGTGCTTATATAGTGCTACATAGTGGTGAAACACTTTCAGGTACATATACTATGTTATTTGAGCCGTACAACCTCTGCATGGCATAGACAGGGCTTATCAGCCCTATTCTACATGACAAAATTAAAAGAACTGATGTGACTTGCTCAAAATCCCCTAGCTGATGAATGGCAGAACTAAGATTGAATCCTTTGTCTTCTAACTTGAAGCTCAGTATTTTCTCCTCTTACATGAAGCTTCCTCTTCAGCACCCTGACTGGTATTGAAATAGTACCATTAAAAAGGATTCTTATTCTTAAATGACCTGTTTTCACGGAAATCTGTGTTAAACAAAGAACTGGTATTAAGGAAATTCTAGAAGGGCAATTCAAGGTAGGCATTAGCCTTGGCCCTTGACTACTTACTTATTTGCTACAAAAGTCAAAAGTGGCCAAGAACTGCGGTTTAGTAGAAGACTGGGTTTGGAATTTAAGTCTAGCTTTGGATCATGGAACTGCCAAATGCTAGCTGTGTGATCTTGAGCAAATCGCCTAATTTCTCTGGGTCACATCTTCCTAATCTGTATGTAAGGGCAGCTCTATAATGAACTCCATGGTTTTGTGGGGGAGAATCATGTCTTCTAGAAGTCTGTACATGAGTTTGTAATGTGAGAAGTTTCTGAAATGGGAGATTTTAAAAATTGTTAGGAAAGACTTTTTTCAGAAAGATGAGATAAGAGACAGAGAGGGAGCAAGTGGTGAGAGAGACAGAGACAGAGAAGGAGAGAGACAGAGAGACAGAGAGAGGCAGAGAGAAAAATTTCTTCATCTATATAAAATGAACTAAATGACCCTTAAGTTCCCTTCTGGCTCTAAGACTATGAACCTTTGAACAGACAAGGAGGAACAAGGTGGCTAGACATGTTGGAGAGGATGTTGGCAGCAGGAGTGACAGCACCACTCTCCACAATGCTCCCTAGTTGCCCTTTTAGGAAAGATTCATCTGGATGCTGTAGCAAGAAGGATTCTACTGAGGTCTGTGCCAAGAAGTCAGCACTCACAGGAAATTTTTTGCTGCAGTGAGACGGGTCCGGAAGTGTAAGCAGAGAGACTACTGACCTGAGACATCCTGTGCCATTGGAATGGACTATCTTCATCCTGCTCTTGCTACATTAGGATAGGGTGAGTGAGAGAGAACAACTGGAGGACTAATTTTAAAATGTGAAAAGACAGTGCTACATTTAATGATCCTTTCCAGTTTTAGGATTCTACGAAATTCCTAACACTTGTTAGGCTGAATGCTTATTCGTAGAAACTTAAAATCAGTCCTTCAAAACAAACCTCACCAACCTCTGTTCTGTAACTTTAATTTAAAATAGATATGGTTTGTATTTGTCCTTGTTTTGATCTCAGTTAGCATTTAGTGGAAGAGGAAAGGGGTGGGGTTGAAAAAAAAATCCAGCATTTTAGAAAAGGAAACATTTCTTTTCTAGACATGCAAAAAGGCTGTAGGCATATGTAAGAGACTTATTTCTGGCCCCAAAGCCTGGCAATCTGGGTTGGTCTCTTAATTTCTTGCCTCCAAATGCTAAAAAAAATTAGGAGCTTTGATCTTCTCTGGTCCTAGAGAATTTCAGACATTGACTAAATATGCAAATTTATGCAAGAGCAAAACGTTATTTTAGTCCTTCCTGGCAGAATTACTTTCATTAACTGTTCTCTCTGTAAAAAACAAACATCTCCTGCTGAGTTGCCTCTACAACTCCAAAAATTGGAGACCTAGTTATTAAGGCTACTAGGAATAATGGCAATTTTAAAGCTAATTGTTTTCTTCGTAAACATTAATGAGTTTTTAAGGCAATAAAGGACCTGCTTTCCAAAAAGTATGTTTATGCAATCATAAGGATGGGGGGAGGGGAGAGTATCAAGTTATTTTTGCAGTTGTTATTGGATACATAAGTTTATTTTCTATGGTAGATGATTTAATAGAAAATAACAAGTATAGAACTTATTTAGGGTGGGCAGTATGTCTAAATAGCAACCTCTTTAGTTTCTTTAGTCAACCCAATTCTTTTGGGAGTATTTATACTTTTAATTTCTTCTTCCTTTCTACTTTCCCAACCTGTGCCTATGCTCAGCTAGGAGCATAGTTGACAGTGAAGGGCCTAACTGCTAAGAGTATCTCTTCTAGTCACCTGATGGGTACTGCCCTCCCTCACTGTCTGATCCAACATGCCTGGGCAAGACAACAAAGATGGAAGTATTACCTACAGAAGGCCATGGGAAGACTTGTATGAACAGATGTACTAAGAGCAGGAACAGAAGAACAATTTACACTTTTAATATCAATATTGTAAAAATGAACAATTCTAAACGACTTAAGAACTTTGTTCACCTGAATGATCAACCATGATCTTAGAGGGCTGATTAAGAAGGAGGATGCCCACTTCATGACAGAGAGATGATGGACTAATATGCAGCATAAGAAATGCATTTTTGGACGTGATCCATGTGGGAAATACTCTGCTTCATTGTGCTTATGTGATATAGTGGTTCTACATTTCTTTCAATCTTTTTTAGTGGGTTGGGAGAAGTGGGAGAGAAAATCTGAATACTTGATAATTGAAAAAAATATTTTTAAAAATGAAGTTTAAAAATATAAAGCGCTTTGTAAACTTTAAAGTGCTATTAAAATATCAATTTAAAAAACAGGCCAGGGTCAATATGGACACCCTTTTAACCCCCATGAGCATGGATCTATATTTGTTTATAAACTATGTTACAATAAATGAATTAGCCAGAGATGATATGGGGGAGAGCAGAGCAGTGACACCTATGGCTGTGAGAGAAGAGGATAGGAAGTATGGTCAAGGTGGGCCTAGGGCAAAAGTCCTGGCCCCTTTTGTGAGGAAGAGTTACTTTTAATTTCCCTGGGATTGTACAAGGGGACATGCCGCCAGTGGCTCCTCTCCTCTATAATGGTGAGGAACTCTGAAAGAGAGTCCTGTAGAGGAAGTGGTAAGTAAATCAGGCTGAAAATATAACAGGCAAAGCTTTGAGACCTACCGCTACATATAATGGGAATAATCAGGGGAGCCCCCCCCCAGATCTGCTGGCCTCCATTAGATTGCAGTGGTCACCCATGAAGATTTCATAGGCATGGGCTTGTGCCCTGGACCCTTTTGATGGTTCCTTTGTGTGAGAATGGTTGCACCTCTGGGAGATGTGTTGAGGATGACTCATGACTGGGCAGGAAGATCCATCCATACTGTAGGTATGAACATTCAACCTGGAACATTCAACTGCTCATCCTTCTGTAAACCCCTTCCTCTTTTCCCCACTGGTCAGATCCTCTTGGAGCTTCCATTTTGTGATGGAACCCAGGTCAGCTTTCACTCTACTGGCTTCTAGACTTCAAAACCATGTCCTGCTGCTGGCTATCTTCATTCCATTCCCCTCCCCCTTCAGCTCCCTTTCATGCGTCACCTTCCTCCATTAGACTACACTTAGTTCCCTGAAGGCAGGGACAGTCTTTTTGCTTGTACTTGTATCCCTATCACTTAACCCGGTACCTGGCACATAGTACACGTATACTTTGTCTATTCCACCTGCTTTTCCCATCTACATTTTCTTTCATGCTCATGCAGCACAATGGAACCTGTAGTGTTAGAGTCTAAATATGATGATTCTACTGTCAATAAGGAATATAAATGTGTTATGCTAATTTTGACAGATATTGCCCAGTTTTCATCTGTTCATTGTCCTCCTTAAATTCACTATTAATTGTTCTCAGGAAGACCAGGCTTAGTTGGATTTTTCATCAAACTTCCTATACTCTTGTTTTTTACTCAACTACTGAGCTCCAGTCCAGCATCTCCAACTGCATTCTTGGTTGACACCTTAGATCTAACATGTCCCAACCCAACAATATTTTCTCCCCAACCCCACCCCTGCCATCATCTCTCTTATTTTGATGAAAGATACCACTATTCTTCAAGTCACCTGGGTTCAAGCATAGACTTCACAGTGGCCTCTTCACTCCCACTCATTGCCTCCTCCCAACATCCAACCAGTTACCAAATCTAAAGAAAGTATTTGTATTTGTAGTTAAAGGATCTTGGCTTCAATTCCTTGGGAAAATCACTTAATCTCTCTGGGCCTTAGTTCTTCATCTGTAAAACAAGGGGTTAGATTATATGGCCTTGGAGATCCCTTGAAGCTCTAATTCTATGACCCTAAGTCTTGCCTCTAACACATAATAACTGTATGGCCATGAACACATCACTTATCTTCTTAGTGCCCCATGCAACTCTCTAAAACTATGTGTTTTAGAGAGGTTGCTCACCTGCCTCAACAGAGGGGCCTTCTACATTGAGAGTTTCCTACACCAATGATGTCATAGGTCTGCCAAACAAACAAAACATCTAATTTTTGGAGGGGAGGATCCTGGAGGGCTTCCTAGCTGTTGCCATCTGCTCTAGGGCTTCGTTTACATCCCCATGGGGTTATGGAATGCATTATCATCACTTTTGTTAGCACCAGAGTCACACTCAGCTGGCACCAAAAAAAGGTCCCTTCAGTGGCTAAGGCTTTTTTTTTTTAATATACTTCTCTTCTTCCCTTCCCCCCACAGAAGGAAGTCCCCAGGACTCCATGATAGCTCGGTAAGCATGAGTTCATTCCTTTCCTCTCCCATAATGCCTTTGGGTAGCTGGTGTCAGAATCATGCAAATTATATTGTTGCTCCAGGAAGCCTCAAGGAGGCACTTAGCAACAGGTGGATGAGGGTAGAGTTGTCAACTTTTGCCCTATATTCCTGCTGTTATGGCAAAGCCGTTTCCCATTACATAAACTTCTCCCAAAAGGAAGAAGACCAGATATGACACTCTTGCCTCTCAAGAAAATGAAGGTTTTTTGCTGTGTCTTGTCTGTCCATTAACTTCAAAAGGGGGCATTTCCCCGAGTGTGGTAATAACTTTGATGAGGCTGAATTTGCAGCTATTTCACAAACTCTTCCTACAGCCAAAGGAAAAATCTCTGCTTAGGTCCTACTTGTTGCTTACTGGCAGACAGATATCTGTTTTAGGGGAAGAGAAAGTCCCATCTGTATAACTGGCTGTCACCTGTGTCATGATACTTCAGTACATGAGAGGTTGGTATTAATTACAAGGAGACAACAAACAAAATCATCCATCAAGGTGATGTTACAGGGCTGTCAGTCGACATCAATCAGGCTTTTCAGGATTCTGTCTGAATCCTTAATTTGCATATTGATTTGCCAGTAGAGTCACTTTAACAGCAGATATTAGAAAACATTTTTTTTCACCTTTTGCTTTTGAGACTCTTTCAAGAACATGGTTCCATTTTGATGATAGATGCTATGTAAATGAAATGAGTTCTTAACTACCCTTTAAGGAAAGAAACCAACTTAAAGTATTCAGCTATATCACAGAATTACTCTTGAAACCAAAAGACATCTCTGATTTCAGAAACTGCAGAATTTGTAGACTGGCTTTCCGATTATTATTGGAACAGCTTTGACTGTCTTCTTGGAAGAAACTATTTCCAGCAAAGGGTGTGACAGTGTGTGTGTGTGTGTGTGTGTGTGTGTGTACATATGGAAAGATTATATATGTTACCATCCATTCAACATGACTGTGAATTCCCTTAATGTCAGTGATTGAGTCAAATCTATTTTTGTATCTCTTCCAGCATCTACCATAGTGCCTTGCATATTATAAGCACTTTATAAATGTGCCTTGGATGAATGAATCATCATCAAAACCAAACATTTACTGAATGACTACTATATTCAAGACCTTGGGCCAGGCCCTAGAGTCCTATCTATTATCAAAGTTATCGATTATCAAAGATCCCTCTAGTTCCTATCAGTAGAAACACAATTGATCCCCACAATTGATGAGGGATAGAAGAGGCTCTGTAGGCAGAAGATGCCGCATTATAGAATATAGAATAATACTAACTGCATACCTTAAGGTATACAAAGTGCTTTACAACTTTTAACTCATGTTATCCTCATAACAACCTGGGAGGGAAGGGTTATTGTTATTCTCACTTTACAGATGAGGAAATTGAGAGAGACAGAGGTTAACTGACTTGCCCAGGGTGGCACTAGTAAAAGTTTGAGGCTAGATTCGAATTCAGATCTTCCTGACTTCAAGTCCAGCACACTATTCATTGAGCCACCTAGATTATACTAGGGGTCTACTACTAAGGAGAGGTGGAGTGTACACCAGAAATTCATTTGTGAATTTCTGGTTTATTTCTTTGGCTTTCTTTTCCTCAGAGCCTAGGTGAGTTATTATTTCTGAGAAACCTCTGAGTATAAGAAGAGCAAAAGGTGTTGTAAGTTAAGATTGTTCTTTGGCAATGCCAAATTATTCAGCCAAAAGTAAAGGAAATTATTGGAAGATCCCCAGTCTCTAGAGACTAAAGGAAGGGAAGTGGTGAGGAATTCTACCTTTCCCCTAAACAAGTCAACAAGAAAGGACGTTAGAAACCATCTAGGATGCTAGGTCAATCCCGTTACTTTATATTGATAGATTTCTGTCGTATATTATATTGTATTACATTACAATATGACTTCATATTGATATTATATTCCACACACCCCCTCTCCTTCAGTAGAATGTAAGTTCCTTCCATTCAATTCAATAAATATTTATTATCCTTGAACACAGGGAATATTTTCTTTTTGTATCTGCACAATCGGTGCCTAGTACAATGTCTTACGTGTAGCAGGCCCTTACAAATTATGAAGTCAACCCTGTTCTTTTTCCAGATAAGGAAAGGAAGGCCTAGAGAAGCGAGTGAGCTGCCCAAGGTCACAGAGGGAGCAAGCTGTTGAACCCAAGTCCTCTGACTCTAAATTCAGTGCTCTTTTCAATGATCCTTTGCAACCATTCCTTTTTTAACCGATCATTTTCCTCATCTAGAAAATTAATAAACAAACATATATTAAGCATCCACTAGGTGCAAGGCACTTTCTGTTCTAAAGACCTCCACCATTCCAAAGGAAGCAGTTCCCTCTGAACCTTTAGACTGTGTGACTACTCATTTTCCACGGGCCAGATGGGAAGAAACCTTACTGGGTATATATACAAGGAACCAGGAAGGCACAATCAAGGATTTCCTTTAGTGAGGATGAGGTAATTTGGAGGCTAATTATATGCAAATTAGTCCTATTTTTTTTTTCCATCAGCAGTTGACAGACCTATCTTACCAGCTGCCTTTCAGAGTCTGTTCAGCCATCTGGTTCCTGCAGCAGGATGGGTTTTCTCCTATAACCCAGAGATGGTTCTGTTCCTTTCTTAAAGCTGAGTCTGGTTTAGAAGCCATAGCTTGCATGGTAGCTTCAACCACTATATTTTAATTATGCTTACACTATCTTTAGAACAGCCACCCTATCTTTCTAAAAGAGTATACACCTGTACAACCAACTTTAGAAGTATGTGCATGGAACAGCTTGATCCTTGATCTTTAAGATATTACATATTGAAGAATGATAAGATTTAGATCTGGAAGGTTTAAGGATTTAGTTGTTCCAACCCCTTTGTTTTATAGATGAGGAAACCAAAGTTAAGAGGCAAAATGTTTCATGAGACATATTGTTCTTGAACCACTTCACAAATTTATGGAAAATATGAAGTACCGAGATAACAAAACACCATGCCCAACTTTTAGGCATATAATGAGGACAAAGCAAAAATTGAAAGTGAAGAGGAATTAAGGAGCCTCTTGTTGGGGGTGAAAGAGAGTGGCTTGAAGCTTAACAACCGCAACAATCCCATCACTTCCTGGCAAATAGAGGGAGAAGAAATGAGAACAGTGTCAGATCTTATATTCTTGGCCTCAAAGATCACCGCAGATGACAACTGCAGACATGAAATTAAAAAATGCTTGCTCCTTGGAAGAAGAGCTATGGCAAATCTGGACAGCATACTAAAAAGCAGAGAACATCACCTTGCTGACAAAAGTCCATCAGTCAAAGCTATGGTTCTTTTTTTTTTTTTGCAGTAGCTATGAATGGCTGTGAGAATTGGACTATTAGGAAAGATGAGCACCCCAGAATTGACACTTTTGAACTGTGGTACTGGAGAAGACTTTTAAGACTCCTTTGGACAGCAAGGAGATCAAATCAGTCAATACTTAAACAAATTAATCCATGCTATTCACTGGAAGGTCAAATACTGGAGCTGAAACTGAAATACTTTGGCCGCATAATGAGAAGACAGGATTCATTGGAAAAGACCCTGATGTTGGGAAAGATTGAAGGCAAAAGGAGACGGGGACGGCAGAAGATGAGATGGACAGAGAAGGGTCATGGAAGCAATTAACATGAACTTGGACAAACTGTAAGAGATAGTGGAGGACAGAAGGGCCGCAAGGTCGTGAAGGGTTGGACATGACTGAACAACAATAAGAAGTAAAAATTGTTGAATTGAGTCATAAGTCTAGAGCTGGAAGCAACCTTAGAAGCCATCTTACTCAACCTTCTCATTTTATAGATCATAAAATGGAAGCCAAGAGGGGTTAAATGACAACCAAAGTCACACAGGCAGGAAGTAATAATGGCAGAATTTGAACCTGGGTCCTTTGGACTCCAGAGAGAGTATGCTCTTAAAAAGACTTAAGGGATTATCTCATCCAAGATTCTCATTTTACAGATGAAGAAATATGGTCCCAAATGGGTTGGGTGACTTGTGCCAAGGTCATGTAGCTACTAACTGGAAGAGCAAGAACTCAAACTCAGGCTTTTTGACTTCATACACCCTCTGTTAGGTTGCTTCCTAGCAGGAATAGAAAGCCTTAGTTCTACAGGCTCAGTTAAGCATGATCACAGTTGACATGTATATGGACAAATTATTTAATCTTTATTGAAACAGATGATAATCTTAAGATCTTACGCAGTGCTTCAAGGTTGACAAATCACTTGACATATGTTGTCTTATTTGATCCTCACAACAGTACTGATAGGTAGTGACAATATTATTATCAGTTTCGTGTTAGAGATGAAGAAACTGTGGCTCAGAGAAAGCCTAAGGTTCCATAGTTAATGTGTCAGAGATGAGATTTGAATTCAGGTCTTTGGACTCTTTCTACTACACCACTGCTGCTGATATGAAGGGCCAAATTCAAGGGTAGAGAGATACTACATTAGCATTTGAACGTTAGCATTCAAATTCACGTCTTCCTTCCTAAACTTTGGTAACACACTATCACTGTTGCTTGGCTATGGATAAGGAATTAAGCCAAATGGAAATATGCTAGTTTAAAAATGAAATATATTTGCCAAATTCTGAAAAATAAAATTTATAATAATGTAATCCATGGCCCATAACTGAAGCTCTACAGGGGTGGGGAACCTGTGGCCCCAAGGCCACCTTGAGGCCGAAGGTTCCCCACCCCTGCTCTAGGTTAACACAGACCAGGTTCCATCTTGGGGGTGTTTCACAAAGTCTTTCTTTGGCTCAAGGCCCCACTAGTAGTACACTGAACCAATTGTTAAATTTTCAGCTTGAGTCTTTGCACTCTTGAAGTAGGCAAATGCAACAAATTAGGACTTGATTTATTATTTGCTCATTGTCTAGCCTTTAAAAAGTGATGGAGAAAATGTTATTAATACAGATTGAACTGAAAAGTGAGTCCTGGGTACATGTTTCCCCTAGGTACTCTGTTGATGAACATTTACCAGTCCCACCCAATATTTCCCTTGGGAACATTAGAATTTGACTATGTTTAGTCCTCAACAACCAAAGGGAATGGCCCCATGAAAGCATTCTAGCTAATAATACACAAAATAAAGAACAGACTTAAACTATAACCAGACCAAAAAATAAACGTGAAGGACTTGTACCAACATCCCTAAATAGTCAAGACAATTCTCCTTCCCTTTCTGTTGGGCCTCCTGCTCCCAGGGAACCATATAGTTCTTCAGACTAACAGTATTACTCTAAGATTCAGAGTAATGTAAGTAACAATAATAGTAACACCTATAAAAATTATAATAGTGGAAAATCTTCAGGTTTACTAGGGAGTCAAGCAAACCCCTCCTCCACAGAACACCCCACCCCTGGATCCTCTAGTTTTCCTCCTTTGCATATATATTATGATGCCACTGGGCTTTGTCATTAGAATTCCCTCAAAATTTTAGATTCCCCAAAAAAATTCTTTACTGCATTGAGGACTATATCCTTATCCTACTGATGAAAAAGTTGCCTAACATCCTGAAATATGTTTCTAAAGAAGCACATAAAGAACACATGTCCAGACTTAAAACTTATGCCCAGCATTCAGGACAAGACTAAAATTGTCAAAGAATTTAAAGTTGCACATGTATATATGTGGGTGTATGTATATATATATATATATATATACGTATATATATATATGTATATATATACATATATATGTATATATATACACACACATAAATATATATACATACAAATATACATAAACATATACATGTATACGCATATATGTATATATATAGGGTGTTCCTAAAGTCTGGACACATAGGCAATTGACAGCAATGTGAAGTTATTATATTGAGTTCATGTGAATCTTGCAAAGCGCATCAACCTTTGTATCACAAATGATGGAAATCATATGGAAGATGTTATTTGTTAATATTCCAATTAAATAAAAATTTCATTCATTTCATTTCTTAAAAATATATATTTTTGCCTCTGTGTCCAGACTTTAGGAACACCCTGCATACTTGTCTACAAACCTGTCCCATGGCAAAGGAGGTGATCTGGGTTCTTCCCATTCCTCATACAAGGTTGTTGCTACCCTTCACATAGCATCTTACCTCTGGACAAAGCACAGCCCGATGATGACTATCTCAGCTTGGCTCATTTTTTTCTGTCCCCATATATATCCTCCTTGGGAGCCATCATTTACAAAAAGGGGGTGGGGAGCTTGCCTTTCAAAGGCCTCTTTTATAAGTTTTATAGGCTTGTAAAACAACCTATTTTTCATTTTAATGATATGGGAATTCATTACCACAGATTTCCACAAGGTTTAATAACAGACCTTCATTGATCCTGCCTTTTTTTCAGATTCATAGGCTTTTATGGGCTCTTCTAAAGGTTGCTTGTTAGGTTAGATCAACAACTGGTATTAAAAAAAACACAAAATATATTTTTCACTTTATTTTCTTCAGACATCTCTGTTCTGTATCCTCTAGACAGAGAGGCACAAAGGGGAATGCCAATATTAATGTAGCAAACCCTCCATGATGATTTCCCCAAGCCCGTCCTTAGATAAGGACAAAATTAAAGACCCAAGTCACTAAGATCTACTGATGTGAAAATTGTACATAGCAGAGGCTAAACACTATCTCTCCAACACAGCTTCTCTTCATGTTTTATTCTAAGGCAGAGAGTTCTTTTGACAGTCTGGTAAAACCTATGGACTCCTCTTCAGAATGATGTTTGTAAATGCAAAAATAAAAATGATAAGATTATAAAGGAACTAATCCTATTGAAATACTTATCAAGATATATATATAGGTATATATACATATATGTATACATACTGAAGTATGTGTGTATATTTATATGTACCTAAAATATGCTCATAGATGGCCCCAGGTTAAGAATCCCCATTCTAAGACAACAGGATGGGGCAGAAAGAGTGTTTACTAGACTGGGATTTTGGAGAACTAGGTTGCAGGCATAGCTGTACCACTAACTTGTCTGAGTCATACTCTTTTGGGGCTTCCATTTCTTCATCAGCAAAATGGGGTGAGGGCAAGCAATGTTATTAAGAAAAACTCTGATGAGTGCAAAGAGCAAATGCAATTCCAGAAAACAGATGATGAATCATCTCCTGACAGCGAGGTACGTTCTGTACTCAAGGTACCAACTGAGAGCTGCATTTTTGGACATACCCAACAGGGAGATTTTTTTCTTACTTAATTGATTTATGTATTAGATACAAGGGTTTTGTTTTTCATTTTTTAATGGGGGATGGGAGGTGTGGAGAGGAAGGAGAGCTTTGAAAATATAATTTTGAATTTATCACATACTTAAAATAAGTTGTATGTAAAAGAGATCTGAATGTTCATGAAAAATAAATTAAATGGGAAGGGTGGTGTTGGTCTAAATCTGTAGCTTCAAATTACAATTGCATGAGGGCAAAAATATAATTTAAAAATATAAATGGACTATATACAGAAATCTTTTTGTAAAACACTGCAGGATACAATTTTATATTAGCATTGTAAGTAGTTCTTCTTAAGCACTGATTTTGAAAAACATAATCCTCTAGGTCAAAATGTAAGCAAAACAAAAAAAATTTTGATATCTTTTTTACTTGCTTAATTAAAAATTCTCAATTATAATTAAAAGTCCCAAATGATAAACATAAAATTAAAACATACAGACTTTTAAAAACTGATTTATTATTTGAAAATGAAAACAATTTAGCTCCTTTGGTTGACTAGAAATTTAAGTTTTTGATTTTGTAAGCTTCATTGTCCTTGGTCAGAAATTGCTAGGTACCCCTGATTGCAGCTCTGAAATGTTCATCTGTTGTTGCCTTTCTTTAGACTTGCATTTCATTTCAGAGAAAATAAAATGTTCACCAAGGTTAGCAAAGCCAAATATATTCTTCTCTATGCAAAGGACCTAAAGAGTGGCACAATGGATAGAGGGCCCAAACCCAGCGTTAGACACTTACTGGCTGTGTGACCTTGGGCAAGTCACTTAATTGTGTTTGCCTCAGTTTCCTCATCTGCAAAATGAGCTAGAGAAGAAAATGACAAACAATTCTAGTATCTTGGCCAAAAAAAAACTCCAAATGGGGTCACAAAGAGTCAAAAAGACTGAAATAATTAACAACAACAAGAACCAAAACTCTAAACAGCTTTGTTTCCTGAAATTTCTGAATGAGGATAGTATTATATCACAAATCAATCAGTTCCATTTCTGGAGCCTTTTTTCATCAAATTTGAAAGGTAAAGTGAATAATGAAAATTCAGGAACAAGCTCTTTAAACACCCAACACTTTGGTTGAACTTCTCTCTCAGACAATTTATGGGGCACATTGTTAGGTATGTCTAAATTGAAATTCTTTAAGTAGTACTAAGTGTTAAGAAACAAGCCAAACTATGAGATTTTAACTAGCTTTTCCATAATCAAAGCATGACCGTGAAAGTTTTAATACAAACATCTCTTTTAGAAGTTACATTTTCCTTTAATTTTTCACTTAGGCAATTCCAGTGTTGAATTATGTTAATAAGAAAATAACTTTTACATATGTAATGGGGGAATAGTCAATGAGCCTAGTCCTTATAAGCCAGCACAGAATGCACCAACATGCTCAGATGATGAAAGCCTCCAAGAGGTGGGGGGCCTGCTTCCAGGGGAGTTTTAACACGTGAGGCAAATGCTTTGGAGACAATTTCGAGCATTCTGTACATTCTGTAACTAGTCTGGCAGCTTCTTTGATTAGCTATCATTGTAGAACTGGAATTGGAGGCACCTTCAAAAGGTCTTAGCTGCCTTTGGTCTGTCTCTATTGGTTGGACTTGTGCTCTCCCTTTGATGCCTTTGTTGAGAGCATCTGGTAAGTGACAAAGCTATGAGAAGGGAGAGGCTTCGGACCCCCTTCCTCTGAGTGGCCTTATGAGTATGGGCCTTGATTCTTTGTTTGCAACAGTATTTGTTCTTCTGTTTTAAGTGAAGGAGATTAATCTGGAGGTTATAAGCCTGTGAGATTTGAAGGTCAGAAGAATGAGCCATCTGGGAATCTGGATGTCTAAGCATATAGATATCAGGAAATGGGGATGTCTGGGAATCATGTCCATGTCAGGCTATGCAGCCAGACCAGCACCAATGCCCCAAAGATCAAGGAGTGTCTAGATAGATCCCAGTGGTTCCTGAGACAGAGACTTCCAGGAGCAGTGCCACATTTGGATATGAACGTCTTGGGACTGATAGAAACTGTGTTAAATATGAGCCTACTTTTCTCAGATGCCTCAGAAGTGGAGGGAAATGTTATACTTCTTTTTTTGTATCTTTGAAGTAAATATCCCTTTGTTATATCTAATTGATATTAATTAGGTACATGAAACTGGAGTGCTAGAGTCACTTCTGTATAACAACAGGAAACAACTGGTGGGGGCTCAAGCCAATAGCATAGAAAAGAGACACCAGAACCCCTTAAGAATAGTCCTAGAACCTTGGAGGAGAGATGTAGCAGCCTGACTCTGGGATAGTGACACTGAGCATAGCTGCTACACATATTGTTATTTAATTCTTCAATGTGCATGTTTTTTCTCCACATGTTTAAGAAGGGACAAGGAAGAAAGGGATATTGGATCTGTAATTTCATTACTGTAGAGAACCTCATGTGAAGAAATTCCTGTAAGTAAGATAAGCAACTCCTCTGTAACTTAATGGTCTTAGAGAATCGCCTGGGGGCACTGGGAGGTTAAAGTACTTGTTCATGGTCATATTCCAGACGTAGCATTTGAACACAGACCTTCCTAACCCCAAGATTGGTTGGTCATCTACTAGATCATGCTATTTCTGCATTTTCTCATGCTTCTCTAAGTTACTTAAGTACTTTGGGTATATCAAAATAAATGGAGCTACTCAACTCAATGGAGTTACTTTATTCAAAATTTTGAAAAGGAGAAGATAGGTTTGTCTCTTTATTTTGTGAAACACGATGTTGGCAGTGATGGTTTTCCTTAATTTGGAATTAGAAGGTCAGAGAATTTTCAGGCATGCTCAAATTATAGCATATAAGAATGGACAGAACCTAAGAACTATCT
This sequence comes from Phalanger gymnotis, assembly GCA_028646595.1. Lineage (NCBI taxonomy): Eukaryota > Metazoa > Chordata > Mammalia > Diprotodontia > Phalangeridae > Phalanger > Phalanger gymnotis. Next base: position 365,757,347 of record CM053623.1, read on the forward strand.
GATTTAGGGATCTTAAATATGCATCCTTGGAACCTACCAAATCATATTATGCATTCCTTTGTCCAGATGATTATGTGGCTGGAATAATAAGTCCTGTTTCTCTTTTGAAAAAGATTTAGATAGCAATAGTACAAGTAAATTTTTGAGGAGACCCCAACCATTTAAGATTGCATATTTAAAAGGAATTAAAATGCAAATAACTATTAGATTTAATACAGTCCTACAAAATGTAACATAATGATGCTATATTTATACATGCTATTATGAAATTCAAAGCTCATCACTGAAAACTGACTGTGGGTAACAGATAAGTCTGGCTAGGCTATGGTTTGCATTAATCCCCTTTGGTCTTGCTCCTATTTGGAAATTATAATTGTGTTTATGTAATTGAAATTAAGCTCCTCAAAAAAAAAAAAACCAACCCTGCAAGATGTGTAATTATGATGACCACACTGTCCAGAGAGAAGAGTTAAGAAAATCTATCTCCTTCTTTTATTGCACTGGTAGAGAATTATGCATGTGACATATCACATACATAGTCAGTTGATATGCTGAATTGCTTTTTCCCTCTCTTTTAAAATCTATTATAAGGGATGGCTTACTGTGTAACTTAAAATGGCAAGAAATATATAATGAATGTTATATAAAAACAAAAGGCAATAATAAAAACAAGATAAAAAATTTAAAGATACTAATGATATTAATGTAATCATTAAAGATACTAAGTAGTATTATCTCCTTTGGCAGTGATGACAGGTGAAAGAAAAACTGGAAAAGGTTCCGTTATTAAGACCAGTGGTCAGTGATATGCTTTCTCAATGTTGTGAAAGATATTGTGGGTATTTGTGATAAAAATATGTGTCAGCTACAACACTGATGATATTATGGAATAAAGCATTTTTTAAAATTTGTAATCTGGAAGGAAAACTCTAAAAAAAGAGAAGTTAAATCTGCCAAGAAAACAAAATGTTGACTGTACTTCATAAATGGACTGTATGTCAAGCAAGTAGTACTTTGCCACTCGGTGATGGTTACTTTATTAAAAACTGTTTACTAAAGGTGTTTTTGTACAGCAAATTTTTAAAAGTATATTTCTAAGGGAACTTGGTAGCCAAACTGTCAATCCATTTTCAATTACATTATTTTTAGAAATTGGGTATTTTGCATTATTTCCATTGTACCTGGAACACGACAGATGTTGCTCAGCAGGATGTTCTTCACGGAGGTGTCACTGTTACTGAGGAGCTGGAGCTTTACAAAGAGCTCTGCACGGTTTACATGCTTTGGGCGGGCGGGGGGGGGGGGGGGTGGTTACGTATCATTAGATCGTAAGCACACTTGGGGCAGGGACTACAAACTGTGAGGTGAAGGGGGTTTGTGGTTTATATCATCAGCTCCTAAGCACAGTGATTTGCCCGGGGTAGGCACTTAATGTTTGTCGACTTCAATGGAACAAAACTGCGTGGTTTCTTTCCCAATTCCGGTACAAAGCTCCCTGTATCATGGGAGCCCAATAAATGTTAATCACTGAATGGCTGACACAATTTCTCAAGCTTTTCCATAAATACTGGGGTAATGTGCTAGAGACTGATTTTTTTTTTCAATTATAAGGCATTGCTCTTTTAAAGAGTCATTTAAACTGAGGAAAATATTTATGTTGATGCCAAAGGCAGTAGATTTACAGGACGCTGACAACAAGAATGTATGTGTTCACAATAAAGTGGTTCTGTGGCGGGAGGCTTTGGAACTTGCTACAGCATCTTGTCAGCAGCCCATTTCATGTCCCATTATGGACATCTTGTGCATAAAAATTCAAACTAGCTGTGAAAAACAGACTTTTCAAAATTTAACAAGTCTATTTAGCTAATAACATTAAGCAGTGCTGTAGAAATGCAAATCGGTAGTCCCAACTTTATCCTAAAAATCTCACAATTCTTTGCTCGCATATTATTTCATCTCTCTTAGCATCTTGCAGGGTATTTTGATTCCCATTTGGTTGCTCAAGAGACACACAAAGCTCAAGTGATGATGATGTGTAAGGCAAAACAAATGGAAATTGATGCCTCTCCTTTTGTAAAATGGAGAGACATTAACCAATGAAACCTTGGCAGAAGAGCTTTTAGATTGTAGAAAGGGCAGGACCTTTTACTTCTGGCCCCTTCCCCTTGGCCCAGAGTGGCCAAGCTGAGAGAGTCTCAGAGAGGAAGTAAAATGGCACTAGAAACTTGAACCCATGGTCATAAACCAGAGGGTGGAATGGTCACAGTCTTTCTTGGTCAAGACACTCCCTTGAGTCCATTCCTTCACTCGCTAAGAGATGGACTAGTTTTGGCAAGACATCACTGGAGGTCTGTGGCAGCGATGGGGTGCTTGTGCTTGAACCCTAATTCTAACAGCCTCTGCTTGGGTGCCTATGCCAGAATCCCAATTCCAAAACACATCTAGTTCTCAAAACATATTCCCTCTCAGGCTGTCTCTCTCTAGTTAAAGGGCAGCATGCTCCAGCTTATCTCTGCTTCTTCCTTAGTACACTGAGTCATAACCATATTTACTATTTACTGACCTTTCTCACATGTATCTTAGACATAGTATTTTGTCTAACAAGACACTAGATGAGAAACTATTCCCCTTTAGCCCGGACCGATAGTGAACTCAGTGACATTTCACAGTAAAAACTACACCCTTAGTAACCCCCCTGTGGGCTATTTCCTAGAGAACGCTGGGTAATACGCCTGCTCAGTAGATACTAAATGTGCATGTTCCTTTAAGAACCAACCACTCCCTAATTCTACGCCCAAACACCTAACTGACATGTCGTGTGTCCCCCCCTTAATCCCCTAAAAGCTTCTATAAAAATTCCCCCTGTATCTCTTTATGGTTGCAGGTTCCCTAAGAACTCTTGCCTGCTGAAAAGCGTAATAAATCTTTGCCTCCTTGACTTAAAGAATGCTTGTGTCCGTGAATTCATTCCAGGCGACCTGGGAACTTTGGTTTGGGATTCCTACATCCCTGGATTTTGTCTCTCCCTCAACAGCAGCAAGAGAAGACCAAAGGGAAAAGCAGTCTCTGAAACTGGCAAACAATTCTCTGATAGCTCAGAGCAGAACCACTGTGTTCAAATAGCTGAGTTCAAATAGCATTGGAGAAGTTTCTAATCCCTGCCCTTAGGTACAATTGTAAATTCCTGCACCTAGGTTTAAAAAGTCAGTTGTGCAACATTAGAGACAACTAGGTGGTGCAGTAGTTAGAGAATTGGGCCTGGAATCAGGAAGACCTGAGTTCAAATCCAGACTCAGATACTTACTGGCTGTGTGACCCTGGGCAAGTCACTTAAACCCTGTTTCCCTCAGTTCCTCATCTGTAAAATGATCTAGAGAAGGAAATGGCAAACTGCTCCAGTGTCTTTGCTACAAAAATCCCAAATGGAGACACAAAGAGTCTGATAAGACTGAAAAGTGACACAATAACAACAACAAAACCCAGTGGTTTAGTACAGCAAGGATCTGGCCAGGTTATACAAAGTATCCCCAAAGTCTTAGCACAGTATTAAGCTTAAATCACTTTCTCCTGACTGAAACCAATCTTTCCATCTTTTCCTCTGCCTCACTCTTCTTAAACCTATTATACAAGGTGTCCCAAGAAGTCTTAGTGCAATTTTAAGCTGTTTAAGCTTTAATGCTTAAAAGAATGGCTTAGTCTAGACATGGCTGTAAGGATCAAGAAGGAAGCCTAATCCTCATTTTGGCCTAGTGTGGCCAAAAAAAGGAAAATCCAGTCCTAAAAAGGGTGTCCAAGGATTCAGTATCTTCCTGAGAGAATGGGGTTTCTGTTGGTTTCAGGAATGGAAAGAATATGAGGCAAAGAATTCTAGGATGAACAGAGAAGATACGGATTTTGGAGGGGGTAAGGCAGAGGTGCATATAGATGATGATAGAGGGAGGGGGAGAGGGAGAAGAAGGAAGGGATTTTTGCCTCAGCAGACAGTGACTCTGAATCATAGGGGTAAGGGGAATAGGAGCTCAGAGTGTGCCTGTCCACGGAATGGCATAAGAATGAGTTGACTGGATTCTACCTTCCAGGGTCTTGTGATAGCAGCACAGAATTGACATAGGCCAATGGTATTAGTGCTCAGTGCTGGACAGGGCCAAAGTAAGGCAAGGGGGCTGGGTTGGAGTCTTGTAGATGACAGCTGAAGGCAGCAAGAAGCTTTCTCTAGGTGTCTGAGTCACAAAATATTTGGGATTCAGGCCAGACTGAACTCAGACTAGGTGCCAGCCCTGGAGCCTCATCTCAAGATAACAGGGATGTGAAGTATATACCTAGAAATATCCAGCCTGTGAACCCAGCCCCCAGTTGGGGTCCTTGGAAGCACTGACCCCCTAGTTCTTTTGATGTCCTTAGGCTCAGGATCTCTAATGGACATGAGTGCAGGTCCTTCAGGGTACATCCTCTACTGGCTCTCCCACATTCTCCCTCCATGCATTATCAAAAACCAACATCTACCTAGAACCCACTACTCCTTCCTTGTAGACTAACTTGGAAATCTCATGAGATAAATCAGAAATGCTAGCTTTCAAGATGAGAGTAGAAAAGGACAAAATAATCGTGACAAGAAACAGAATGTTTTAAATGCCGTAAGAGAGATACAAAATACAATGGATGTCCTGAGAAGGGAGAAATCTGTTCTCCAATTCTAACATTTTTGTGGTATTTAATGGATTAAACTATGTTTGATATTGCTGTAAAATGATCTGGATTCTTTAAGAAATCAGCTTGTAAAATTTTGAGTTTTGTTCACCTGGATAGTATAAAAGACAGGGGAGAGTGGGGGGGGGCGCAGGGGGAGAGAGGAGAGAGACAAAGAGGAATAGAGATGGAGAGACAAAAAGAGATAGGCAGAGAGACAAAAAGAGATAAAGACAAGACAAAGAGATACAGATAGAGAGACAAGGACAGAGAGACAGAGAGAGACAAAGAGGGACAGGGAGAAAGAAACAGAATGAGAGAAAGAGAGACAGAGAGACAAAGAGAGAGACAGGGATTGAGGGACAGAGAGAGAAATAGATGGACAGACAGCCTCTAGAGTTGGAGAGAGGCGAATTGTTCTGGAATATGAGATAAATCAGTATGAGTGAACTTAAGGAGACCCAGTAGAGATATCAAAGAAATCCATATGGTATTGAACACTGGTATTCTAACTTAAAAGATGAGAATAAGTGAAGAGGGTCAAAGTCATGAAAATGCCTTGAACCTGTTGTAGCAACAATCTTGCTAGCAGCTACTGTCGCTGAGTAAAACCAATAACCAGCACACAGAAGGCTGCTAACACAGGTTCTTTGATCTGCTTTTCTAAGGAAAGCAACTTTAAGGGGTTAACAATCTTAGTTTAATTAAACGTACATATATCAATCGCTTAGTTCAGGGGGAAAAGATCAGCCCCCTGAACTTCAAGGCAAATACAAACAGAAATTACAAACATCAACAGACAGACCTTGTCTGATTCAAATCACAATGCATACTTACCAGAGAGGCACCAATATCTGTCTGGGTTATCAAAGCCAAGGGGCAGTTATAAAGGCTTGCCCAGAGTCTCAACACTCTTTCCATGAGTGAGCCCCAAAAGTCAAACACCAAGCTCCCCTCAATTATATCCTGTTTGGAGAGCCCTGAGGCCTCTGACCTTACCCAGTATCACATCATATACAAGTCAATGACTCCTGATTGTCTTAGTGCTGAGAAACATTCCAAGACAAGATCCCACTTTACCAGCCCCATTCAAACAAAAAGCCCAGCCTTGACTACCATTACACCTGTCTCTGTAGATAGAGAAGTAGGATGAAAAAAATGGAGGGCTGAGAAGCTGAGAAGTTGTGGTTATGGTAATAATCCAGCCTTTGTCAGGCTCTGCTTTTCTCAGCACTCACAATCTTCACCCCAGCCAGTGTTCCAATCACCTCTCAACTTAGACTAGCTTCATCTGACCTGATTTCTACCTGCCCAGCAACCATAGTTTAAAAGAGCCAAAGTCTGAAAAATTATCTCAGTTATTAAGGTCACTGTTATTAGTCCTTCAACTGACACTCCTAAACCATGAGCCTTTTTTTTTGCGGGGTCCTACAGTTCCTTACTGATGCCTGGGTCTTATGACCCCATTACCTGGGCACACCTGGATGGATATGAAATGGCTCAGAGGGGATTTTTGAAGATGTAATATTTTGCTGAATTTGTGACATTGATCACTTCCTGGCCTTTTGGCATTAGTTTGTACTACTATCAGCAGAGCCCAATGCAATGATTTTCTTTAGGGGCACACCTAACCCAAGATCATGCAGCAGACAGGGAAAGCCCCCCCCAGGTGACCAGACTCTCTGGTTTTGTCATACCAGGTCTGACCTAATTCTTTTTCATACTAACCCAATCAATGCTTGGTATAAGGATTGATTAGGGGAAAATCACAGCAGGGGCTGGGCTAGTTTTCATTTTATAAGTAGCCCACATGCAGTCTCAGAGTAGTAGAGAAAATACCACCCTCATTAGGGATATTGACAGCACAGGCTGCCTTCCTGAGCCCTGAGAGCAACTCTTGCCTTCCTGTTGATGATAACACCTTCGGTGTTATTAATGCATCAGTCTGTTCGGTTGTTTGCTTTGTCATGCTTTGTCCTGTCAGCTCCTTGACTTTTCTCTTGGTCTCTGACTGGACTGCCAGAATTTTAGCCCCTTCGCTCTGCCCTTCAGGATTTACATACTCCTAATTATTTCCTGTCTACTTTGTTTCTGATTCATTGTGTCCCCTGAAGCTCACCCTTCAGGTATGGCAGCATTTAGAGCTCTCCTACTTGTTTCTGATTCATGGCCTGGCTCAGTTCAGGCTTTTGGTACCTGGGCACATTTCCACTCTGGACTTATCATCTCGTTCCAGGCCACAGGTTCTGGCCTTGATTACTGGCTCCTATAGCTTTGGCTCTGTGTCCAACTCACTTCCATGCCTGGCTCCCACATCATACCTCCAATCCAGCCTCAGCTCTCCTGGTCCAAGCTTTTTACCCTAGATTCCTGGTACTTAAAAATTCCCTGTGGACTTATTTTTAAATTGTTTCTTTTTTATCATTATGTGCTTAACAAACATCAAGAAGCATGAACGTTTCCAGAGACAATGAAGATTGAAAATAACAGTACGCTGTTTGTGTTTGACCTTTTCTAAACTTCATTCTGCCCTCTTCGGTGTATTTATAAATGTTTCATGAACACTCTTTTTTTCTGGGTGCATGTATGTGTATGTGTGTATGTGTGTGTGTGTGTGTGTGTTTGTGTGTGTGTGTGAGACAACACCCTTCCTCCAAGAAAAGCCCCCCCCCCACACACACGTATATATGCTATGCCTGATAATATATCTCATTTTACATCACTGTCACCATGAGGCAACTGGTGGAGCTTTGGACCTGGAGTCAGGAAGACCTAGCTTCAAATATAACTTTTGACACTTACTAGCTGTGTAACCCTGGGCAAGTCACTTCTGTTTGTGTCAGTGTCCTCAACTGTAAAATGGGGGTGTTAGTACCTCTCTGGGTTGTTGCAAAGATCAAATGAGATATTGTAAAAAGTGCTTATCATGTGCCTGGCATATAGTAGGCCTATATAAATATATATATATTATCTTCCCTTCCCCCTCACCTCTCAGCTTATCAAGTACCTGGCAAATATAGGGGATATATATATATGTTTATATATACATACATACATATGTATAGAGAGAGTAACACACACACACACACACACACACACGTATATATACACGTTTTCTTCCCTTCCTCCTCATCTCTCAGCCAAGGGGTTCAAGTCATCATTCATTCTTCATCTGTTTTCTGGTCAGTCATTGTATTAATCATAGTTCTTAAGTCTTTCAAGGCCATTTTCCTCTACAACACTGTATTCATCTTATAAATTGCTCTCTTGCTCCTGCTCAGTACTCTTTGGATCAGTTCATGCAAGTCTCCAGTTTCTCAGAATCCATCCTTTTCATCATAGCTTATATAGCACAGTGGTATTACATTATATTCATACAATTTTTTTTTGTTCAGCTGCTCCCCAACTGATGGCGCCCAGTTTATTTCCATTTCTTTGCTACAACAAAAAGTATCACTGTAGGTATTTTTGTACATATGGGTCCTCTTTTGTTGATTCTTTGGGGTCCCTATGAATTTTCTTTTAATTTTTGGTGTGATACAGTGAGAGCCAGGATATGTGAGCTAGTTCCCCCTTCACCATTTACTAGCTGCAGGACTCACACTTGATCTCTCTGGGTCTCAGTTATCTGTAAAAGGGGGTAATAATACTTGTATTACCTCATTCACAGGGTTATTGTGAGAATCAAAAGATATGCAGCAGTGTTCAAATGCATGTTTCACCCTTCACATTCTGACTATGTTAGCAGGGAAAGCAATTTGGGAAGAAGAAAGGAGATACAGAAGTTCCTCTAATACCTTCATAATGTGGCAGGAATGAGCTAAGGACTTGAGAAATAATTTTTGGTGGAATCTGTTTTCATTTGGAAATGTTGCCAAACCAGTATCGCCAAAAGAGATAACAGCAAACATTATTCACAAAGCATGATACATGGTCCAGCCTTAAAAGGTAAGCTGTTCATTGTAGGGGATGAGCAATTACATTCCACCCTTATCAACTTACACAGCTCACCTGTGATACTTTAAAATGTTCGAACTTGAAATTAATTGTACTTATTCTATATCAAGCTGGGCAGAATTCCAAGTGTTTCTGATTCATGAACACTGCATCCCACCACCGTTTAACTTTCTATATAACTATAGTGAGAGGCAGAATAGTGTAAAAAAAGCTCTATTCAAGGTAGGAAAATCTGGGTTCAAGTCTAGCAGGTAAAGGGTACTGGCTGTGTAAAGAAGGGCAAGTCACTTAACGGAGTGCCCCAGGCAGCACTCTATGACTAGAAATGGCAGAACAGTGGTCAATCGCATTGGTAGAGGCAGCTCCCTACACCAAGACAGAAAGTACACCCCTAGCCAAATCACGATCCCATTTATATAGTAGTTTAAGCTTTGCAAAGCACTTTATGTATATTATTTCATTTGATCCTCACAACAACCTTATGAGCTAGATCCTATTAGCATTCTCATTTTGCAAATGAAGAAAAGGAAGCTCAGGTTAAGTGACTATGTCTGGGTCACATTGTTGGTGAATGCCTGAGAAAAGATTTGAATTTAGGTCTTCCTGGCTCCAAGTCCAGCACCATCCACTACATCGCCTAAATCTATATTTACATCTGCCTATAAATACATATGTATATGCATTAGCATAAGTACAGAGACATTTGTTTCTATGTATACAAGAACATTTAAAATATTTCAAATTAGAGATAAGAGGGATTCACCAGTGGGATTAAATTCTGTTCATCACACTTTTTAATATATTTCACTCTTCCTTCTCTTTTCAAACTGCTATATGGTGTGCTACTGAGAATTCATTCATTGATTCAGCAAACATTTATTAAGCAGCTACCACGTGCAGAGTACTATTGTTAGAATAACAAACAACAAGAAACAAACCATTGGCCAGCTACACTTAAAAGCTGTGATGCGGAAAAATCAGAAAAGATGACGCAAACACAGCAGCAAAAGCTGTGTAACTTTCCTGGAAACCTGTGACTCGGCTTCAACTACAATGCACTAGAGTAAATCAAATGTATTTTGGACAATTCTGGAAAGATTTTCAACCCTCTTCAATCTCTTATCTGCAACCTCTAGTTATGAGAAGAATTCCTTCCTTCCTTCATTTATTCGACAACCATGAAAGTGCCTGTTACCTGTCAGTCACAGTGCTAGGCAAAAAGGATACAAAACCTTTTCTAAGGAAATAATCTGCCCCCAGAGAGCTTATTTTACTGGAGGAAACAATACATACAAAGAAGTAAGCATAAAACAGAAATGGGGTGGACACAAAGTCACTTCTGGGGATAGGGAGCTAGCAACTGTAGGAATGGGAAGACAATCAGATTTCCTGGAGGAGGTAACCCTTAAGTTTAGCCTTGAAGGTTGCCAGAGGTTCGGTTAAGTGGAGGTGAGGAGGGAATGGATTCCACAGTCTATATAAGGGCTATAAAAAGGGAGATGGAGAATCCTGTAGAAGAAACACCAAATAGCCAGCTTTAGTGGTTGGAATGAAGAATGTGAAGGAGAATAATGTAGGATAAGCCTAGAAATTTATGCTGGAGCCAGATTGTGAAGAGATTTAAAAGGCAAAAGACAAGAATTTGTATTTAATTTCAGAAGCAATAGAGAGCCACTGGGGTTTCTTGAGCATAGAAGTGACCTGGTCAGACCTGTGCCTCACGCATATCCATCTGGCAGTGGTGTGGAGAATAGATTGGAGGGAGAAGAGACTGGGCTGCACAGAGACCATTTGGGAAGCTATCAGAATAGTGGAGTAAGAAGTGATGAGGACTTGAACCATAGCGGTGGCTGTGTCAGTGGAGAGGAGACAAAAACTGTCGATGTTGTGGCAAGACAATCGACAAGGTTTTCCTAAAGTGTAGCTCTGAGCACAGCGGCTTCCTAGCACCTCCTGGGTCAAATAGAAAATCCTGTTTGACGTTCAAAGTCCTTCAAAAACCTTCAAACCCCTCCCCCACTCTTCCCGTCTTCTTCTGCTTTATGGTCCAGCCCACCTCAACATCCTCTTCCAGTAAGTGACGCTGGCCTCCTTGCTCTTCATGAGGCATTTTAACTGACTGTCCTCTCACCTGCAGTACTCTCCCTCCTGATCGTCCTCTTCTGGTTTCCCTGTCTTCCTTCAAGTCCCACCTAAATTCCGACCTACAGAAATCCGTTCTCACTCCCTCTTAATTCTAGCGCCTGCCCTCTATTGTTTATTTTCCACATCTTCTAGAGCTTGTTTGCACGTGGCTTTTTGCACGTGGTCTCTACCATTAGATCGTGAACTCTCAGAGGGCAGACACTGCCTTTTGCCTTTTTGGTACCCTCAGCACTCACTTAGCACAGTGCCTCCCTCGTGGTAGGGGCTTAATAAATGTTTATTGACTGACTAATAAGACTTGGCAAACAACTGGTTATGAGGGATTAGGGAGGGGGGCAAGAGTTAAGAGTGACTCTGAGATTCTAAACCTAGGTAATTCAAATAGTGGGGCTGCAACAGAAACAGAAACAAAGAACAAGGGAAGATTTGGGGGAACTTAGGGTTTTGTTTTGAACACATTGAGTATGAGATGCTTATGGTACATCCATATTTAGGACACTTAGTAGGGACTTACTAAATGGGCCTGTAGAAAAGGTGGCTGAGGCTTAATGGGGGTCAAAATGCAAATAATATATGTTAAAATAGTTACAAGAAAATGGATATTTGGTTTTCTTACTAAGCAGCCACACTTAGAAATGCCTACATAGGTAGGGGCAGCTAGGTGGCACAGTGAGTAGAGCACCAGCCCTGGAGTCAGGAGTACCTGAGTTCAAATCTGGCCTCAGGCACTTGACACATTTACTAGCTGTGTGACCTTGGGCAAGTCACTTAACCCCAATTGCCCTGCCTTTCTTCCTGCAAACAAAAAAAAAAAGAGAGAAAAGAAATACCCATATAGAGGAAAAAAATAAGCTAGGATTTAAGGTATCCAAGAAATCATTTCTTTTCTTTATTTAAGAATATTCACTTTCACTGAGACCCCTGAGCACAAAAGCCTGTTCTGTCTCCTTGTCAAACATAGGAATATCTTGAAAGCATATATTTATTCATTCTCTCACACAGTGCTTCATCTGCCAATTCTCTCTTTGAAGTTAGTGGGAGATCTGAGGAGGAGTGAAGCAAAATGAAAACTGAACAGACAGTGGCTAAGTATTCCCTAAAGATCTTTCCCTTCCTTTCAGTCTATTCAAGAACAAAAGTGCTGCTCTCTGCTTTCTAAGTTAGGGAGCTAAAAGAGAACTTTCCCTCTTCATCCCAGCCCTTGGGATCTGGTACAAAGAAAATTGGGAGGTATTTGACTGAGAGAAGGCGAAAGAAAAGTCATTCCAAAAAATTCAATTCAATAAACTTCTCACTCAAAAACTTACCAATGATCTCTAAATTGCCACCACAATGATTGCCAACCTTTTCTCAGTTTTCATCCTTTTTGACCTTTCTGCAGTTTTTCACCCTATTGAACATCCTCTCATCCTGGGAAGAATATTTCTCTGGATTTTCATGACACTTTTCTCTCTCGATTGTCCTCCCTGTCAGTCTCTGTGCTGAATTATTCATATCCAGCCTCCTAACTGTGGATGTTCCCCCAAGATGCTCTGTCCTAGGCTCTCTTCTCTTTTCTTGTTTGGTGGACTCATCAATTCCCAAAATTTCAATTATCATCTCTACAGAGATGTCTCCTAGACATATATTCTAGCCCTAGCTTCCATATATTCCAATATATTCCTAGGATATATTCTAGCCCTAGTTTCTCTCCTGAGCTCTATTCCCACACCACCAACTGTCTTTTGGATGCATCCAGATGGATATCCCACAGGCATCTCAAACTCAAAATGTCACCATCTACTCCTTCCCCTCCTATACTAATTCCTCTTCGGAAATTCCTTATTTTTGCTATTCCCCCCACCCTTTTTACATCATACTTCCAGTCATCCAGGTTCATAACCTCAATTATTCCTTCTTCCTCCCCATTCATCTCTAATCAGTTGGTAAGACTTGATGATTGTACCTCTATTATATTTCTCAAATCTGGCCCCTTCTCTCAACTTCTATAGCCAACACCCTCGTTCAGGCCCTCATCACCTCTCCCCCAGACTATTACAATAGCCTCCTAACTGATCCCTCCCTCCAGTCTATCCACCACACAGCCAAAATGGCACAGTTCTGACCTCGTCACTCCTCTCCACAAGAAGCTACATTGATTCCTTCTTGTTTCTGGGATAAAACACAAACTCCTTTTTTGGACCTTAAAACCAGGCACCATCCATCCCCAACCGACCCTTTCCAGGGTTATAGACATCAAGAGCTCTCCAGTTCAGACAGACCAGCCAACTTTCTATGCCAAAGATTCCATAGTCCTTCCTGTTTTGTACAGGCTGCCTCCATGCTGGAATGCACCCTCTACTCGCCTTTGCCTCTTGGAATCCCTTTCTTTCAAAGCTCAGCTCAAATTCAAGGTGACCTCCAGCTGCTAATGGTGCTCCTTTCCCTACTGAACTTGTATTATATTGATTTTGTATATGATTTTCATATATTTTATTTCATACATTTATTCGTCTCTTTCTACTCCCCATTCTGAGGGCACAGAATGTTTCATTTGCATATTTATCACCTAACACGGTATTAGCATATGATAGGTACTTAACAAATATTTGTCAATTGATTCATAAAGGGGCAAAGCAGGGTGGAAAGAACGCTTCCTTTAGAGTCAGAGAACCTAAGTTCACATCCTGTCCTGTCAGTTACTACCTTGGTGATCCTGAGAAGGTCACTTGGCCTCAGTTTCCTCATCTGTAAAATGGAGGGCTAGACTACGTGGCTTTTATCGTCCTTTCTACCTCTAAATCCATGATGTTACTTATTTTATAGTTATTTTATACTATTATATTTATGACCAATTACTAAATTGGGATCCCCACTTTTTTCTCTTTATTTCCTCATTAAGGACCAGGTCTTATTAAAGTCAGTCTCTGAAAGATATGACTAATGGATGAGATTACTCTTTTTGGAATCCTTTTTTTTTATTTGAGGGGGAAGGGAAAGGCCATTGGGGTTAAGTGACTTGTCCAAGGTCACACAGCTAGTAAGTGTGTCAAGTGTCTGAGGCCGGATTTGAACTCAGGCCCTCCTGATTTTCCACGGCTGGTGCTCTACTCACTGCACCACCTAGCTGCCCCAATGAGATTACCCTTAGCCCTCAAGGAATATGCTCCTCAATCCTGGGCTCTTCAAGCCACCCAACTAGAAGACCTAGATTCTGTTTAGAGTATATATAGAATCCAGACTTGTTGAGTCCTCACCCTGGGGAAAGGAGCCTCTATCTTTGTACCCCTCCGTTAAAGTTTAGGGTGACCCAGAGACTATAGGAGAAAACCAACCAGAGTGGTCTGGCTAGGGGTGGATGTCCCTGTCCAGACTGCTGGAGGCAGCTGCATCTCATGATCAACCCACATTCTCGGCAGGAGGAACTAAAGCCTTTTAGCCCACCTCCTCATTAAATGTCCACCAATCAGGGTTGATTTTTACTTGTCAAGGGAATTCCCTTTCAGAAGGTTATTTAAAGCTTTCGGGGTCTCCACTGGGCATCTTTAGTTACTGAGAGAAACCACTGACCATTAATTTATTGATTGCTAGCTAGCCTAATTAATAAAATGATTATTAATTGCCCAGAAACTTTCTCTCTGGGGGTTTTTCATTCATTACACTACTATGTGCAAAATACTGTGCAAGGCCCTGGGGATAGAAAGATAAACAAGTCCTTGTTCTCAAGGAGGTCACAATCCACTAGGAAAAGAGAAAAGAGCTTTCTCCCATTGCTCAAAGCACATTAGACATGATGACATATTACCCTATCCAAAATATTTTCCCATAATGAGCCAAAGCCATAAGTCAAGACACCTACTATGATGCAAAGAAAACATGCAGAATCTCAAGATATTTGGAGAGACCTATATTTGGAATTATATTTATTTAATGAATGTGTGACCTTAGGCAATCTTTTCATATTTCTATACCTCAGCTTCTTCATCTGTTCTGGCTATAAATGTATGATCCTTTTCTTTATATTTGATGTTCCTTCTGATGGAGAAAAACTTCCTCAGCTTAATTTGGGCCCATTTATTTATTGGTGCCATTAGCAATTTCATTAGCATTTTTCTTCATTTTTTTTCATCAGTGTATTCTTCATCAGAAGAATTATTACTCACATTGGCCTAATTAGAAGATCTACCAAAGGGGGAGTTATTCAAAGCAGCACATTTTAGTAATCAGGGCTTTGGAAACATGATGGGGAAAGGAGGGTATTTCTAGCCATCAAAAGAACACCCTCAAGCAAAGCATTGTGGGAAACCAACAGATGCTTTCTCTTAGCTGAAGGAAGAGGGATAAGCTATTTTCAGCCCTCCAGGTGAGGTTGTGAGGTGTGAAACTGGAAGGCTGTTTCTTCTGGTCTAAAGGACTGTCAAGATAGGGCCCATATTACTTAGAAATATATAAATGGCCGTCCACAAGTTCCAGACTACTTTGATAAATGGTGGTAAGTTGTTCCCCTCACTACTCCAAGGGTAGCTAAGTGGTACAGTGGATAGGATGCCAGGAAAGCTCATCTTCTCGAGTTCAAATTTGGCCTTCAACAGTCACTAGCTGTATGACCCTGGGAAGCTGCTCAACCCTATTGGACTTAGTTTCCTCATCTGTGAAATGAGCTGGAGCAGTAAATGGCAAACCACTGCAGTATCTTTGCCAAGAAAACCCCAAATGGGGTCACAAAGAGTCACAAAATGACTGAACAATAACAAAAACTCCTCCAATAATGCTATGTGGTTTATGATATATGATTAATGGATAAAGTTTGGATTCAGAATCAGAGAGCTCGAGTATAAGAAATTCCATCTCATAAATTTTTATTCTGTACATACACTGGGCCAATGATATTCAAACTTTATCTTGTTATTTCAGAATCATCAATGACAATGCAGGAGCACTGGGTCACTGTAGTCCAGTGGCATTCACCAATCCATTGCTTTCAAGGGGTAGGATGGCCTTTCTGACCAATTTTAGCAGAAGTTCATGCGTTCACTCAACATGTGCTAAGTACTGATTACATAATAAAACTGTCTCTACCTTTCAGTAGTTGACATTCTACAGGGGGAAAATCACACAGAGAAAATAAATGCAAAGTAGATTCAAATAAATTTCAAAGGGGGAGCTGGGTAATAGCCACTGGAAACTGAAGCTGCTTCCTGTAGGAGTGACATCTGAGCTAATCTTTAAAGGATACTAGGGATTCCACAAGCTGACATAATAAAAGAGAGTGCATTGCAGGTGGGGAGGGGGAGACAGCACAGGTAAAAACATGGATAATGAGATGTGAAACAGCAAATATGACAATTTGACTGGGAATAGAGAATGCATAAAATAGAGCAATATGTAACAATCTTTGAAAGATAGGCTGTATCTGAGTTGTGAAGGGTTTTTAAAGCCACACAGAGGAGACTTGGTCAGGCCTATGTTTTAAGAATATCACTTGACCCCCAATTGGAGGAGGGAAGAGGCTTGAGGCAGAAAGAACAGTTTGTAAACTATTTAAATAGGCCAAGGGAGAGCTGATGAGTTAGGGTAGTGACCATGTAGGTGGAGAGAAGGTGACAAATGGAAGAGATACAGTGGAGGTAGAATTGATAAGACAGCAAGCAACTGGCTATAGGTTAATGAGAGAAGGAAGAAAGTCAAGGGTGATCCCCAGGTTTGTGAACCTTGGGATCCAGAAAGATGGTGGTACCTTCAACAGAAATAGGGAAGTTTAAAGAGGGATGGATGGGTGGGGAAAGAGAATGAGTTCTACTTTGGACATGTTAAGTTTGAGATGCCTACAGGGCATACAGTTGGATATGTCCAATACGTGGTCAGTGATACAGGCATGGTGCTCAGGGGAGAGACTAAGACTGGATATATAGATCTGGGAGCTGTCTGCATGTTCCCCCACCCCCAGCCACGATATCAGGAACTGTGGTTATATTTGCTTTGGAAAAAGCATGTTCTTTAAGGCCAACATTCAACTCAACCAACATCTATTAAGTAACTATTATGTGCACAGCACCATGTTAGTCCTCAGAGCTGCAAAGGTAGAAAATTGACACAAGCCTTGCCCTCATGTAGTTTACAATCTAATAGGAAGGCTCTGACATGTATATCTGGAATGTGAAACAACATTTCTCTCCGTATGCTGAGCAAAAGAAAAATTTTCCAAGAAAATATGAGATGGAAGAGATCATTTTTTATTTTTCTTGCGTTCAGTCACTTCAATCATGAATAACTCTTTGTGACCCCATTTGGGGTTTTCTTGGCAAAGATATTGAGTGGTCTGCCAACTCCTCCAGCTCATTTTACAGATGAGGAAGCTGAGGCAAACAGGATTAAGTGACTTACCCAGGGTCACACAGCTGGTGTCTAAGGCTAGATCTGAACTCAGGTCCACATGACTCTAGGGTTGGTGCTCTATTCATTCCACCACCCAGCCGCCATTTTCACTTCCTACTACTTATTTATTCTTACAAGTTTGGCATTAGCTGCACATTTCTCTGCATACTATGTTCTCGTCTTGGTAGACGGCTCCTTGGCAATGGGGATGCTATCTATGTACACCTGTGTATGGTGAGGTACTGGAGATCCAAAAAGTATTTTGAGAAGGAAGAATAGAAGGAGAGAGAATAAGAACAGGAGGGAGGAGACAGGGATCTTAGTGTTTTGAGGCTTTACGTGGAAATTTATGGTGGAAAGATATTTCTTCATAGTGAAAAGCAAAATAAGACTCTCTGCTCTCTATTTCTCTGTCAAATTCACAGATTTTTCAGTTTTTCAAAAATATCTTAAATGAAATCAAACAAGGGCTACACAGCTATTTTCTTCTCAGCAGTACTCTTGATGATAATTACCAATTTGCCTAGAGCTCTCTAGAGGACAGTCTTCCTATCACTCTAGTGGGAGATAATGTAGCATCATTTTACTGTGCACTGCAGTTCACGCTTTGCTAGCAGGTTCAGAGCCAGATTGTTAAGCCAACCAAAGAGAGTAAATGGAGTATTTTATAATTTGGCTTCCTTTTCTCGTTTGGAAGGCAAGAAGGCTTTCGGTGGCTAGCAGCAGACACTTGGCACATTCACTCAGCAGGGTAAGACTACAACTGACCAGGACAATGACTCTGGACATTTCAAATCACATGATGGAAGTGTGGTCTTTGAGGAGCTACGGTGGCCCCCACACCAACATAGTCTAAGGCAATTGAAGGAATTGTTCTTTAAGAGGTGAACCCATGGAATTAATAGGGTTTAAAGTTGGAAAGGGCCTTAGAGATCTACTCTAGGGATTGTTAGCCTGGGTTCTGTGAACTTGTTTTTGTATATCTTAATAACTATCTTTCAGTATAATTGGTTGTCTCTGTAATTCTCTGTACTACATTTTATGCATTTAAAACATTATTCTGAGGAGTCCATAGGTGTCATCAGAATATCAGAGGGGTCTAAGACATGAAAAAGGTTAAGGACCCCTGTTCTAGTCCAAACCCCCATTTTTTTAATACAGTCAAGCAAAGCATATTTCTGCATTAGCCATCTTCCTGGGGGGAAAATAAGATAAAGAAAGGGGGAAATATACTTTAATCTGCACTTCAGTTCTCTATCTGGAGGTGGATTTACACCAGGAATGCTTTGGAGTTTGGATGAATTATTGTATTGATCAGAGTTACTAAGTCTTTCACAGCTGATTATCCTTACAATATTGCTAGTATTGTGTTCTCCTCAGATCACTTTGCATCAGTTCATATAAGCCTTCCAAGTGTTGTTTTCCTCTGAAACCACCCCCTTTATCATTTCTTAGAGCACAATAGTATTCTATCACAACTTGTTCAGCCATGCCCCAATTGATGGGCATCCCCTCAGTTTCCAACCTTTGCCACCACAAAAACAGCTGCTATAAATATTTTTGTATATATGGGTTTAATCCCCTTATTATACAAGTAAGGAAACTAAGGCCCAAAAGGTGAAGTGACTTGCCTAATGTCAATAGGTAACAAGCAGCAGAGCTAGGGATGTAACTCAGGTTGTCTGACTGTGAATCCAGTGCTCTTTCCACAAGATCATCACTGCCCCTTTTGCTCTTTAAATAGAGCTACCAGCCTAAAGCAAAGGATGGCATGGATGTATTGTGTATATTATACATATATTGTATGCATATTATACATATACATATATGCACATATATGTACATTACACATATATGTGTGTATATATGTATATATATCAAGAGACAGTAGAGTGGGCACTGAGCTAAGAGTTGGGGTCTTGAATGGGAAATGTCCTATCCACTACTATAATCATCTTTGATGCCAACCTCCATTCTAATTGTTGAAACAATAGGAATGAATTTATATTATGCAAAATATAGTCCACATTTCTCCCTACCCTGTTTATTACAGTTCTGGAGTACAGGCTAAGGATTTTCTTGATGACCTAACAATACCTCAGTAAAGTGGCCAGAACTTTGGGCATATTTTCCTCCTCCCCACCCCCAGGGAATGTTTTTCAGGGCTACTATCTCAGAGCATTATTGTCTAGATTCCATTTCTGAGAGTCCCTTATGGCTGCAAATTGAAAACAGTCTTCGATCTTTGGATATTGAAGATTTAAAGAAATAAAGTTAGCGATGATGAACAGTTCCCTTTGGAATAAGAACACCAGACAGATTAGTGACTTAGAGAGTTGAAACCCTCAATGTGGCGATGAGTGAATGAATAATTTCCCAGCATTTTATCATCTTCAAAGCTCACTTCACTCGCTGCTTAGCAAAATACTAGTGGGCTTTAGTTTTCATTTTATAAAAAGAGCTCCTCTGATTTTAGTGTTATTTCTTCACCAGTCAACCAACTAACAAATATTTATGGAGCATGTGCACTTAGAAGAACTAAGTTCCTTCTAAGTTCTTCCTTTTGTCTCTTTTAACTCAACTAGAACTTGTTTTCAGTCAGCCAGGCTAAGAGGCTGATGCTAAGCGATTTTTTTGGTTTCTAGGCAGTGGGCTCTGATAGATAAGGCTGGGGCTCTGATTGATAAGGCTGTGGGGGTCAGTGTAAATGCAATGAGCAACAACAACCGAATGAAAACCACATGCTGCGAAATTATAAGAACCAAGTTCATCTCCTCCCCCACCAACGGACATGAGATTGCCCTTCCCTCTGTTCTTTGCAAAGGTGGGACACTGTGTATAGAAAGAATACTGGCATAATGTCACGTTTAGCTGATATGCTGGCTAGTTTTATTGAATTGGCTTGTCTTTTTCCTGTCTTTTTTATTCTCTGTTCTAAGAGATGGCTCTCTGGGAGGGGATAAAAAGAGGAGCATATTTGGAAATTAAGGTGATATTTAAAAAAAATACCCAGAAGTCCTAATTCATGTAGATTTCTCTGGTTAGCTCTCATGTAGGTCCTAACTTGACTCCTGGGTCAGGCCTTAGGTCTGCTAGGCTCATTGCAGGCCACCAATGAACTCTGGTGTGTTGAGCGGAGCATATGTCAAGGCCATTGGATGATACCTATGTCATTTGGTCCAAATGCCCCTTTGGTCAAGGACTGATTATTATACTACCTTTGAATAGTATGACAGGGTAGATGAAAGCAAATTCCAGTGATTGCTTAGAGATCCTGAGGATGAGTTCTGGACTAGATTTTCAAAATGACTTCAGAGGGAAGAATGCTTGTTCTGAGAGATAAACAAACAAAAAAGAAGCGCAAAGGAAACAACATACCACTACAAGTGTTAACTAGAGGCTACTGAAAGCAATAGGTATGATGCAGAAAGAGGAACAATAAATAGTGGAAGGTTGGAAGTTTTTAGAATAGCAGGAACAAAACCATCCCTAAGACCAAAGATATCTCTGCAGACTTTGGGGAGTAGAAAGAACCCTGGACATGGGTCCAAAGACATGGGTTCAAGAATGGCTCTTCTACATTAGTTTCCTCATCTGTAAGAGAGGTATAATAATGCCTCATAGGACCATTGGGAGAAAAGTGCTTTGAAAATCAAAAAGTGCTGTATCAATAACTTAGAATTTTAACACTTGTCATTGCATTGTATATACTAATATTTGAAGCATAAGTAAAAAATAAATTTGAAAATTTTATCACAAAGAAGTAAAAAAAAAAAGGCCAACTGACTTTGATATTTCTTCTCTTTTCTGTAGCAGCCAGACACAGGGTGCAATAATTGTTCTGCTTTGGAGATCCCAAAGCTATCTCTGAGGTACAGAGTTTAAGAAGAAAATCTTCAGAAAATTAAATTAACTTCTCAGCCTTTTCAACTGAAGCAATTTCTCTCAGTTGACCACAGGGGAGCTTCCTGGATATCATCAAAAGAAATATGCTTTTGATAATAACACTTTCTACTAAGTGAATAAATGTGCAGGTAGATATTTTAGCGACTAATAGTTGAGCAAAGATGTTTTTTTTTTTTTTTGCTTTGTAGTCCGTAGATCCAATAGGATATAGGGCCTGCAGAGGCTGACTTTGCTTATGTCTGGAATTTTGGTAAACCTCAAAGCTACTCTGAACAGGTATAGGTACAATTTTAATTCAACAAACATTGATTTAAAACCAGTTACAAGGCACCGCAAATTGTGCTGATAATTGGAGATACAAAAAAATGTCAGGGTCTCTGACAGGGGAAAAAAACATATACACATATAACTAGTATACATGTTTGAATGTAATTGAATTCAATGAGTTGTCAAACAGGTTTGGAAGCCAGGAGTGAATGCTGATCACCAAGCAGAACCATTTTGCAGTGTCCTATCTTAACCCAGCCTTTGGGGGTGGTTTGGGGACCAAGACATGAGAGGGAACTGAACACCTTTCTAACTCAATATTTCTCCAAGATTGAATTAATTCTCCAATATCTCTAATGTTCAGGTTTAGATCAGTCAACCTTGACACTTTCCCATCAACAGAAATTCTGGTGCCAAGTCTAGAGATTTCTTTCTAGTTTTTCCTAGCAGTAAAGATTGTTACTTAGTGATCTGGGAGTTCCAGACCTACACTCCGCTCCCTCCTTCCTTGTTGCTCCACATTTTTGAGACAGTCTAAGCCTGATGGACAATAACCAGCCTACAATTAGCTGTGTCTCCTTGCGGGTTCATGGGTCTGAAACCCTGAGGAATCATTGTTGATAAAAGCAGATTTCCTGGGGAATCTCATACTAGGTGAAATAGTACTACCATTACAGTTCCCCGTTACCTATAGAATAAAATATAAATTCCTTGGTTGGGTATTCAAACTCTCAATTACCATTCCAGCCTCATTTCATTGCATTCCTCTTCAAGTACTCTACCTTTTAACCAAAGTGGACCACTGAGCTGTTTCCTTACTTCACTTTGCCTCCTCCTACCCCTGTGCATTCATGCAGGCTGAACCCTGAAAACACACTTCCTTCCTATCCCGTCCTATAGAAATCCTTTTGTTTCTTCAAGGCTAAACTCAGCGGCCACCCCATCTATGAAACCTTCCCTGATTCCTAAAGGAAATGGATTTCTTCCTTCTCCTTCTTCCTTTATAGCATTTTGCCTTGATTTCTTCTTTGTTCTTTATCACAATCTTCCATAAGATCGTAGAATTAGGAGATAGAAGGGACCTTGGAAAGGAAATTGAATTGCAGAGAAGTGACGGACTTACCCAAGGCCACAAAACTACTGTGTAGTAGACTTGGGATTTAAATCTAGGTCCTCTGACTCCAAATCCAGTGCAATTTTCTCTTTAACATTGATTCTCCAATTAGAGTCCTTACAACCGTAGGGAGGGCTCGAACAGGGTTACTGCAGTTGGGTGGTAAGTGGATACGGTGTTGGACTTGGAGTCAGGAAGATCAAAATTTGAATTCCACCTCAGAGTCATACTAGCTGAGTGACACTGTGTGACCTTAGGCAAGTCACTTAACCTCTGCTGGCCTCAGTTTCCTCATCTGTAAAATGCTCCAATAAAATATGTAGTATGAAGGCAACTACTGTCATGTAGAAATCTGAGAATTTTTTTGACCATCAAAAGTGGTTAAGAAATCTTGTTCTACACCATTCTGCCTGGTATCATTTATTTGTGTAAATGGTGTTTCTTGCCTCTCCCCCAAGCCCTGGAAGAGTGCCTTAGACGTGGTATCTTTATAAATCTTTGTTGAATTGAACTTTGGAGCAGAGCTGGTCTTGCCCATCAGGGGAGTAAACAACTGGCCAATTCCTGTATGCTGTGATTTTTAGGGTCACAGACAAGGCCCCTGATTTAAAAATATGCCTTCCATACTTGCCAGATGCTGTTTCAAATTCCTTGTGTGTGTACATGGGCACACACACGCACTGTGTGTGTGTGTGTCTGTTGGATACATATGAGTTTTCATTCCACAGTTAGAAATAAGACTTAAAATACAAATCCTCAGGTATAAGTAATAGGCTAACAAATTCAGGTAGTCATATTGAAATAAAAATGAATAGTAGATAATTTCCTAAGAGCAGGTTTGGATGAGGGAATGAGCTTGTGAGAAGAGAAGGAGAGAATAAGTACCACAAGGTTAAAAAAAGAAAAGACAGGTTGGGGCACTAATGAGAAAATCCAGCTACTTCACAATGTTGCCAAAGATTAGCAAGTGTGTTGAGAACAGGGCCAGATTGGTCCCATGTAAGTTAGGAGGATAAAATCAAAGGACACAGGGATAGGCCAGTGACACCACAGATGATGTGCTAGAATCCCTGTCAAATTATGAAAATATAAACCAAATTCCAACTACTTTCATCAAAACCCATTGTGATTACTCAAGCTATTTTGTGCAGACATCATATTGATCAGATACTCCTCATCTAAGAGAGACAGCTGTAGTGGAATTGATAGAAAATCAGAAAAGACCTGGGTGCAAATCCGGTCTCAGACACATACTGGTGTATGACTAGGAGTAAGTTCTATCATCTCCCAGGCTCTAGGGTCAAGCAACTCTCTAAAACTGGAAATTGCAAAGAACATATTGACTTGCATTGGTAGAGGGAGTTTATCATCTGGAGCTGGTCTTTGTCCTCTTCTACTCCTCATCAAAGGATTGTTAAGCAAGAAATTACTTTACCTCATGGGCAAGCCTCATCTAGATTTCAAAGACTTCTAGAAAATAGTAAATGTCATTAGTGTCATGTGACTTGCTGAGGTGTAGACACAAAGCATATTTCTCAGACTTATACAGTATCATCAGTGGCAAAACTAAGAGTTAAGCGTCAGCAGTCTGTCCTCCCAAACCTCTTTCTAGCCATTGTGCTCTGTCTGTCATCTAAAATGTCTCTGTATTATTATCTGCTTAAAGCTTCCAGCTTATTAGACAAAAGGGTTTCTGCCAACGAACATGGATGAGGTCTCTCTCATTATGAACCTACTGGTGGGGTTTTCTTTTTTTTCTTTTTCTTTTCTACTGCTCTGAACAGGAGAGTAGGGCTTGCTTGTGCTTCTGTCATTATCAGCCTCAAAACTTGTCTAATGGGGACAATAATGAATATTCTAACCCTAAAAACTGTCTCTTATAGCACTCAGGCCAGGAAAACCCTATAAAGACTGGTCAAAAAGCAAAAACTAAAACTATCTGCTAAATGGAGCCAAGAGTATTCTCTGATTCAGGATTATCAAAGATGCTGTCATAGTCAGAAACCATAACCTATAAAGAAAAAAGGCAAGGAGTGGTCCCAGAATAACATCTCTAGAAGTGACGCTTCCTAATCTAGTGGGAGTTCTTACAAGTCATTCAATTGTCTCCTCAGTTTAGACACCTACAAAGTAGTGTAAATAGGGTCAAGTGTGGAAATCAGTAATTTATAGAAGGTATTGTCTAAGTGTTCAAACATCGACAAAAAAATCTGCATTCAGTAAAGAGCCCCATTATCAATGCAAATGTTACCTGAACTTTCAACTAGCAGAAAGAACAAAGAAGGAAATTCATCAGATGTGGATTTGAGAACTGTGGTTCTCAGAAGTTAGAAAGCCAGAGAAAGGCATCCTTCTGGACCCCAACTTGGACCCAAGATCTGCTTCTCCTGCTTCCTTCAAGTCAGAGATTATGATCCCAATACTTTTATGGTGTCCCTAAAAGTCTCTGTATTTGCAAAAGACTCATGCCTAATAGGAGACAGAAGCATCTATTTACAAAAAGAGCTGGCTTTTAAAAAAAAAGCCCCAAAGTTGTAAAATGATAGAAAATACCACAAGCATGGCATATCCAAGTCTATGTTTGCAGGGCTTGTCATAGCAGTGTCTAGCATGACACACCATACATAGAGACACTCCAGTTTCCTGAGCTGAACTGACTTGAACTGAGTGACACAATCTTAATGCATTTACCTCTTTTTCCTAGTTGGTTAGAGAATTAAAATTATCAGTGTTTTGATACTTGTGAATGAAAATGGCAAGAGGAATGAGGTTGTTAAGAAGGAAAGCACTTTCATGAAAGCCTTACGGTAGAGTGGTATTAATAGATCAGTCTGTCTGTCAATAAACATTTTGAAGTGCCTACTGTGTGCCAGGCACTGTGCACTAGGGATGCAAGAAAGGTAAAAGACCTTATTTCAAGAAGCTCGGTCTATTTGGGATCCCAAAACTTACTGCACCTGATCACCTGCCTTCTTTTTTACATAAGGAGAAAGGTTTCCTGGCCTTTCCCAGAAAAACATTAATTCACAGGAACTCCATTTTCTTGCTTACACAAATAGATGTAGGTATTGGACCTGTTTTAAATGGGGATTGGTACCTTCTCTGCTCTAGGCCTACTGCTGCATTAGGAAGCTACTGTTGCTTGGGGAGGGTCCTTTTCAAGTGTGCTGGGTGACCATGTACAAAGGCATATTTATATTTACATCTGAATTAAACAACTGCTCATCCATCTACTTCTGGTAAATTAAAATTGAAGCATTTTTAAAATTGCCTTTCCAATTCAGTTACATCTCAGAAGAGGAGGAAACAATCTGATCATCCTTGTCAGGTCTTGTCAGGAAGCTTTTACAGTGACCAGAATGAAGTATGTGTCATAAAAACAAATTAATTATAAGATAAGGCATCAGGTTTATGGATTCAGGAATCAAGCATTTGCTGAGTAGGTTTTTTCTTGGTAGGAAAGAGGAGCCAGAAATACTTTTTTACAGGTAAGCAGCCCTGTAATCAGTGACCCCAGGGGTCCCTTAGCCATGTGCTTCACAGACTACTTTACGCTTCATGAAAAGAAACAAATTAAAATGATCTATTTTTATAGGCTCTCAGTCTAGACAGTTTGGGTCAAAATGTTTTTGCAGCTGATCCACATTTTAATCATCTTATACATATGTTTTCATCATTATTCCTTAATTTTAAATTCCACACCCATGCAAGAAAACCTCTTAGAGACTGATAATATGGCCTAGCAGCTTGTTTCTCTAAAAGATGTCAGTGCACCCTTGTATTTCAATCAGTCTCCTTCACTGTGTCAAAGTTTCATGGAGAAGATGGTAAGAGTCAAAGACCAGAACGAGAAAAAAAGCTTCCCTCTCCACCCTTGGCAACAACAGAGACAACATAATGGAAACATCTTTTTGCATGAGCAAAGCCTTCCAGACAGATCCTGCTCAGGGGTTGTTGAATCCGGCCTGCATGGTTCTCTGGAGCACCGCTGAGCATTAATGAGCCTTTCCAGATTGACAGCCCCACTGGTTTGCTGAATAACAGGGTCTTGGTGAAGAGTAAATATCTAATCCCAAAGAAAAGCATGGGCTTGCTGACAAGTGAGACACTCTAATAGAAGACACCAGATGACCTATAATGGGATTTCACGACTCTGGACAACCTTATCCTTCTATCTTTTTTATGACACCTGATGACAGTAGCAACAAGTGATACCCACTAGTAACAGCTTCCCACCTATTGGGCATGACCTTGGAAGATCCCTTAGCCTACAGAGACTCACTCTTCCTTGAATCTGAACCTATTTCCCACTTTGTTTTCTTTAAAGGACCCTCAAGTCTCAGCATTTCTTTATGCAGCAACTACTTTTCAAAATAAGTAGACAGAAGTCTATACTTATGTAAGTGTTTTCATGTGTCTATATATACATACACATACATATGCATTACCTAGAAATATACAAGTCAAGTCATAACAGCGTGTAGAACAATGTCTGCTATTTAGAGGGCACTTCGGTTTCCTGAACAGAAATGACTTGAATTGAATTTCAATATATGTAAGCATGTGTATAAAAATATACACACATATATGTGGGAATATAACATAATATAATAATAGCTCCTACCTCCCAGGGTTATTGTGAAGATAACACGAGATTATATTTATAAAATACTTTGTAAACCTTAAAACACTACATAAATGCTAGCTATTAGTCTCAGTATTATTTTTATACATATTAATACCTACCTATACACATACACAGCAGCACAGTATACTAAGTAGCCATCCCAAGTCAGGAAGACCCAGGTTCTAATTCTGTTGCTGACGCATTCCATGTAAGTGATCCTGGGCAAATCACTCAGCCTCTCAGTGGCCCAGGACATTTTCAAAGACTGTAGGTTGCAGCATAGGCACTGACCTACCTGCACTGGTAGGGGGAGACTGCTCACCAGAAAATCTTAGCAATAAATATCTCTAATAATAATCCATCATCCCAAAAAAACCAAAATTATAAGAGTAATGCCCATTCCCCAGTGGACAAATTGTTGAGAGTTGTCAAGAGGAAACACACTGTAAACAGTCACTTGAGAGATGGATGAAGCTTTCCAAAAATTGATAAGTGCAAATTAAAACAACTTTGAAGTGCCATTGTTAGGGAGTATTCTCATCAGTTCCTCCCAAACCTGGTGGCATTGTAGTTGGCAGCTATCATCCTCTGGGTCAGTGGACATATGCGGCAGAAAAAAAATCTCCCTTCTGCTACCTAGCTAGTCCATACAGGAAAGTTCCTCAAATAGGTTCCTGGCTATAGGTCAATTTTCCATGCAAAATGGGGTAGAACTCCCTTAATCCCATACTGTGGTTCCCAGGAATTATATTTTTGTAGCTATCGTCCAATCATTTTTCAGTCTGTTTTTCAGTCATTTTTGTCCAGTCATTTTCTGGTGTCCAACTCTTTTGGACCCCATTTGGGGTTTTCTTGGCAAAGATACTGGAGTAGTTTCCCATTTCCTTCTCCAGCTCATTTTACAGACAAAGAAACTGAGACAAACAGCATTCAGTAGCTTGCACAGGGGCACAGAGTTAGTAAGTGTCTGAGGCCAGATTTGAAGTCAGGAAAACGAATCTTCCTGACTCTGGGCCCAGTTCTATCCACTGCACTACCTTGCTGCCCCAATAATTATATAGGTAACCTATGTAGTTATATAGTAATTACAGTAGATACATAATAATTATGTAGTTAATCTTTATAATTATAAAGATTGTATAGAGGGAGATGGCTTGCTATTCAACTAATGGGAACCAGACTTCTCTCATTCTGAACTGATTTCTTCTACCAGCAATGCAGAAGAATTACTATCATACCTTTTGACCTGGTGATCTCACTACTATGTCTTTAAAGGTGTGATCTAATAACAACAAAAAAGGCCTATTCTATATGAAAACATTTAATTCCAGTAATGCTCAAATGGAGCCGTGATCTCCTTGATTCAGAACTTCCTTCTCATGTAGTAGTTCACAACCCATCCATGCCTGCCCAAGCTATGTGACTCTTGTCCATGATCACCCCTAAATTCACCACCAGGAGCCTGTCCAATGTGCTGGAAGGCTTCTTCCCTTAATCCTGACAATGCTAAGGTACTAGTTGGAACACTCCAGCTATGTGCCTGTCACCCCTCATTCTTGACATGTGACCAGCTCATCTTCTCTTCCTCTTATACAATTCCTTGATAATTTTTGTTTGTTAGCATTCCTATTGGTTATACATCGAGAGCCGCTTACACTCACCAGGAGCCTCTCCATTGCCCTCTGTGCGATCCCTATTTTAAGTTCTTCGGGAGTAGTTGTATTTCATACCTCATTGCCATGTAGCAACACTGAGAGAAGTTATTACTAAAAAGATAGACTTTGCATTCATAGGAGTCAGCCACCTTGCAATTTTCTGAAGGCAATCCAATCCATTTTCTTCCTGTTCGATAATATTTTTAACGGCAAAAACTAGAAACATAAAATGAATCCAAAGACTGGGAATTTAAATCCTGCAGGACAGGGTCAAGAAACAGTGTTAAAGTATCTTTTAATGGTATTGCAATTTAACGGAATGTTATAGCACAATAAAAAATAGCAAGTATGAAGAATTTTTTCAAATCTGGAAAGGTTTATACCAGGTTATAAAAAGTGAAGAAAATTATATTTACCTTTATGACCATATGAAAAGAATATCAGCAACTACGAATCATAAGGGAACAAATAGAAAACGGGGTAGAAGAAGCCACAGAGAAAAGTTTCTATTTTTGGAAACACATTTAGAATAATATATATTTTTCAAGTGGTAGTTCTTTTATTTTAAATTGCAAAAGCTTATTAAATCAGAATTTGAGAATTTTACGAGTAGCTATTCTAAGTGAAAAAAACAGAGGAAGGAGCAATGATATTTTGAGACAGTGTCATGAGCTTGGACTAACGGAACCATTTCCATTCTCAATATCCAATATGTATCCCTACCCTACCCCACCTTCATGTTGTCAGACATTTAAAGGTAGAAGTGAAGGTACGGTGCCAATACGGATAGAAGATATACTGTGTATTAGTCCCTAAGCTATCATTTTAACATTACTTAGCAAAGCTAATCAGACAGAAGTGAAAAGAGTAATGGATATTTATTATTCGTAATTTATATCCATACATACAATTTATGTCCATACATATTAATTTCAATGGCTATTTTTATGTGCACAGTATGAAAGATGATAGATTGGAGGGTTGAGAAATGAAAGATACCTTAGAGATCATTTAGTCCAACCCACTTATTTGACAAATGAAGAAGCGGAGGTCCACCTATGTAAAGTAAATTTGTGCCTAACAATAATGAAACCATTAATAAAACTTTTCTTTTTAGAATTTTATAATATAGAATTTCACTAATTCGACATAATTTTCCTTCAGATACTCTAAATGGATACTATTTCCAAAAGTGTAATTAATTAAGCTGAGAAGTATTATGCATTGGACTAGATAATCCCTGGTATCCTATCTCTGAGAATGTGTGAATCTTTGGATTTGGGTTATGACATATGGACAACTGAACACTTTTTTTTTGATGGAGATAAAACTTACTCTCTCTCTTTGCAATACCAAATGGAAACATTTTTTTATTATTTGGATCTTGGAATGCAAAAAGATCTCTATTTCTCAAAGAGCTCAGAATCTTGGACTTTTTCGATGAAGAGACATCCTGAATTCCAACTTTCTTGCCTCCAAGAAAAAAGGCAAGCTATGACTTTTCCTGAAACTTTGCTAACAAAGCATAAGTGATCCCAAGTATGGCCAAAAAACCCAGCATTAGCTGTGTAGGTAGTAAAGAGAAGTAAATGCACCTTTTTCATCTTTGGGGTACACTTGTGAAAAAGCATTGCATTGGGAGTCAGAAGACTTGGTTTCAAATCCTGGCAATGTTACTTCTCCCTTTGACCTGAAGGTAATAATATATATTTTTAAAACCAGCAAAATCTATGTCTTTCCAAGTCTTGAATGTTCCTTTCCAGTGTACACTGCACAGAGTGGCCACTTATTTTAATGAAAGTCAATGGTCCATGCTCTCTTAGTTCTGCCTCTAATTAGTTGTGTGATGTTGTCTCCTCAGGGCTTAGCAAAGAGCCCAGAACATAGTACATACTAAACTGACTGACTGCTTTTGCATGAATCACATCCCTTCACACACTTGGGCCCCAGTTTCCTCATCTCTAGAATGAGAGGGCTAGATGGTGTCTAATGCTGAGCTTCCATTGAGAAGAACTTCCATTCTCTTGTTCTTGGGCAGCTAGGTGGCTCAGTGGATAGAGTACTTGATCTGGAATCAGGAAGACCTGAGTTCAAATCCAGTCTCAAAAACATACTAGCTCTGTAACCCTGGGCAAGTCACTCAGTCTCTCTTTGTCTTAATCTACCGGAGAAGGAAATGGCAAACCATTCCAGAATCTTTGCCAAGAAAGCCCCCTGGATGGCATGGTCCACAGGGTCATGAAGAGTTGGACACAGCTGAACAATGACAACCCTACCTTATTCTTGGGCCTTGCTGGATCTACAGTTGGGATAGAATTGCAGGTGTGATTTTTTTTCAAAAAGCCTATGAAATTTCATTCTTATAGTTGTAAATCAACTCTCCATTGTTTGCACCAGTGGAAAGAATGTGGCAAGATAATTCCAAATGATAAGTTGATTTAAAAATTCTTAATTTTGGCTTTTGCATTTTTTTTTATTCTTACATCTGAATATGAGAATGTCTCCTTCTCTGAGAAGTCACTCCAACAACAACCACAACAAAATAAGGCACACCGAGAAGATTAGACACAGAAGAAGCTAGGGACCTATCCAGTTTCCCTTTCCTGACTCCCTGCTTAACTTCTTCCTCCACCTCACACTATGCTGAGCTTAGATAACAGCTCTCTCAGGACAAACAAATACAAACCAAAGTTGAGCTGTCCTGCTTTAAACTTTTCTTGGAAACAGACTGTGTGTACAGTGGGAGATCACTGGCTCTACGGTCAGAGGACCTGGGTTCAAATCCTAACTCTGATGCTGATGGTCAGTGTGACCAAGGGTAAGTCTCTCAACATCCCTGGGGCTCAGCTTCATTATGAGTGAGCTGAATTAGAGGGTTGCTAAGGTCTTTTCCATTTCTAGATCTATGAATACCCTGGCACAGGAAGAAGAGTTAAGTGGCCGAGTTTCAAAGAACATCCCCATGAGGTTAGAGACTTCAGTGATATAACGGTGTAACAAGCTGTTTATTTTCTTACAACTAGCACTGCCCAATAAAGCATGTAACATTTATAGAGTACTTTGAGGTTTGTAAAGACCTTTATAGACATCTCATTTCAGCTTCACAGTAACCCACTAGCATTGGTCATTGTTGCCATTTTACAAAGGAGGAAGTTGGGTTTGGGTAAGGGATGTTATTGTTGTCGTTTGGTCAGTCACGTCTGCCTCATGCCTTATTTAGGGTTTTCTTGGCAAGGTAAATGTTGATGCTTTGATTCAGGTCTTCCTGACTCCAAACTCTATCCACTGAGCCACCCAGCTGCACATTTGTGGTTGGTGGTCAGTCGTTTTCAGTCACGTCCAACTCTTCATGACCCTATTTGGGATTTTCTTGGAAAAGGTACTACAGTGGTTTACTATTTCCTTTTCCAGCTCGTTTTGCAGATGAAGAAACTAAGGCAAACAGGGTTATGACTTGCCCAGGATCACACAGCTAGTAAGTGTCTGAGGCCAGATTTGAATCCAGGGAGTGGTCTGCCTGACTCCAGGCCCGGGCACTCTATCCCCTGTGCCACACAGCTGCCCTTGGGCAAAAGATTCACGACTACTAAATGTCTGCCTCCATTCATAACAATGTCTCTTCTGTATTTCCCCTCAATATGTACACTGCTCGTTTACAGAAACCAGACACAGGGCATGAGGTGATCAGCCAGAGGCTGTATTAGTCATTGGGACTCAGGCAAACAAGAATGATATCCCTTTTTGAAGGAAGCACTCTGGAACAATAAATCTTTTTGTAGATTAGACAAATTTTACTTACACACACACACATACATGTATGTACGTATATATACCCAGGTCTCCTGACTACAGGCTCAGTGCTCTTTCCAACTGCCCCATGATATCCTGACGGGCTTTCGGGGCAAGTTTTTGTAAAGCCATGGCCAGCAGATGGGAAATAGCCTCAGCCAGTGAGAGAAGATATTCGGCCTGGCACCTCATCATGAATGCTGACCTAAGGAAAGCTGTTTCCAGCCAGAGAGGAAAAGCTCTATATCTCTTCCTTTCTGCAAAGGGAAGAAATCAAGCTGAGAGACAAAGATTCTAGGAAATGAGAATGACTTAAAGAGGAGACATTCAATAAACAGTTTGAAGTACCTTGTTTACCAGGCACTGGCCTTGGTAAGACAAGGTTTGTGGTTTTCAAGGTGCTTCAAGGTGCTTTGGGGGCAAGGAGAGCTCCCTAGGGGAGTTTACCTTAAGAGCTATGGGTAAGAATCACAAAGGGCCAAGGCTCTTGCTTCTAGACAGTATGAAGAATAAGAAGAATTTTACAGTGACCTGCATGATAGTTGTCTTTCTGCCATGACTAGTGCTCAAAGTGTCTAGAACAGGGGTGGGGAACCTTTGGCCTTGAGGCCACATGTGACCCTCTAAGTCCTCAAGTGCGGCCCTTTGACTGAATCCAAACTTCATAGAACAAATCTAAAGGATCTGTTCTGTGAAGCTTGGATTCAGTCAAAAGGATGCACCCAAGGACCTAGAAGGCTACATGTGGCCTTGAAGCCATAGATTTCCCAGCCCTGCTCTAGATGTTTTCCTCTCCAAAGATAAAGTAAAGGATCTTGAAGAATGTGTCTCCAGTCTTCAGCATAAACTATGGGGAATGAATGGGAGGCTTTCTTTAAAAAAAGACAGAAACAAAAAAACTCCAAACAGCCCCCACTGTATTGACAAAATATAATGAAACAAATAGCAAATGGCAAAGAGGCCATGGAGAGTCAGGCACACACACATTGTTAGGAGAGCTGGGAATTAATCCAACTGTCTTAGAAAACAATTTGGAATCATGGAAGAAAAGTTACTAAATGTCCTTACCCTTTGACACAGTAGCACCATCACATATACTACAAGGAGATAGAAGACAGGAGGAAAGGTCCCATATAGGCCCAAACACACATAGCAGTACTCTTTGTATTGGTGACCTGGTTGTTGGCGCCCGCTTATTAGGGGAATGACTGAACAAATTGTGGCATATGAATCTAATAGAGCATTATTATAGCAATAAGAAAGGAGGAATATGAGGAATTCAGGAAAACATGGGAAAGCCTGGACAAACTGTTTCTGAGTAAAGGAAGCAAAAATCAGGAGAACAACATAAAGAATGACTGTAAGGTTGTAAATCAAAAACGCTATCACAAATCCCAATTCAGAATACATGCAATGTCTAGTCTTGGTTTCAGAGAAATGAAGGTGAAACACTCTCCTTTCTCAGTTCGGATGAGGTGAGCTACGCATAGATAATGTTTTCTATGTTGCCAGAAGCATTTGCTGAGCTCATTTATTTT
This sequence comes from Phalanger gymnotis, assembly GCA_028646595.1. Lineage (NCBI taxonomy): Eukaryota > Metazoa > Chordata > Mammalia > Diprotodontia > Phalangeridae > Phalanger > Phalanger gymnotis. Next base: position 365,791,385 of record CM053623.1, read on the forward strand.
GTTTAACTATTTATCTTTGTTAAAAGAGACACTTTTAAGGGAGGAAGGCTATTTGGAACTGACAATGGTATAAAAATTGTTTTTTAAAACATTACCAAAAACGTTTTTAAAATGAAAAAGCTAATACTGAAAAAAACCCAAAAGTTATAGGTTTAATGGAAGAATGTCTCAATGCAAACGTCTCAAAGGAAAAAAAGGCATCTGAAGATGCAAGGGGAGTCCTGACCTATGTAAGCATATAATAGAAGACAAACAGAAAAACAAAGACCACTGAACATTTGGAGCTAAGCAATAGGTTGGGGGGTGGGGGAGAAAGGGGAGAGTTCCTTCCAAAAGAGAAAGGACCCTTGGCAGAAGTAGCTGTTTGTTCTCCAAGGACTGAAACTATGAGTATACAGGTGCCATCTGGTGAGAGATCATTCAGAGGAAGAAGAGACAAGTAGGAGATGCCAAAGGCTCTTAGCTAAGAGGCAATGAGGTGGCCATTTGTAGACCTGATTTTAACAACAGAGGGGAGGTTGCTGTCTCTCCTAGGGAATATATCCCAGACATAATGGAGAACTTTCCCCAAACTGTCAATCCTGATAACTAATGGCTAATTCCAGTGATGCACATGGATACCAAGATACTGCCAGAAGTAATCTGGAAAGCATTGGTAAGGATATAAAATATGGAGCAAGAAATTGCGGATCTTACAAGCACAGGTGGTATTTTCATCTCTGCTGCCAGCAGAAGGCAAGGCCTACAGAAGAGAAAGGCAGAATTGGGATGAGAACAGCTGGTTAAGAAGTTGATATCTAAGTATGGGACTTGGAATTTTGGACCCTGACAAAGCTTAGGAATGATGGGTTCCAGCCAGAGCTGGAACACACCTCATAAGAGCTGATGATATATCCATTTGCAGTCATGGGAAATCTAACATAAGAGGCTTTACAGTGAAAATGAAGGAAGAGAGGGGAAAAAAACCTATCTACATTATCTCTGCCTAACTAGAGCAGCTATGATATAGGAAGAGTATAGCAACAGGAATGCCCAGAAATTCACACTAACAAAATTCAAAAAAGGGATAAGCAATAAAAATATAGTCCTAGATTGTTGTACATAAATACACAAAATAAAGCAAATGAGCAAAGGTGAATTAGAGATCCAAACAAGGAAGCAAACTTGCCAGCATGGATTCCTTAGTAGGAAAGGAATATGGCTCTGGAAGGGCACAGTTTATGCAAAAGGAACAGGTTAGGTAAAAAGGGGGAGAGAGCAGTAGCATCATGCATGTGAGGAAACTTGAAACGCTCATTTTTCTTCTGTTTTCTCCGCCAAAGAATTTGATCTTTGGACAGGAAAGGACAGAACAAAAATAGCTAATAAGGAGTTAATACCTAATGGAAGCAGGAAGATTGTAAGAGAATATCTATTTGCCCTTAATAAATTCAATTCACCATCACTGGCTATATATTCCAGGCTACTGAATCCTGGAAATGATGCGTCCTGGGGAGAATGGAAAGAAATGGTGAATGTGGTTGCTGAGCCAGTGTCAGTCAAAGACGATTTTAGAGAACAGGAGAAGTGCTACAGGATGGGAGGAGAAAGTGGACTGATTTTTTAAAAAGTAATAAAGAGAATGGAGCCTGCAAACCACATGCCTGGAAAGTGCTGTTATCCGTAAGATGATGATCACAATGTAACCATGTTCATTAAGCACTTTCATGTCCTGGTACAACCCAAACCAGATCAAATTATTTATAAATAAACCAAATGTTTATGTACTGGGTAAGGGGCAAGATAGTGATAGGAGGGATTGATATTTATTCTTCTGAACTATTATTGCCTGTTATGACCTTGCTTTGCAAGGGCCAAGAAAAGTGTTAGTACCATGGGGCAAAGAGAAGGATTTTAACTTTCATTCTTGTTAAAAATTCTGTTTTATTAAAGGGATAATTGGTGAAAAGAAATAGTGATTACAAAGAGCCAGAGTAACTACTTTGAAAAGCCCAACTCCACTTTGCCAAGAGGCAAATTTAAGCTTGGGGTTAGGAAAAACTTCCCAGCTATTAGATCTATGGAAAATGGAATGGGCTGCCTTGGGAGGTAGAGGTTTTCCCTTCTAACCAAAGGCAGGATGGCCATTTGTTGTGTGGGTTATCAAGAAAGGAAGCTATCATTGATAAAACACTCCACCTGGAATCAGAAGACAAGCTCATATCTGGCTTTAGAAATTTACTAACTGTATGACCATCGACAAGTCATTTAACATTCTTATGCCTCAATTTCCTTAACTGTAAGATGAGAATAATAATAGTACCTACCTCACATGGTTGTTGTGAGAATTAAATGATATAATTTTGTAAAGTGCTTAGCACAGTGCCTGGTACATAGTAGGTGCTATGTAAATACTTCTTTTCTTTTCCCTTTCCCCACCTTGTTCAGGTACAGAATGGACTCTCTATGATTTCTCTCACTAATCCAAGCTTTGTTCTCGGAAGCCAAACTGAAGTATAATCTCTCCTCCATGTAACAGTTCTTCAAACACCTAGAGTGAGTTTTGATGTTTCTCTCAAGTCTTCTTTTTGGATAAACCTCTCGCTCTCGAAGAGCTTGCAATCTAATTAAAGTATCTTTCTACATTCTGGAAAGCATATTTCCTATCTATCACCTCACCAACAAGTCCTTTTGTTTTTGCAGGTTGGAAACTTGAGTAATTGTTAGGTGTTAATTGACTTCTATTTCTGTACTAGAAAGAAAAATAACAACAACCAAAGATAACTAATTTCATTATTCATCAACAAATGCACTTGTGTGTGTGTGTATTGAAAAGTAAGGCAGAAAACTTTGACAGAGAAAGATAAAGAAACTCAAAACACACATACATGGAGACTCAAAATAGTCATTTTAAACAACTCTTTGCAAATTCCAACTGTATCAGGCCATTAGAATTGAAAGATCAGGTCAAAGGCTCTCCAAATCCCATATAACAACTAACTCTAAACTCATTCTTTCTGGTACATGTCCTTATTTAACTCTTTAGCTGGATTTTCTTCTATTTTCTTTCTGCTGGTTTTAAAGGCATTAAAGGCATTTCTCCATATCCCTAGCTTGGGATATGAGTAAATGTGGAAGCCTGGTTTAGTTATCTAACCTACTTCACAGGGTTGCTTCAAGGAAAGAACTTTGTAAACTTTAAAGTGCTATTTCTATGTGAGCTGCTCCTGTTATGACAGTTCACTATCCAGCAAGGGCTGGTTGCAGTTCCAATCCTGGTCTATGAATTTTTTTCAGATGTCAACTGGAGCTATTTCCTCTTTCAATTCAACTAACATTGATCATGACATACATAGTAGATAGGACCAGGAATCTTCTGAATTGGGAATCAATCAATTAATAAACCTTTATTAAGTACCCGCTGTATGCCAGAGGAAGCTAGGTGGAACAGAGGGTTTTTGTTCTGTTTTTATATACTTTTGTTTCTTTCCTTTAAGATGAATTTCTTTTTTAAAAAAAGCTGTCAAGGGAAATTAAGGCAGCTAGATGGCACAGAGGATAGAATAAGGAAAACTCCTCTGCCTGAGTTCAACTCTGGTTTCAGATACTAGCTATATGACCCTGGGCAAGTCACTTCTCCCTGTTTGCCTCAGTTTCCTCATTGGTAAAATGAGCTGGAGAGGGAATGGCAAACTACTCTTGGCAGTATCTCTGCCAAGAAAAGCCCAAATGGGGTCATGAAGAATCAGACACAACTGAAAAATGCCTGAATGACAATAGTATGTTAAGTGCTTTGTTAAGTAACATAGTAACACAAGTAACATGAAAGGGATCTTACCCTCAAAAAGCTTACAATCTACTGGAAAACCATGGTGCAAGTAATACCTCTGGCACGTACTGACTGTGTGATCCTTAGCAAGTCATTTAACTGGCGTGTGGCAGAAACTTGCTAAGAGTATGAGTTGCATTATGGTTGATTATTTGTATCGGTAGAGGGAGGACTCTGAAAATAAATCTCATAGGTCCAAAACCTCTACATGCAAGGCTCTGGGCTGGATGCTTGGGACACAAAGGTAACTGCCCACGATCAAATGAGAACTAATCTCCATTTCTGCCTCAAGCATGAAGCAGCATGGTACACTGGAAAGAGTGCTGAACCTGGAAATCCGGAGTCTGAATCTGAGCCTTCCACTTTCCACTCATGTAACCTGGGGCAAAGAAAGAGAAAGACGGAGAAAATTTAAAGGCGGATGGCTACGGACAAGGGTTGAGAAAGAGATAAGAAAGAAATGTATGAAGTACGGACCTGGAAAGTTCTACCACATCTTCCTCATGTGGCACTCAGAGGTGTTGGTGCCATACCCTAGCCATACTGTCAGACGGGAAATCCGAGCATCGGGTCTTGCATGAATGGGGCCAGCAAATAGACCTGGAAAGTGCTGTTACCCTTAAGATGGTGAGTGATCACAATGTAATCATGTTCATTAAGCACTTTCATGTCCTGGCACAACCCAAACCAGACCAAATTAAATACAAATAAACTAAATGTTTATGTACCGGGTATGGGGCAAGATGGTGATTCACACCATAACATTTAGATAGGAGAGCTTGATATTTATTTTTCTCAACTATTATTACCTGTTCTGACTGTAAAAATTGCTTCACATGGGCCAAGAAAAGTGTCAGTACTATGGGGCATAGAGAAGGATTTTAAATCTCTGCAATATGGGGAGGCTTGAGTTTTCTGATTTTTCACTTCTTTCTTGAGACTTAATGTATTCTGATCATGATGCTGTTTACAGACTGTAAATCCAGGAATCCTCCAGCACTTAACTCAATCATTTAGGGCCAAGAGGTTCACTTAAAAGAAGTTAAGGATGAGGTGCAGGTAGAACTGGATAGCAGAATCAGGAAGAAGAATTCAAATAAAAGACAAACAGGCACTTGTAGGCAAAGCTTTAATTGAAATTTTTTTTGTTTACTCCTGGGCCTTGAGTGGTTAGTGGGGTAGAAATAAGGCTTAAAATACAAATACAAATCCCGAGCTTTCTCAAGTAGATTCACATTGTCCTAAATTAACACAAAGCATAAATGACCAATATGTATCCTTTCCAGATTTGAAATTTTAATGATTGGAAAGAAGAGTATTGAGACACTGAATCTGAAGGGGAGATAGAGAAAAGAGCTCTCTGTGGGGCAAAAAAGGGAAGAACATTGTAAGTAGAGTTTGAGGGGTCTAAGAAAAAATTTTATACTTTTTATCATTCTAACTAGGACTGGTCCTATTGAATATCCTTTCTGGGAAGAGAGATGCTATTATTTACAGGCCTATCCCCTTGAAAGAGCCCCAGGTGGCCCAGCAACATCATTGATACACAAATATAGGGAAATAGGGGTATAAAAGGAGTGAGTCATGGGATGATCATTGTTCTCTATATTCATATTAAAACTAATCTGTGGACTTAGGCTAATGGAAAACAAAAGAGAAAAAGGGAGGGAGGGGGATGACCATCACTCATGAAAGAACAAGAGATTGCTTTAATGAGAAGGGCACAGATATATGAGACATGGGTTCTACATGGGGCACTTATGCTCTCTCAGATCATTTCTTGCCTGCAAAATGTCAAGTTAGCTACCTTCATCCACTCCACATGGTAATTTTGAAGAGAAAATACAAAGATAAAGGCAACACAGTGGAATGGTTAGAGTCCTGAATCTGGAGTATCACAGCTGCCTTCTAACCCCTGTCTCTGGCACTTACCAGCCATGTGATCCTCTATGCCCCTCAGGCAATTCCCTAAATGCAGGAGTTCTATTCTGGTTGCAATCTGCTTTAGTGGAGAAAGGTAGTTTACTGTAAGATGATACATGTAAATTTTTTTGTTAACTCTTCAGAGAAAGGTACTTTAATTATTGTTAGAGAGGGATTGTTTCGCTTAATTAGCTTTAATGTTTCCTCTGGAAAAAACAGTATTATGGCATCTTTGGATGCTTCCAGCTTGGAGAGGCAGCCAAGCACGGTAGAAAGACTGTCATACCCGATTGTCACATAAGCTAATGACCTTCGAAAATCCTGTCTGAACCGGATTTCCTTATCTGTAAAATGGGTAATACTTGTACTGTCCATCGCACAGAGCTGTGAGCAATGCGCTTGAGAGAATACAAAAACACTATATAAATGGGAGCTATTCACTCATCATGGAAGTGACTCTGGTTTATCAAAGGTTGTGCCAGTGGAATACAAGCATTGGCGAGTCTTAGCTATTTGGCAAGCCTTAGAGTATTGTTTCAGTGACAGACTGGGTCTGCTGCCCAAGAATTAGCCTAGCTAAGTATGGAGAACCTCATAATCAGAAGGTTGGCCACTAGCTAATAAATTCTTCGGCCATGACAATCTAGTATCATTTCTGTTTTTCCTTCTCTTTCTCTTCTTCCTCCCTTTCCTCCTCCCTATTATTATAGATAAAGCCAACTTTGAATCCATACTCTTGTGAAAGGACTCGCAGATAATATAAATTCTCATACACTGAAGATACCCTGAGAGAGAGAGCTCTTAACTCTGCCTGAAAATTTTCTCAGGATTGAGAAGAAATGTAAAACTTACTTATCACATATCCCTAGGTCCTGAAAAATATACCCGATGGCTCCTGCCTGGTAACAAACACTAATTTGTTGCTTCTTTTAACAATAAACTGAAAACCACATAGGGAAGAAGAGTATACTGATGGTTTTTTAATGAATCTTTGCATCCACTCTTCCTTCCAAGTCCACAGGACTTGGCTCTTGAGTCTTATACCTTAGACTGAGCAAGTGGGTCACCACATTCACAGAGTACTAAGCACTGTCTTAGGGCATTATAAAAGAGTCAGAAGAGAAGCACCCTCCAGGTGCTTACACTTTAATAATAAATATTTGATGACTGAAAAGAAGTTAAGCTAGAATAGCCATGGACTCCCACTGTTTAAACTACACTAGGAATGCCATTATCCCCAAAGGGAAATAGCAAAACAAAAGTCACTAATTATTAGCAAGTATCACTTGGCTCAATGCAGGTTTAAAGGCTGTTGAGTTAAGAAAACTGACTGTATTTCCTTTTCACAAAACACTGTCCTTGGCTCCCCAAACCAAGCTCACTATAGCAGGAGTTCCAGCCCTTTGAAAAGATACTGACCTAAGAGCAACAGTGACCCTTCCTGAAAGTCCAGACTTCCCTGTGCCAGGGTTTGAGAGGATGACATCAGGCCAACAAGCAATACTGAAAACACCCAGAGGGAGTTCAAATGACAGAGGCTGGGAGCTGCCTGAGGTAAGCAGGTAGAGATTGTATTACTCGCTCTTCCCAGCCCCGCCTCTCCCAAACACACATCACGGTCCTCTTTCTTCTTCTTTCTCCTCAGCTTTTCCCTAGTCTCTTTCTTCACTTTATGATTGAATAAAGGTGTTAATGTAGCTCAGCCTCACTGTGGCAGGTGGGCTAAATCACATCCATACGACACACAGAGCCACAGGAGCAGGTTTTAGAAGACAGCTCGGCAAGCAGAGTTTTTGCTTAGAGGGGGAAGGTGAGACAGAATGGACCCTTTTTAAAGCTTTGTCTACAAACACAAGCAATTTGACTGTTTTAGTGAAACAGATAAGTTGATAGGTCATTTCAGCCTATTTCTACCCCCATTTTCTTTAGAGGCAGTTAGGTGGCGCAAAAGAGAGAATATTAAACCTCAAATGAAGAAGACCCTAGTTCAAATCTCAGACACTGTTGACATTGGATAAGTCATTTGATTCCTGTTTGCCTCAGTTTTTTCATCTGTCAGATGGGGACAATAATAATACCAATAGAAATACTAGCAATTATTATTTCTTTTAAGTCTTCCAGAAAAAAAAATATGGTGCTTGAGCTAAACAACTGGCTTGACTTGATTTTCAGCAAAAGCTAAATGGATTCTAATCCTGGCTCTGCCAATAAATAGCAGCATGATCTCAGGTAAATCTAACTTTGCTAAATCTCAGGGTCCTCATCTGAAAAATGAGAGGGTCACCCTAACTTATCTCTAGGAATCTTTTGTATTTTAAAACAGGGACTTATAAAAACCAAGTTGCCTGGATAGTTGATTGAACTCAACCAATTTAGTTAGCTTAAACAGGGGCAATCCCATATATGTAGATACGGGTCACAGGTGGAAAGAAGAAATGGGAGTCATCCCTAGGAGCTGGGCCACTGGGCCTCTAATCCTGCTCCATTGTTCACCTGACACTTCTCACTTTATCCCCAAGAACAATAAAGGGCACTAAACTTTACATTGATTTTCATATAGCATCTTTGCATTTGTTATCTTCCTTTTTTTCCCCCAGAAGTCCTAAATCTCAGTATTGTAGTATTTACAGAAGACAGAAGAGATACCTTTCATTTAACTTGTTAATCATTTCCCAGTGCTTTGTTTATTGTTATTAGCATGTTAAGCTTTCCTCTAAATGTGCTTGGGGCTGTTTTGTAAGTAGTTTAATTTTAAAGACAAAAAGAAACAAATCTAGTTATGCATGACATTCAAGTAGACCTAATCATTATTCCTTCTGAAATCAAGTAAGTATGACCTCTTAAAAAAAACACTCATTCAATTTCTTAAAATTATTTGAGGGATAAAATACCACTACACACAAATGACTTCCTAGTCCTACCTTCTGGTGCTAAGAAGGACATAAATCTGTCTACCGCACATGATCTCAGTAGTTCTTGTTAATCCAGACACATACCAGCACTGCAGAGCTTGTCAATGTCAACACATGCAGTATTGTATGGTACACAGTGTGGGTAGTCACACTCACTTCCCAGCATGCTACTCACTTTATTTACCCTGGTAAATTCAGCTCTGTTGGTTTGGCTAAGGAAAGTTATAAATGTTCACTAAACCGCACAAAGACTTCTTTCTTGGATCTGGAAGCCACAGGGATGACAACAAGTTCTTATAAGAGCAAAGCTATCAAGAAACCTGGGAATCAGGAAACCAGCCATTTCAGAATTCAACCTGCCAACAGCCCAACATGCCTGAATGTAAACAACTGAAATACATTCTGCCACTAAGTTACACCCAAGCCTATTTCTAAGCTGGGTAGTTCATAGCTTGGTTTATAGCATAGGTGAGTTCCATTTCAATCACCTTCCAGAAAATGAACACTGTCACATCCATTATCTTGTCTGGCCTTACAAGAACTCTAACAGATAAGTAGTGCAAAGATAATTATTCCCGTTTTACAGCTAAGGAAACTGAGGGAGGTTAAGGGAGCTGCCCAAAGTTATATAATTAATACATGGCAGAGTTGGTACTTAAAATTCAAGTCCATTGTTCTTTTTTCAATAATGGTAACTAGGTGGGCAATGGATAGGGAACTGGGCCTGGAGTCAGGAAGACCCGGGTTCAAATGTGACCTCAGACACTAGCTATGTGACTAAAGGGCAAGTCGCTTAACCTCCATCTTCCTCACTTTCCTCAACTGTGATTGGGCATAAAATAACACCTACCTCCCAAGGCTGTTGGGATGATCAAATGAGAAAATATTTGTAATGTGCCTTGCACACTGCCTGTCACTTAGGCACTTGATAAATGCTTACTACTCCTCCCCTCGTCTTCCCCAATATACCATGGCATCAGAGCATATCTAAAGAGTACAGAAACCAAAGATCTGGTCACAGGCTCCATGAGGATGCAAACCATGTCTTATCTGGAGACTCCATGAGGACACCAACTACGTCATATCTAAACTTTATTTCCTCTGATTTTAGAGCCAATGTTATGCATGTAGCCAGTGTATCGATCAATAGGCATCTATTAAGCACTTGCTATGGGTCAGGCACTGTGCTGAGCGCTGGAGAGACAAAGAAAGGCAAGGGGCTCAAGTTCTAATAGGGGAGACAATATACAAATTACTGTGTAGATCTCTTATAAGAGATCATTGTTGTAGATGTAAAGTTATCTCATAGGGAAGGCACTGGCCATGGAGTGTATGGGAAAGGGCTCTTGAAGAAGGGATTTGAGCTAAGTCTTAAAGGAGGCCAGGGAGGTGAGGAGGAGTAGTAGAAGAGGAGGTAGGAAGGGGAGTACCCATGGACAGGAGACAGCCAGGCAGCACAAAGACAGAGTCCAGAAAAAGAGTATAGTGTGAGGAAAAGCAAGTAAGCCAGTGTGGCCAAATGGTGGACAGTACGAATGGGGAGTAAAACATAAAAAATTAACGTTTACCTTATTAAATGTTTGTAGAATGGATCAATTTGAGATAAGATCAGAAACATGTCAGGAAAATACATCTTATATAATCAAGACTTGCTCCAAAAGGAAAGCAAAAGGAGGCAAAGAAAGAATTTTGAATGTGAAATACCAAGTGCTGGACTTAAAAGAATAGTAAAAGGATAGTAATAAGGTTGCCCCAAGCATAAATCAGTTGAGACAGGAATACCTAAAGCCCTGCCACCCCCCACCTCTACCCTTCCATCCCTAATTTTTCCCTTGACTGAGAGGAGCCTTGACTAGTGGTGTGGTCCAATGTTCCCAAGACAGATTGATCTGGGATCCAGTGGGAGTCCCTGTACCATGCAAATGCAATCTTAATGAGCAGCAAACCTATTCCTCACTGAATTTGCCATAAACAAGCTGTCTTCCTACAAAATGCCATTGCTAAGATAATGAGCAGGAGAGTGATGCAGCCAGTGCTGCTGGCATTGGAAAAAGAAAGATCTGGGGTATTACATGAAGTTGAAAAGCAGACACTCTCTTGGGAAGCAGTCTGTTGGCACCTTAGTTTCTCTCTGAGCATGTGGAAGGGGGTGTTAATTATATCAAAGTTATTATAAATGAAGTGATACAAGGTACTATATCTGTGACAATTAAAATTCTTAAAGAGTAGGTCAGACTAAGCTTCCTTGGTAATTAATATTCCATAAGTTAACCACACTTTGTAGAAGTAGTTAAGATCACAATATTTACTTATGGATGTTTATAGCCTTTCTTGAGGTTTCTAGGGTTTTTTTTGGAGGGGGCTAGTAATTTGTTTTATTCTCAATTTGACAATAATCAAAACAAATATCCAAATAATAAAAATGAGGTCATATGTAAACACTTAAACTCCAAATTATTTACTATTTGTTTTAAAAATGCTTATATTAACTGGAACAAAGTAGTAACAAACACATCCTGTTTGTTTCTGCATGCACTTCTGATGTTTTTCTTCTTCTGTGTTTCTTTGTTCCTAGATTTTGTTGTCATTATTCTAAAACTCATCCTCAATGTGTAAATGCTCTGATTCAGTTTTCCTTGCTCTGTATTGCTTCATACAGATCTTTCCATATTTCTTGGTATATTTCATACCAGGCATTTCTTAGAATACAATAATACTCTATTACATTGATACACTACAGTTTGTGCAGCTGGTCCCTAATTTGCTGGACAAAGAGGTTGTTTCCAGTTTTTTGCTATCACAAATAAAGAGGCTATTTTGGGTGAAGCACTTTGTGTCTTCCGCTAAAGTTCTCTCCTCTGATACTTTATCATTATGAGCTGGTGACTCTGGGTCCTGGAAGGTTATGCCACTGCAGCATATACCAGAGAGATTATAAGTATGATGCCATTGCCAGACTGTATGTCTATTTTCTAAGAATCAGCTGTAAAGGCAACCCAGTATGGCTGCTAGTGCAGGTTCTTTTATCTGCTTTTAAGGAAAGATAGCTGTTTCAGGGGTCAACAACTTTATTTTTTAATCACATAAAATACAAACACAGGAAATACAGAGAAGAGAAATAAAGATCAATAGACAGGGCTCTACTGCCTGAATCAAAGCTTTACATCCACCACTGAATCGAGAGAGCCTTTACCTCTGAGGAGTCAGGGAGCTCTGAATATATGGCTACTCAGAGTCTTGACCAGAGAATCAAAACATCTTTCTCATAAGAGAGCCCCCAAAGCAAAATCTCCCCTCTCACAATATTTACTCTTTCAGCTAATAGGTTCAGAGCCAGAAGGCATCACAACCTGACTCATCGCCTAATTAGCTTGTTAACAAAAGGTGTGCAAGCTTTCCTACAAGCAGGCAAGTTTCCCTTAATGGGCTCCACATGAGTCCTATTGATGGGTGGGGAAAATCTTATTCCCCACTAACCTTACACCAGCTTAAATAAAATCAGAAAGACCTATCACCAGGTTGGTCATAGGGTAATGCATGTTGGGCCACAGTAACCCTCAAAGGATATCTATTAAGTTACAAAGGGATTGTGATCAGTGTCAACTGGAAGGAGCGCCTGTACTGATGAAATTATGGATACTTGAAACACTAAAGTCATATGATCCTGAAGAATATTTCTAAGTATTATTTTATTTTTCCCAATTACATCTAAAGAAATTGCTAATATTCATTTAAAAAAATTTTTGAATTTCACATTTTCTCCCCTCCCCTCCCCCTCCCTAAAACAGTAAGCAATTTGATATAAGTTATATATATACAATCATATAAAACATATTTCCATATTAGTCATGTTGTGAAAGAAGAAATAGGCCAAAAAAAAGTCACAAAAAATAAAGTGAAAATAGTATGCTTCGATCTGCATTCAGATTCCATAGTTCTTTCTCTGGACGTGGATAGCATTTTCCATCATGAGTCTTTTGGAATTGTCTTGGATCATTGTACTGCTGATGTTATGGTGATTAAGGTGGGACTTTTTTTTTTTTTTACTGTTTTCTCTTTCAGAATGCTAAAGTAAGCACGTGCCTTTGATTAAGTCTTGCTAGGTGAGAAACCCCAGGCCCACACCTTTTTGCTGATTAATGTGAAGCCTTTGGGCCCTAAAAAGGGTATATATACTCAGAGGTTAGCATTTTGCTTTGGGGCTCTTACTCACTGGAAGAGCCATTCGTGATTTGACCAGATGAGATGCTGGTTAGCCTCTGGAGGCCCACATGCCCCAGCCCCTGCCCCCTGCTTTGAAAACCCAAATGTTGGTGCCTCTCTCTCTGGTAACTGTAATTCTTTGGTCAGACAGATAGAGGCCTGTCTGTTGATCTCTGTGTGTTATTTGTTCTGTTTATATAATGTATGTTTGTAATGTCTGTATGCTCTCTAAAGTTCAGGATGCTGGCTTTTTCCCCCAAACTAAGTGAATGATATATGTATGTTTGATTAAAGTGAGATTGTAAACCCTTAAAGTTGCTTTCCTTAGAAAAGCAGATCTAAGAATTTGTGCTAGCAGCCCTCCTGCATGCTGGTGTTATTGGTCTTACACAGCCATGGTAGTGGCAAGCAGCATTGTTGTTACAGCTGAAACAAGCTAAGTTATTCATAGTTGATCATCACACAACTTTGCTGTTGCTGTGTACAATGTTCTCCTGGTTCTGCCCACTTCACTTTGCATCAGTTCTGAAGAATATGTTTACACAAATAGGTCTCTCCTTCCCCCTCCCTTAATAAAATCCATATAATAATAATCCTAGCAGTGGGATGACTGGGTCGAAAGGAATGCTCACTTTTGCAACTCTTACTATGTCACTGCTGTACTGGTTACCAAAAAGATTGTGCCAATTTAGAAGTACTCAGTATCTTGTTGCAAAATGCATCATGGTCATGTACAAAGTTACTACTCAGGCTGTTGTTACTTGCATACATTTTATCTACGGATAAGAATCAAGGCTAGATTGACAGACTGCCCACTACAAATATAGTTATTAATTTCTCACAGGAAAATTGCAATTTACTTTCTTTCCTTCTATTGTACCTAGAGTGTTAGCTACTTTAGTTTCCATTTTGAATGTTAAGCACAGCAGCTCTGCACTCCAGGATAACACTTGCTAAAGTCCACAGGCAAGTCTGGCTTTTTGACAAGATTAAAGTCATCACAGTATAATGGTAGACTTACAAGATGGCAGGATTTAGTCCTGGAAGTGTCCCAAGAGACCATCTATTTCGGGCTCTTCATTTTACTGATGAAGAGTCCAAGGACAAGAGCGATGATGGCCCAAAACCACGGAAGTAGCAAGTATGAACATAAGTTCGTTGTCTATGTTCATAATAGTTTATATTGACATAACACCTTAAAGTTTAGAAAATGCTTTGTATATATTATCTCATTTAATTTTTACAAAAATCCTATAAGGTAGATAGTACAAATATTCTTCTCTCCCTTTTTTCAAATAAGGGAACAAGGCTTGGAGAAATTAATTGATTTGCTCAAGGGAACATAATTAGGTCTGGACAGAGGCAGGCTTAGACCCAGGTACTTTGACTCCAAATTTGGTTCTCTTTTAAAATACCAAAAGGAAGGACCTTAGAGATGATTTGTTAGCATCCTTTGGTATAGATCATTTGAAAAGATTTTTAAAAATTACAACAAATCCACAAAGTACTTATTTGTAAGCAAGAGATGGAAAATTGGAGAGCTTCCTTTCACAAAGGAATTACTCATATAGGGTTCTCTTGTAGCCTCATAGACTCCAAATTTTAGAGCTTAAAGGGTCTTTAGGGATTGTGAGTCCAACCTTCTTGTTTTATAGATGAAGAAAAGTGAAGCTAGGAGAGGGGGACTTAGCAGCTTGGTATAGCAGACCTAGCACCCAGCCCAGGAGGAGTTTAACAAATATTTGTGGAGTTAAACTGAACCTACATTTTCTGACATCTAGTGAAGTATATGCATCTTTCTAGGAGTCACAGTCACATCTGAACACTAGTTCTCATGCATTTAAAATTATAGGACATTTACTTTCTTGATGGGAGAAAGGGGATTGGAGGAACAACTTGAAACCATTGCCAATGAAAATGTTTATACATGAAGAGGGAAAGGCAGACTAACATGATTAAGAGGAAAGTAAGTAGAAGCTGAAAGAGGGACTTTGTATGTCAGAGGAGATACCTGGCCATGCAAAATAGTCACAGCACATCATGTGCTAGGGCTGGTGATAAAAGCTAACTTATTTGGGGATCTATGACACACTACATTCCTTGTTGAAAAGGAAAATTGGTTTGTGTTTAAACCTTCTAGTTATCCTTTGACCACTTTTCTATTCCAGTAATTTTTGCTGTGTAAAGTACAAATTCTCTATATTATTGCACCCTCATCAGCTCATAAATTTCAGTATTTAAGAGCAGATGGGGTTCTGTTCTTCAGTGATCCTAAGAGACCTCCTCATAAATTGCTATGCTTAGAGCTTAGGCTTTCATGCAGTATAATTCTCTCCTGTGTCCTTCTCCCCACCCCCCCACCCCCACCCCTGCCATGAGAAGATGAATTTGAAGAAATGCAAAGCTCCAACTTGCTTTCTTCCTAACTTCTAGAAACTGTTACCATGACTATGTAACTGTTGAAGAGTAGGGGAAAAGGGACTGGAGCTGTAGTTTTGTTAGTGAAGAGAACTTCAAGATGAGGAAATTTTCTCTACCAATGCAAGTCGGAATCTTTCTGGTAACTCGTACTCTTAGAGAGTTGCTTAGAGCATTGAGAAATTGAGTTGTTCAGTTATTGTCAAGTCATATCTGACTCTCTGTGACCCCATTTTGGGGTTTTCTTGGCAAAGATATTGGAGTAGTTTGCCACCTCCTTCTCCAGCTCATTTTACAGATGAGGAAACTGAGGCAAACAGGGTAAAGTGACTTGCCTCAGGTCACATAGCTAGTAAGTACGAGTGGCCAGATTTGAATTCAGGAAGTTGTCTTCCTGACTCTAGGCCCAGCACTCTATGCACTATGGCATCACCTGGAGCTTCCCTGAGTTGTCCAGGGTCTACAAGTCAGAGAGAGGACTTGAGTTCAGGTCTTCAACAAACCTATGAAATGATACATTGTCATTCCCCACCCCAGATGATTCTACCTCATAATTACAACAACATTTGCTGATTTTGCAGGAGTGGATTCAAATTCACTACAAGAAATAATGTGAATAAAGTTAATATTTTATACACAATTGACAAATTTGGGCCTTAAGCATTCAGCAACACAAGACTCAAAGAATTTCTGAGCTGCAAAAGACCTTAAAGATCACTGAGTTGACCCCTCTCATTTTACAGACTGGGAAGCTTAAGACCAAAAGAAGTTAAAAGCCCAAAGTCACGTAGACAGGGGCAAAAATAGGATTGGCAAAATATAAGAATGAATTTTCTATCAAAGGGATGGTTTGTAGACTCTTAGAAAAGGGAAAAGGTGATTACTATAGGCTAACATGGGATTCATTAACAAAAACAGTCATAATAGCAATTGTTTACATTTTTCATAATATTTTATGGTTCACAAAGTCCTTTCCTGACAACAACTCTCTAAAGTAAATCCTATGAAGATAGTTACTATCATACCCATTTTACAGATAAGGCAGCTAAGACTCAGAGGGGTTAAGTGACTTGTACAAAGTTAGATGCCCCATAAGTGTCAGAGTTTACCCTTAAACCCAGGATCTCTTTGACTTAAGGCCCATAACTCTTTGCACTATATTAAGCTCTCTGTCTTATCTTGCAACATTATAACCCTCTACCTTCATTTTGGTGAAGGCTTTGACAATCCTTTACTAGATGGTGAAGTCCTGTTGATTAGAGAAGTTGTAAAAGGGAACTGTGGGTTATGAATGAGTTTTACTAGATGGCCTTTCAGGTCCCTCCAGCTCCAGGATTTGGTGATTCTTCTGGATAAAAGCTATAGACTGGACAATATTGCCGCTACGTTTATTCCGATGGGACCCAAAAGGTGTTGATTAATGGAGGGATGTCAGCTCAGAGAGAGGCCTCTAGTGGAATTCCACTAGGTTTTATTCTTGAAGGACTTGAATGAGATTATAAATGGAGTGCTTAAAAAGTTTGTGGATGAAATAAATGAAGTTGAGAGTGATTGCTTATATGTAAGAATACTAACAGTATGATTCATAAAGATCTCGACAGATTGGAAAACGGGCTCGTTTAATACAATAAAATTTAAGAGAGTTAAACATAAGACCTTCATTGGTTTTTAAACTCTCCATTGCCGTGCTGTTGGATGAAGTAGACAGGAACAAGACTTGGTGATTTGGATGGGCTACAAGCTCAACGAGAGTCAACAGTGTGACACAGAAGCCAATGGGATCTTAAGCCACATTAATAAAAGCTGAGATCTGGAACAAGGAAATTGCTTCTACTTTTATATGCTGGCTTGGGCAGAAGAAGTCTGAAAATGATATGGTGACAGTATTTAAACAATGCTATACAAATTTGCCAAGAAAACCCCATATAGGGTCAAGAAGAGTTGGACACAAATGAATAACAACAAATATGACGGTAAGTTTGAAGGAACTGGGGATATTACATTGCAAGAAAAGAAAACTGGGGTGAGGGAGAGAGGGACATTATTACTATCTTCTTGTTTTTTTTTGAGGGGGGAAGGCAGGACAATTGGGGTTAAGTGACTTGCCCAAGGTCACACATCTAGTAAGTGTGTCAACTGTCTGAGTTTAGATTTGAACTCAAGTCTTCCTGACTCCAGGGCCAGTGCGCTACTCACTGTGCCACCTAGCTGCCCCATGATTGCTGTCTTCAAATATTTGAAGGACTCCCAAATAGAAAAATTAGACTTGTTTTCCTTAGCTACAAAAGGCAAAATGAGAACCAGTGAGTAGAAACCACAGGAAGGCACATTTTCAGGGTTGCTGTTATTTAAATATGCTTTTTTTCTTTTAAAATGAATTTCTTTAAAAAAAATAATAAAACTTTCAAGTGAAGTATGGCAGCTAGAAGGCACAGAGGATAGAGTGCCAGGCCTGGAGTCAGGAAGACTCATCTTCCTGAGTTCAAATCCAGCCTCAGATACTTACTAGCTGTGTGACCCTGGGCAAGTCATTTAACCCTGCTTGTCTCAATTTCCTTCTCCCTAAAATGAACTAGAGAAGGAAATGACAAACAACTCTGGAAATGACTGAACAACAAAATTTTAAATGAATGGCACAGACAAGCTATAATCTGCCCCACAGGAGAAAAACCCCACATCAATGAAGTCATGGATCTTTCACAGTATCAAGGCAAGTATTATATTTAACAGAAACTCCAACCAAGCAATATTAGGGAAAGATAGGATACTTTTATGTTAAAAAAAAATTTTAGATGATTTTTACCAATATAGGAAAGCAACAAATATCCATTTGTATCTTGAAGCATTCTTCAATTCAATTCTGCTGTGGTGTTCTGTTCCTGTCTGTAGATCACAGAATGTATTTTAAGTATTTTATAAATTGCTTTCCTCCTTTTGCTTAAATTCCCAACTAACAAAAATAAACAGTAGTAGCCAGAGGGATAAACAAGAACAGGAATGTATCTTGGAGAATCTCAATGCTACTAAAATTTAATGACTGCCAGTTTCATTTAATTAATCCTAATACACTATGCCAGAAGATGATCGACAGTTTCAGGATGTTGTCTATAATATGTGTGTAAAAGTAAAAGATATCATTATCTCCTGGAGGCTGCTTAATAGTGATGTTATAGGAGAAGGTTTTGGCCCTGGTGACATTAACAGTTTGAATGAAAGGGGCAGTAATTGGAAAATATATATATATATATATACATATATATATTTTAAATAGAATGAATATTTTTCTTTCCAAAACAATTTAAAATTCTGCTAGTATTTTAAATTCAATTAAAATTATTTGTTGGGTGCCTGACATATACAAGGAACTGTCTCAAAAGTTCTCGGAGATAGACAAATGAGTAAAATGTAGTCTCTGCTCTCAAGACGCTTATAGTCCAGTGGGGATGATAATACACATACAATTTTAAAACAAAACACATTGTGATGAGTGGTACAACACAAGTTCAAGCAAAGTGATACAAAAAAAATAGAATAAGAAAAGAATATTTCCTGATACAGGGATTAGGAAAGGTTTTGTAGATGAAAGGGTATTTGAACTGAACTTTAAAGGATGGGTAGGATTTTGTCATGTAGAGCTGGCTTGGCGAGGGGGAGGAGGGAGAAGAAGGTAACATATTTGAGGGTTTTTTCTTTTCTTTTTGGAGTCAATCGGGGTTAAGTGACTTGCCCAGGGTCACACATCTTATAAGTGTCTGAGGCTGGATTTGAACTCAGGTTCTCTTGGCCGGCGCTCTAGCCACTGTGCCGCCTAGCTGCCCCGGTAACATATTCTAGGCAGAAACAATGGCATGAGCAACAGCATGGAGGCTAAGCGTATAACAAGGGAACTACTCTTAAGATATTGCCAAGATATCCAGCCTCTAGACACTCATTAAATACTAGCCAGATTTAATTGAAATTTAAGCCAGACTTTGCTCCCTCTCCCTTCATGTTAATCAATTTGGCAACCACCATCCTAATAGGAAGAAAAAATTTAATTTTGAAGATCCTTCCATTTAAAAGTTTCCTTATTCATAAAAAAAAATCTAGAATTTTTGAGCTGGAATGGTCCTTAACAGTCATCTACCAATCAGTCCCATTTAAATACAACTTAGAGGTTTATAAAACACAGTTTGGTCTAACTCCTTCATTTTACAGATGAGAAACCATAGGGTCAGTAAAGTTCAATGCCTTGCCTGAGGTCACCCAGCTAATAATTCCAGAGCTGCCATCTTTCTACTATGCCTTGGAGCCTGAAATAACATAGCTGCAAGTATACCCCCATTTGAAGCTGAGGAATTGCCAGCTATTGAGCACACATGACCCAAGAAATAAAGACCATCTAGGAAGATCATTAGTCTTTCTGCCAAAATAAAAGGGATCAGCATTTTCTTCCAACCAATCCCTATCTAAAATGGCCAAGGGCCAGAGGGGTCTCCAGTTACCTAATTCCTTCCTTGGAACAGAGTCAAGCTCTTCAGGATTCTTGATATTGTCACTTTTGTTTTCTCACTTTTGCTGAAACAAGAGTAATCCAAACATTGGGAAGGTAACACATCACTTTGGCATCTGAAGATCTAAAAGTCTATCTGAGCACCAGAATTCCCAAGCCAAGCCTCCAATAGAACAGCTGAGTTAACATCTCAGCACACCGAAAATTCAGCAGTAGTTGAGGGTGAAAATTAGGGGAGAAATGTCGGTAAGCATAAATTCTGCGTGTAAATTGCCTTGTGACCTCTAACAAGCCATCTTTTTTCTGATTTATTTCAAATTTAGTATTGGTGGGAATATAGCTTGCCCCAAATGTAGGACACACCTTAAAATGAAATGTCTCTAAAAGAAAAAGATAGGTAAGCATAAGTTTAAAATATGGAAACAAAATTACTACTTTAAATTCTGACCGTGGATTTATTTTGCATTTCGTTTCATTCAAGCCTGAACATTTTTATTCCTTTAACATCACCATTTCTTGCATGTCATTTTTGTTATTCTTTTATTTTATATGTTTCCATAACAACTTATCTTCACTACCATCTACCAGTACTAAATACAGAGAACATTAGAGAACACACTCAAGTTTTGTATTAAGTCCTATTTGTCCAGGCATCTCTCAGACAATGATGAAAGATAAGTTGGGTAAAAAACAATTTCGATCCTGGTAGTTCCTTAGACTAATGAAATCATAAGTCCAGGTTCCCACCTACCTTCTCTTCAAAAATTATGGAGTCATAAGCATATAAAGTAATTGTTGATTCAATCCCAGCACTTCTAGCATTCTCAATCCACAATTTACAGAAAACTGTACTGAGGAATGGATAAGGCTCTATAACACCAGAAACAAGCAGTTCTCTCACAGAAGTATTCTCTGAGTCACCAGATTCCCTTCTGACCATGTACCGGCTGACCCGCAGTCATCACACCTATAGCTATGGAAAGATACATTCCTAGATTTCCTCTGTTCCACTCTTGTCTCCTGCTAGATGGTGGCTGGTGGGGTTATAACAGAAGTCACCTTTCTTTCTCATCATTGCAGGATGCGCATTCCAACAGAAATTATGTCATAAGTGAGGAGGTAGACTCTCAGGTGAGCCTACAAAAGCCATTTTAACTCTTTATGAATCTGAAACATCATGGGAAGAGCAGGAGGTAGAAGAGGAAGGGGAAGATTACAAAAAGGACCTCCAAAGATCCACAGTAGGTGAATCAGTTCAAAAAGAAAGTATAAATGATCTTAGCTACATTGTGAGTTAAATAGGCAGGAGTAGGCTAACCTGGAAATGGAACCACATCTTATAATAATGTTTCTATATAATGTTACACATTCCATGTTTCTATATGTTACATTAGTAACTGTTTCTCTTTTGGCCAGGAACCCTGAAGATCTTCCCCTCTCAGTTTGATTTTTTTCTGAGTTTTGATTAAAGGGCCCTTGATTACAGTTCTCAAACAACTGGCTTAAAAAGAATTTTTAGAACATAGTTCTGACAAGTTCATAGGGACCATAGATTTAGAGATGAAAGGAATCTCAGCAGTCAAGTAGAAGCAATATGATACAGTGAAAAGAACAGAGGCTCTGCAGTAAGAGGCCCTGGGTTCAAATCCTACTTCTGATGCTTACCATCCATGTAATCAAGTCATCTAATTTCCCTGGGCCTCAGTTTTCTTAATTATAAAGTAAGAGGATTTGGACTAGATGGCTGTATGTAAAGAGGATTTCATTGTTCTTTTTAGAGTTCAGTTTCTCAGGATGCATGGCCATGGCAATGTCTAATTTCCAGGTGTTGGATAATAACTCCCCAAATAGCTCCAAGGATCCTAGATAGTAATTCCTAGAATCATAGTGATGGGCAGTCCTACTGAGACTACACAATGAGATAAGGGGTGACATAAGGTGATATTTACTACACTTGTGAAGAATGACAATATTGCTCAAGTTGACCTGTGAGCTTAATGTTGGCAAGATGCCTTCTTTGTTGCCCTATAAAGCAAGTGGGCATAGGTCAGTGAGTGGGGAAACCATGGGGAATACGTAAGGGAATCCATAGGAGAACCCATTTGGGATTTCGGTAATGCATAGAGGAATGCATATACCTGCCTCAACCAGCCCCTACTGAGGCTTGTGGGGATTCAGGGGAATGTACAAGCTGTGCCTGTCTCAACAGACCCCAAAGACATACAGGGCTGGTTGCTCCTCCTTCTTGCCTGCCCCTTCTAGAAGGGTGATTAGGGAATGCTGTAGGAGTTGGTGCTCCCATTATCAGCAACTGTCGTCTGAGAAGACTAGACTAGAATAAAGTAAGATTATTAACCCAAAGCTGCCTCTGTCCTTCCTGTCTGACCAGGTCAAGAGTGAACCTGTTAGAGGCTGGAGTCCAAAAACTCCAGTGCCTCCTGTGTGTTATCTGTGAAACAATGGCCTCTGAGGTCTCTTTTACCTCTAAATATGTGATCCTAGGATCTAATCCAATCACTTAATTTTATAGATGAGGAAACTGTCACAGAGGTAAAATCACTTGCCCAAGTTCACACACTAAGTTACTGACCCAGAATTTGAACTCAGTTCCTTTGACTCCAAATTATCACTCTCCCCACTGCATATCTCTCTGCTTTTGCAGGCTTCTTCTCCCTTTGGTGAATTACTCCCAAAGTCTCCTTTTTGGAGAAAGGCCCCATACTCACCATCCCTTATTCTCTGGACTTAGCCACCATGCACCTGCACTGGGGACTTTCTCTTCCTCCCCCAAACTCAGCTTCTCAGCTCCCCTTGTGTGGGGTTGTCTTCTTACCTTAGAATTTAAGATCCTTGAGGATCTTTCATTTTGCTTATATGGGTATCCCCAGCATTTAGAACAGTGCCTGGCACATAGTAAATATTTAATAAATGCTTCTTGACTTTCTCTGCCTTTCTGTTATGCAGGAATTTGCATTCTTCCTGTATAATAAACAAAACACTTCTTAAGACCTCACTTAGACAGTAATTTTAGAAAGAGATCCAAAATGGGGCAAGAGGTTGAAGTTCATTCTTCACAGACATTCACTTGATGAGTTTAACTGGGAATATGGTAAAACAGAAAGGATCAAAGACCAAAGAAATACTGTAGAGTCTTAATCCAAATAACTTTGAATAAATGACTCCTGGTCAGATATCTGGTAGATTTCACAGACAGGAAGCTTTGCCATAGGCACAGCAACATACTGGTTGACATTCAATCAAAAACAGCAATAGTGTTCAGGAAAAAAAAGCATCTGCAAAGCGAACCTTCTGGGTAACAAAGCCCTCACTGAGCAATTGAGAGTAAGAGAAAAGTGCAGTGTTTAGAGTTTAACAAAAGGAGAGACAAGAAGCTTTGTGAAGGGAAAGAGAGAGATAGATTCCTTTGGCTTGGAAAGTGACCCAGTTTAGCTGGAAAGTCAATCCCTATCACAGGTCAAGGTCTGATCTCATCCAGGCACCCAGATGGAAATCACTAACCTATTGGGCATACAATACTTTGCACTTCAGCATCTTTTTATCTGAAGATTCGCACACATGAGCTCAATTCATCTTCAAAACAATCCTCTAAAGCAAGTTATTCCTATTGGACAGGTTGGAGATTTGGGGGTATAGTATGGTTAAAACTAAACTTACAAAAAAACCCACCTAACCTCATGCTGGATTCACACATGAATAGGGAGCTGAGAAAGCCAGCAAGAAAACAGACTTTATAAAATGCCCCAAACAAACAAACAAACAAAAAACCTACTAGATGACTGAGGCACATGGGGACTTTTCCCTTCCTTGAATTGTCTGAATAACTGTATCTCAGCTTCGCTATTTTAATTTTTTCAATGAACAAAAATTGATTTTCTCTCCTTCCCATCACCTCCCATTAAAAACAAAAAACAAAACTCTTGTAACCAATATACGGAGTCAATCAAAACAAATTCCCTCAGTGTCCTCAGCTGCACTTTGTACATGTCCCTACAATATGTAAACACGAAAGTTGTAACCCTCCACTATCTACAACTAATCACACAAGTGTAAACATCTGTCTATATATGTAATAATTTGTCTATGTGTGTATAGTAATCTAAAACGCTTGATTTAAACAGTAAATATTAACCTTCTACATACCATCTTAAAAATTAAAACTGCTAACAAGAGAAATTAAATTGATTTGAGACCTTCCCTTCTGCTGTCCAAGGACAACCATCTGGTAAGGTGATAGGGAGCACTGAACTGGTTCAACAAGTAGACAGCAGGAGGGAGGAGAAAGAGAAGGAAAAAGTAGAGACAATCAAAAATATAGAATAACTCAGCCGGAAAAGACCTTAAAACCCACCTAGTCCAACACCCTTTATCTTACACATGTGGGAAACGGTATCCAGAAAAGGGTCAGTGTCTTATCCAAAATGATAGAATAAGTCAATGGTAGAACCATTCGAGGACTGGCCTATTTCTAGGCCCTAGAGGACAGAAATGACTCCTCACTGACTCACCTGTCTACTGGGAAGTTCCACATTTAGGCAAGAAATGAAAAGTTCCCTTGATCATGAGAAGTTTGGCAAACACCTAATCCAAGTATACAAGGTTAGCAAACTTTCCTTATTACAATGACTTTGTGGTCAATGAGAGGTGGAGGTCACAGTCAAGGCCACTACTGACCAAATGTCCCTAAGATTCCCCTCCTACCTGATCCCTGTCAATCTGCCCCGCACAGATATAAGGGAGGAGACCCAGAGATCTGGTTACATATCCCACCATAGGTGGGAGCCACCCCTCATACTTGCCCATGGGACCATAGGGCTGGGAAGCCTCATGCTTGCATGTTTGTGAGTAATAAAGTGCCTGACTTGATCCTTTGAGTGGTTATGTTCTTCCTGGGTACCTCATCCTTGATCTTACAAACCAAAACTAGAACCAAGTCTCCACCCCCTCCCCCTACTACAGTCAGGTCTCTTGAGCTTTCCACCATACTACAGAACATTTGTTGAAAATCCAAGAACTGACTACCCCATGACTCAGTAAAATGCATTTTCGCTATGTATATTTTAAATAAAGCCTTTAACGTTGATGAAATCTGATCACTTGCCTGCTTGTGCTTCCAGATTTGATAAATTGCCTTTCTGATTGTTGTAAGGAAAAGGGCATATCAGCATCTGCAAAGCAGATCATTTATCTCACCTATTTTCTTATTGGGGCAATTTGTATGCAACAAGGAATCTGGAGAGTGTGACAAATAGTAAATACCAATCTTCATGGAGAGTTGAAAAAGAATAATTGGAGGAAAGAATTAAATCAGTTTAAATCAGAAAGAATTAAATCTGGAAAAGAAACCGGATCCTTAAGACAAATAGTTCTCAAAACACAAAAAGCAAGAGCATGGGGATCGGAGTCAAAGGACCTGGGCTCCAGTTTCAGCTTTGCTACTTGACTAGCCATGAAACTATTGGGAAAATCACTGACTCTCTCTAGGCCTCAGGATTTTTCTTTGTAAAACCACTTCCAATCTCAGGCATCTCTGATTTATTTGGAGAACTTTTTTAAAGTAAGTTTTTATCAAAGTCTTTTTTTAAGCATTACCATAGTTTTCCCCAGTATCTTTTCCCTTCCCCCATCAGAGAGCTATCACATATAACAAATAATATATTTTTAAAGACAAAAGAAGGGAAAAAAAGGAAAAAATATATCAAAAAAGTCGAAAGCATGCAATGTATGATCCTTGTGGCCCTCCCACTTCCATAAGGGGAGTGGAATTGTGTTCCTGTATCTCCTCTTTCAAGCCATGCTTGATTTTTGCAGTTTTCCAGCAATCACTTTTGATTTTGCGTGTTAATGTGCTGGTTCTTTCCATTTACATTATTGTGGTCATTATGTGTGTTTTCTTGGCTCTGTTTATTTCATTCATTATGCATCAGTTCAAACAGATCTTTCTATGCTTCTCTAAATTCATGGCATTTGTCATTTCTTACAGCACAGTAATATTCCATTACATTCATGTCCCACAATTTGTTTAGCCATTCCACAGTCAATGAATATGTACTTTGTTTTCAATCCTTTGCTATCACAAAAAGTATTGCTATAAATATTTTGGTGGAGAGGGGACTTGCTTCTTATCAAAATTCTCCTTCTGCTGTAATCCATGGCTCAAAGGACATGGTTATTTTAGTGAACACAGTGGTTTTAGTGACTTCATTGGCAAATTATTTTACAAAACAATTGTACTGATTCAAGATTCTACCAATAATGCGCTAATATGTCTGTCTTCCCAGAACCCTAGAGAATTTCCTTTTCATTTAATTTTTTCAACGAACAAAAATATATTTTCTCTTCCTCCCATCTCCCTATTAAAAGAGAAAAATAACAACCTTGTAACAAATACTCTTAATCAAGCAAAAGTAATTTCCTCATTGGCCATATTAAAAAAAATGTCTCATTCTGCACTCTGAGTTCAATACTGCTCTGTCTGGAGGTGGACAGCATGTTTAATCATTGCTCCTCTGAGTAATGGTTAGACATTGCATTGAACAGAGTTTTCAAATCTTTCAGTTATCTTTACAGTATTGTTTAGGGGCAGGCTTGATATTGTGCTGGGCCTGAAGTCCAGAAAACTCATCTTCCTGAGATACTTACTTGCTGTGTGACCCTGGGCAAGTCACTTAACCCTGATTATCTCCATTTCCTCATCTGTAAAAATGAGGTGAAGAAGGAAGTGTCTTTGCCAAAAAAAAAACTCCAAATGGGGACACGAAGAAAAGGACACAACTGAACAATAACACAATATTATTATTGTATAAATTGGTCTTCTGATTCTGCTCACTTCACTCTGCATTCATTTATAGAAGTCTTCTTAGGCTTCCCTAAAATCATCAATTCCACACTTTCTTATAGCACAGTAATATTTTCATTATCTTCATTCTGAGAAAGTTTGCAATATGCCATAGACCCCAATATTGGCACATGAGAAAATCAACTGCAAGGGAATAAGGAGATGAATGTTCCATCCTTTCTAGGCAGATCATCAATGACTGCCTACTTTAAAAAAAAAGCATATCACATGGAGGTAGAGGAGAGGAAAGAAAGGAAGAGCACTTTTTCACTGAATCACCTCATTGGCATATCCTTCCGAGTAATGATATTCATCACAACAATAGCTAACACTACAAGGCTGTGAGTGATCACAGTTATTATCCATTTGATCCTTATAACAACCCTTGGAGGTAAGTATTATTATTGTCCCCATTTTACTAATGAGGAAACTGTGACAAAAGTTAAGTGACTTGACTAGGTTAACCTAGCTACTGAGGGCAGGGACTGTGTTACTTTTCATCTTTGTAATCCTAGAGCAATAGTAACCTGGAACAGAGTAGACCTTTAATGTTTATTGAACTGAATTGCAAAAGAACTTTACGGAACAGTTATGGCTAATGTACTTCTTTCCCTTTAATGGTTGTTTAGTGGTTTGTACTGTCTTTAATTTGTTCTTGATAATATGTTGCTTTGTAAGAGTTCCTAAGTCCCAAGTGTGCATTCTGGCTTCCCAAATAGAAAGGCAGTTCCTCCAAATCAGGAATTACCATCTTTTTTTTCTTCTTTTGTAATCTTCTTCCACAGCATATAGTGCCAACTTTGGATGCAAATACACATTTTTGACCGCTTGTTTGTCTGCATCCAGAAGTCTGCATTGTTTATCTCACAGAACTCTAGGTTGTCATGGAATGGGATGAAAATGAGAGGGCAATTAAGAAAGCGATTTATTAAAATATCCTACCACTGAGCCACCTATAGCTTTACAGGCTATGGATTTACCTGTGCCAAGATAGTCCCAGATTATTAATACATAAAAATAGTTAATAAGTCTCCAAATCTAGGTCATTTTTACGTTGCCATGTACAGAAACAACTTGAAGACATGATCATAGAATGACTGTTATCATGGAGAAACTGAAAAGGTTGCCTCGGATGTGGAAATGGGTACATATCCCAATTTTTAAAAAGTGGCTCCTGGAAATGAGCTTGATGTTCGTCCTCAGAAATATTCTATGAGTGATTACTCAACAGTGAGTTTGACAATATTTATCAAAGAAAACAGTGATCTCAAAGAGTTAGGATTGGTTCACTAAAAATGTCATGACAAACTAACTTATTTTCTCATACTAAAAGCTGAATAAAAATGAAATAAGATACACTGCAAGGTAGAAATCACAAAATGTTAGATTTGTAATAGACCTTAGAAATCAATGAATCAATTAAAAAGTGGAGCCCTAGAAAAGTTAAGTGACTTGCCCAAGGTCACAGATTCCTAGGCCAATGTCCATTCCAAAACATTGTGTTTCCAACCATAGTGAATAATCTCTCATGGGAAATTTTTAAGTCAAAGCTTCAAATAATGTTGAAGAAGGAATTCATTGGGTGAAAGTTGGAGTAGATGATCCCTGGTTTGGTTATTCCCCCCCACCCCCCAGTTCCAAAGCACCACTCAGTCTCATTTAAAACACACACGCGCACACACACACACACACACACACACACACACACACAACTTAGTGAGAGGATAGGAACAACATCAATAAGATAAATGAAAATTCTGATTTTAAAAATATAACAGCTTAAAACACTGTGAGAGAAAAAATGCCCAAACTGCAAGAAAACTGTTCTCCAGTTTTCAATTCTAGTGACTTCTCAGTGGGTTTAACCATTTTTAATATCTATGATATTACAGTTTCATTGCCTTCCCCCTGCAAAGGCAGAGAGATATTCTATTTCGTTTTTTCCTCCCGGACCATACCCAACAGCTTTTTCAATTTTCTAATGTTCACTTTGCTACAACTCTGTACCTTATTGCTGAATCTATTCATTAGTTTGCCCTTGGGGAATTTCTCCTGTGCAGTTTCAACCCAGTTTTGAAGAAATATTGTTTAAAAAATGATCTAGGATGTTTGCAAATCCTATTTTTTAGCAAAGAAAAAAAGCCTGGATGAAACAATTCCTCTAGTTTTAATCTAGTTCATTTATTTTATCTCAGAACTGACTCTCCTGAAAGACTTGAGCCATACTTTTAAAAAAAGATTCAGTAGCTGCCTCATCCACACAGCTGACAGTCACTTTCTCATTTTATTCCATTAAGAACATTCCACTTTTCAAGGAAAGTCTTCTTTTTCTTCATCCACAAAGGTGAGTAATGAACTACTGCTGTTCTCTGCTCCTTATATATCTGGCCTCCTGTTTGACTAAATTCCAGGAATATGGTGACAAATGTTTAACAACCAGCTCTCCAGAAAAAAAATGTAGCCACAACACACTCTTAAGTTTAATCTGAATGATTAACATATTCTGCATTGTAAGTCCACACAATCAACAAAACTATACACCAAGCCCTGCTTTGTAGGGTTTACCTACTTCCCAGCTGTAAATGCTCACACTGAAAATTTAACAATCAATTGTGCCACTTTTCAGCTGGCTCCCAAACATCCCCCACAACACCACCGTGGGGGAGGAAAGACACTTTCATTCTGATAACATTTCAGATTTAGAAAACTCTATTTGGGGACAAAAAAAAATGTGTTTTGATTTTTGTTTTGGTTACCTTTTCCTCCAATCATTTATTACACGAAGACAAAACTCATCTCAGTCCTATATTCCAACTCTTTCTCTATGGGCTCTCTACAAATCAATATTTAGTCAGTGTCTGTTGAATGAATGGGAAGAAAGCTGTTGTTTCATATGCCTCTGTGAATCTTTCTTTTTTCCCTTCTAGTTTTTTTTTTTCAAGGGGGGTTGCCTATTTTTTCTTACTTATTTTTTTTTTTACCTCATTTTGTTTCTGTCGGTTCTTCTTTGTCTAGCTGGTCTTTTCCTCTACTTCATTTCCTCTTTTCTAACTATGTTGTATAAAGAATAGAATTACCTTTTTAAGTATGTTGTTTTCTGAAGAGTTTTACATTACTTCTTAATTATAAAATTAGATATGAATATAATTCATATCTCTTCCATAGAAAACATTGCTTTTTGCTAAACTGCTGTTTGTTACTCTTATTTAATTTTTTCCTCCTGTGAATCATTAGACCTTGTCCTAAATGTTTCATATTCATAGTACTGTACAAACATAATTCACTTTCAGAATCAGAATCACATTAAATTCTAGGTCCAGATCATGATCCATCTATGGTACTTAAGATATATTTACTGATGGACTAGCTCAAGGCTTGTTCAACCCCATGTCATTGTCTGGACAATATGTATTCTCTCCCTTGGATTTTCCTTGATAAATTACTAGCTTGAGTTCTTTAGAATAACCATGGATATTATTAGAGATGTCCTGCTGTGGCTTCATGCAACCAGCATAAAGCTATCTGCAAAGAGGAGAATTTGGAAAAGTCTCATCATTTATAGGGAATCTATTTTCCGTTTTGACCTTGAATAAGACACCTTATAATACACTGGTGAACACTTTTGGGAAGCACATATTTCCCCTTTTTAATGCTTTTACTGATATTGATAATCAGGAAATCACTGAAAAAAATACTGGTATGATAGGTTGGAGGAAAGTAATTAAAGCTGCCTTTTCTTCCTTGAGTCAATTTTTTTTTTTGCAATCTAACAATAAACACTAGATATATTGCACTCCATACACTGATAGTTTTCTGTGGCTTCTCAGATCTCATCAAATCTCTGAAACATATCCAGTTGACTCTTTAGGAAAATTCC
Source organism: Phalanger gymnotis (assembly GCA_028646595.1). Lineage (NCBI taxonomy): Eukaryota > Metazoa > Chordata > Mammalia > Diprotodontia > Phalangeridae > Phalanger > Phalanger gymnotis. The sequence goes on from CM053623.1 coordinate 365,821,874, forward strand.
AGACAATGCCACATGCCAACCTCACAGGGACCAGCTGTTTATAAAGAGCTCAACAATTCTCAGATAAAATATAGACAAATAAAGTGGTGGTGACTAGGAAAGTACTGGAATCTGCAAACATCTATGCAGCTGTTTAATTTGATTTAATTTAACAAAAATTGAGGTAAGAGAGCAAACTGTTGTAATGAAATGCTTAAATAGTTATAAGAACAGGCTGAGAGATTGTGTGCTCCAGGAATAGGGAAGATGCTAGCGCCTATAAATGGAATGGGGCGGCCATTGTAAACATGTTACGCATCTTTGTCAGCAAGGATCTGGTGACTCAGACTTGCTAGTCACCATGGGGGTATCTTTAAGGCTGATAAATATTTGAAGTAGCGTCAATGTGACTTGGCCATCGAAACCACCTGTTGATGCAAGAGTGGATTTTATTTTGTAACTCTATCGTCCAGAAAACTGACCCTGCTAATGATGAGCTGGCAATCCCCCACCATTCACCACTCCTCAAGGTCATAGAATATACTGTAAAAATGGAAACTACTGTTTAGTCTGTAATCAGGGAGCATCTGGTAAACGGCATAGGTTCATTAAACCAATGGTACATTCACAGTCTTGATGGACACTATGATATCAACCTTAAAAAGTTATTATAGAACATTCTAGGCAGAAGATGACACCCGAGCTTTGTACATCTGCCACACCATACCCTCATGACCTATGAAAATCTGGTAGAACCTCCTATCTTAAAATATACTCTTTCTGGCCCATAGTCAACTTTACAATGCCTGTTTAGGTTTAGGGAGTTGGTTTATTTTTGAAATCTCTGGAAAATAACATTTTATAGCCCAATGGGTACAATCAGAGTTCAAGGAGAAAACTCTGACATCTTACTTCTCATTCAGTCTTAAGGGGATTTTTTTTTTTGGTACTGTACAGCTAAGAATGCGCACATTAGAAAACATAGTGATTTGCAACCACCAAAATCATCTATGTATTATTGTTAAACTTTGCGCAGAAACACTCTGCCTCTACTCTCCCACCAGTTCACTGTGCTAAAGGTTAAAATTTAAAAATGAGAAACATTAAATCGTTGGAATGATAACCCTATGCTTCTCTTCTTCTGGAAAGAGACAAGTCTCAGCTGTTTCTACAGTGATGACTGAGGTTCCATTCGGATGCAAATAAGCTAGAAAGCAAAATGTAGTGATCTAACAGGGAAAGGAGTCTAGGGAAAAATTAAAAGTCACCTGACGTTATTACAAAATTGAAGAGGAAGATTTTTTAAAAACAACTGTATGTTGATATCCAGTAACATCCACAGTGGGGAGTGGAGAAGAAATGTGGGGAAATACAAAGGGAAATGAAAAAGCGAATTGGCCCTAATTCCCCCACAGTTGTTTTAGAAAACCTCTAAGAAAACTTCTAGATGCTGAATCACAAGAAGAATGTAGATCTGGGGTCTGCTTATCAAATGAGGGGCCTTGAGTGACTGCATTCTGCCCAGCAACATTAGCAATAAACATTAAGGGAGTTACTGATTTTTTAAAGTCATTTTCCATCATGTGCAACTCTTTCTGACCCTTTTGGGGGTTTTCTTGGCAGAGATGGAGTGGTTTGCCATTTTCTTCTCCAGCTCATTTCACAAATGAGGAAAAGAGTTGAGTGACTTACCCAAGGTCACACAGCTAGTGTCTGAGTGTCTTCATACATTAGATGTGTCCATTAAGTACACTCATGATCAATAAATGATATGATTTCAACTTATTCTGATTCTCTGGTCACTCAGTAACTGGGATATTATAAATCCATGGAAAAGGTAGCTTTCTCTAGGTTCACATGGGCAACTGGGGGAGGATCTGCTTCTTCCCTCACTTCATCTAACATCCCATTTTTACAGAAGCAAAAGTAGACTATCACAGCCCTTATAAGCATGACGCTAACTGGGAGTCTGGCCTCAGACACTTACTAGCTGTATGACCCTGGGGAAGCAATTTACTTAACTCTACTTGCCTCAGTTTCCTCATCTGTGAAATGAGCTGGAGAAAGAAATGGCAAACTCCTGTAGTATCTCTGCCAAAAAAATCCCAAATAAGATTATGAAGAGTTGGGCAAGACTGAAAGGACTGAACAACAACGGGGAGTAACTGTAGCCTAAGACACAGCTCAGGGCTAACAGAGAATATGGGTGGGGTCACAGGATTGCATTCTTTGGTACTCGGGGTAAACATCAGTTCAATGACACCAGATGAATCTGATTGGCCTTTCTGTAAATTATTTTTCCATAAAAACAAGACGGAATAGGTGAGAAGACTAAAGAACCTAAATATAGAGTAGGTGATGACGTATTTAAAATATGTTATGGAAGTACTCTAGCAATGGCAATGTGGAACAGCGGAAAGGGCACTGGCACTAGAGTCAGAGGACTCGGGTTCAAATCCTGCCTATAGTGCTTAATACCTGTATGACCTTGGGCAAGTCAGCTGGCCTCAATTTTAAAAAGATTATTAATTTTTTCAAGTAATTCGCATTTATTTTCTTTCTCACCCCACTCCTTTGGTCAATGGAAAAAAAGAAAAACACTTGTGACAAATATGCATAGTCAAGAAAAACAAATTCCCACATTGACCATGTCCAAAAATTTGTGTCTCATCCTACAGATCTAGTCCATCAACACTATGTCAAGGGACAAGTAGCATAATTCAGCATCGGTCATCTGGAATCATGGTTAGTCATTTCATTTCTCAATTTCCTCATTTGTAAACTGAAGGGGTTAGATTAGATAACCTCTGAGGAGGAAGGGAATAAGCATTTATATGGTGCCTACTATGTGCAGGCACTGTGTGTAAGGGCTATCTGTGCCTGACCTGTGGTGGAGTCCTCAGAGTTTGGAATGGTTTGAGCAGCCACACTGACCCTGACATAGTGATGTCACTTTGGTCTTCTTCCAGTAGGAAGGACAACTATGTGCAGGCTCTGCACTGAGTGCTTTGCAAATATTATCTTAATATCTCATCACCTCACAATAACCCTCCGAAGTAGGTGCTATTACTATCCCCGTTCTACACTTGGGGAAACCGAAGCAAGTAACTTGCCCAAACTCACACAGCTAATGAGTATTTGAGCCCACATTTGAACTCAGGTCTTCCTGATTCCAGAGCCAATGTTCTATTCACTGTGCTCTGTTAGAAGCCTCTGAGGTCCACCCTAGATCTAAATCTATTATTGTATGGCATTGGGGATCAAGGTTACCTTCGTATACTGACGCATTCTGTACACCCCCACGCTTAAAAAACAGTCCTATTTCTCAGTATTTGGGGAGGCTCAGGAAGAGGCTGGACCTATGATTTCACCCATGTAGAGTACTTCTAGTAAGAAAATTCTCTCCATCAGTGCAGGTGGCAACTCATCTGCAACTTATGGTCTGTAGGAGTCACTGGGAAGTTAATTAAGTAGCTTGTTTGTGGTGTCACAGCTAGTATGCCTCAGAGTAGGACTCAAACTCATACCTGGCGCATGATTCATGATCAGTTCTCTCTCTACTAAGCTATGCTATCATTCGTGCTTTTCACAATCAATATTAAAAATTATGTGATTAAATGATTATAGATTCAGAGCTAGAAAGGCGCCTAAAAGCCTTGTAGTCTAACCCCTTGCTATTTATTTTATGGACATAAAAACTGCTGTACGGAGAGGTCTCCATCAATGCTTTAAAATTATCATTTATATTATATCTATATGTGATGTGTAAAAATTGGTCACTTGGTTTACTGTTATATCTGGAAACTACTGGTTTCAGGTAAAATGAAAGTATTATTAATATGAATGATCTTATTAATTATATATTCTTTTGTGAGTTTTATACATGTATTTTACACATATATAATCATATATGTCCTTTTGTGATTTTTATACATGCTTTTTCATTGTTTTCATAATTTCAAATACATTTTTGTTTAGCACATATGATTACCAAAAGTCTTTTATATTTGTTATTAATGTTTTTATTAGGATTCTTTGAAGACATCATCTTCAGTTTTCAACATCCCCATATGATAATGGTCCCTCAAGTCTTTCCCCACTCCAATCTATTCTCCACTCAAATGTGAAAGTGATCTTCCTAAAATGCATACCTGACCATATTAACCCCTGCCCAATTCAATAGATTTCAATGGCTCCATATCATTTCCAGGATCAAATATAAAATCGTCTGGTCCTTTCTAACCTTTCCAGTCTTCTTATCCTACCTTACTCCCTTGCACTGTCTCCTTTATGATCCAATAACCCTGGCCTCCTTGCTCTTCCTCACATACCATACTCTCCTAACTCTGAGCATTTCACTGGCTGTCAGAGTGAGAGTGATTAAACATTTGTTAAGGGCCTACTATGTGCCAGGCACTATGCTAAGTAAGCACTGGGGATACAAAGACAATCCTCGTCTCCAAGGAGTTGACAGTCTGATGGGAAAAGACAACATATATACAGGATGTCTCTAAAGTCTAGACACAGGAAATCTCATTAACATCTCATTAACCATTTCACCAGACCTTAGCCCCCTTGACTTCTTTTTCTGGGGTATGCTAAAGGAGAAGGCATACTCAATGAAAATCACAGATGCAACACACTTCATTGAATGCATAAGGAGTGAATGTGCTAAAACTGACAGCAACGTGGAGTTATTGCATCAAGTTCATGTGAATCTTGCAAAGTGCATCAACCTATGCATAACAAAATGATGGAAATCATATTTAAAATGTTATTTGTTAATATTCCAATTAAATAAAATGTTGTTGAAAATTTCATTTATTTCATTCTTGAAAATATGCATTTTTTCCTATATGTCCAGACTTTAAGAACACCCTGTAGAAAGAAGTTGAAAAGAGGAGAGCAGGGAACCCACCAGAGGCATTATGAAGTCCTGTAGCTGGAGTGGGAAATGGTCTGCAGATTACAGAGCTGACTTCTTGCAGAATGATGAGTTCCTGTACATGAGGAAATCCAGATCAGCCTGGTGAGAAATGACAAGCTGAATTCACCGGGTGCCCTTCTTAAATGATGGAGAATCTGGGAAGAGCTCTACAATGTCCAACCTCCATCTTCAAATGGAGGGAGAAGGATGAGGAAGTGTGACTTTCAGACATGGCTGTCCTCCATGCCTGAAACCTCTCTATCTACATCTCTGCCTCCTGGCTTCCTTTGGTTCCTCCAAGTCTCAGCTAATATTCCACCTTCTAAAAGAAATCTTTCCCAGACCTCTTTAATTTTAGTGTCTTCTATCTGACACCACCTCCAACTAACTCTCTAGATATATTATACAGACATAGTGTCCGTATATATATATATATGCAGATATATATATATCTGCATATATATATATATGGACTAGCATGGGCTCCCCGCCAAGTACCACCAAAAACCTATAAAAAATGGCTCTGAACCAATTCGAGAACTGCAGAACCCACAAAACAGCAGAGGGAGGCAGGGCTCCAGCCCAGGACAGCCTGGATGGTATCTGGGTAAGGTCTATCCCGCACAGAGCTGGGAGCAGAGCAGAGCAGAGCAGAGCCCAGTGTGGGCGGGGCAGACCAACCAGACCAGGAGCCAGGTGGAGCATGCCCTAGTGCCCTGAATCAGTGAGCTGTGGCAGTTACCAGACTTCTCAACCCACAAACACCAAAAACAACAGAGAAGGTTGGTGGGAAAAGCTGCTGGGGACAGAGAGTTTGTGGTTGGGCCACACACCTCCCCCCCCACCGGGGGGCAGTGGAGGTGGGGCAGCTACAGAACTACAGCTGCACTTGCTTCTGGCCCCAGGCCCACCTGGTGGGAGGAATTAAGTGGCTGTACAGAGCAGGAATGAAGAGCCTGCTGAAGATCTAAGTCCAGTCCAGGTTGGGGGTTCTTGGGGAAGGAGGGATGCTGGTGTGGCAGAGCTGGCGCATCCCCCCCTCCCAAGCTTGGAACATAGAACTCTGTACTCTACAAGCAGTCATACCCCACTGAAAAACTCAAAGGTCAAGTAAGTTGGCTGGGAACATGGCCAGGCAGCCAAAATGCACCCAGATTCAGTCTCAGACTTTGGAATCTTTCTTTGGT
>CM053623.1:365828466-365845392 GCA_028646595.1 Phalanger gymnotis
TCTATGTTCCACGCTTGGGCGGATGCGCTGCCTCACCAGCACTCCTCCTTCCCCAAGAGCCCCTTACCCGGACTGGGCTTAAATCTTCAGCAGGCTCTTCACTCCTGCTCTGATCAGCCACTTAATTCCTCCCACCAGGTGGGCCTGGGGCCAGAAGCAACTGCAGCCATAGTTCTAAAGCTGCCCCACCTCCACTGCGGCAGTGGCCGAACCGCAAACTCAGTCCCGCAGCTTTTCCCACTAACCTTCTCTGTTGTCTTTGCTCTTTGTGGGTTGAGAGGTCTGGTGGATGCCACAGCTCAGTAATTCAGGATACTAGGGCACTCTCCCCTCGTCTCCTGGTCTGGTAGGTCCGCATCTGGTCTTTTTGCGCCGTGCGCACTGGGCTCAGCTCCGCTCCCCTCAGCTGGGGGCTGGGAGCTCCATGCGGGACAGATCTTACCCAGAGACCATCCAGGCTGTCCTGGGCTGGAGCCCTGCTTCCCTCTGCCACTTTTTGGGTTCTGCAGCTCTAGAATTGGTTCAGAGCCATTTTTTTTATAGGTTTTTGGAGGGACTTGGTGGGGAGCTCACGCCAGTCACTGCTTCCTGGCCGCCATCTTGGCTCCGCCCCCTTCTGCTTTCCTTCTAATAACCTTGGCCACATTGATTTTGTCTGTGCCAAAACTTTGTCATTCAACGTAATCAAAATTATCTGTTTTACATCCCATAATGCTTTCTATTTCTTGTTTTGTCATAAATTCTTCTCTCATCTACAAATCTGATAGGTAAAATATTCCATGCTCCCCTAATCTGCTTACCTTTTATGTCTAAATCATGTACACAATTTGACCTTATCTCAGTATAAGATGTGAAATGTTGGTCTATACCTAGTTTTTGCCAAACTGCTTTCTAGTTTTTCAGCAGTTTTTTGCAAATAGTGATTTCTTGTCCCAAAATCTTGGATCTTTGGGTTTGTCAAACACTAGATTATTATGGTCATTTACTACTGTGCATTGTATACCTAATCATTTCCACTGACCCACCACTCTATTTCTTAGCCAGAATAGGATTATTTTGATGATTACCACTTTGTAATCAGTTTGAGATCTGGTACTGTTATGCCACCTTCTTTCACATTTTTTTCATTGATTCCTTTGACATTCTTGACCTTTAGTTCTTCTATATAGTTTATATATTATACTCTTTACTGTATTACATTACTCTACTATGTCTTGCCATTCCATACTTATTAGATGGCTGCTCTTTATACAGGGTTGTGCTAGATGTTGAGAAAGAAATAAAACTGAAATAAACCACTGTCCCTGACTCCGAACCCATCCCTCTCTTCTCCTATTATTAAATTCTTCTTGGAATCTCCATTTTGAAGGAGGGTCCAGATCAGTTATCATTCATTCTCTAGACCTTGCCACCATGCCTCAGCTACCTTCTCCCTCCATCTCTGCAATCCCTTCTCCCATTGATGAGTTTTTTCTTGAACCTCCATTTTGAGAAGAGACCATGCCACCTTACAAGTGTCCCTTTTCAGTTCTTTCATATTTGTCTTCTCCCATGAGAATGTAAGCGCCTTTGAGGGCAGGGTCTATCTTTCTTTTTTGCTCATATTTGTATTAAACACATACTTAATAAATACTTGTAGATTTGCCTTACCTTTGATAGAATTTTACAGAAATGTTAAAGAGCACCATTACTTTACTCTTCCACAGAGCTACAAATTTATAGACCATAAGAAATGTGAACTATTTTTATTTGGATGGGTGTGGAAGTATTTATTTCACCTTTACCTAGAAAAAGGTAAATTAAAGAGATTTCCCCAATTCAAAACATCATTCTGAATATATGTAATAACACACAGTTTTCATTTACACAGAACTTTTATGATTCTCTTCACAATAAATAACTACTCATTTCAAAAGCCCAATGAGATAGAACTATTTGGATTTTACACATAAAGAAACTGAGGCTCATAAAGATTAAGTGACTTGCCCACAATCCCACAACTTTGAGGAAAAGCCATGACTTGAACTCAGATCTTTTCAATCTTTTCCCTACTCTTTCTTGGATATTGTATGCACAGATCTGCACTACTGAGTCAACTCTAAGTAAATTGGGTCAATCTAAGCAACACTGTGCAGCAGGAAAAATGTGCCACTGAACATTTCTCTACCTTATTCTGCTTCATTCTCCCCTTCCCAAAGAAAACACATCCCTTTTCAAGGGTTAACCAAATCTAAGGTGTCTAATATACTCATGCTATTCCCCTCACTCCAACCAGGGTCGCCAAATACAGTGTATAAAAACAAATCTTCCGACCATTTATAAAACTCACCCGCATAGATGTTATGGTCCACAATCTTTGTTCTTACCTGTAACTTTCTGCTAGGTCCATCACAGGCTAACTGATTTTCCTTAGCAAATTTCTTTCTCTGGCTGTAACTATTATCTTTTTTTTCCCCATAACTTTACTTTATTCCACTAATTTTTTGCTCTCTATTTTTTTCTAGTAAATATATCCTTCAATCTGTTTTTCTGTCACCATCTGTCAGCAATTCTTCTCCATCTTTTCCCAATGAGATCTACATGTGGTCATTCATTTTACACATATTTGCTGAATATCTACTATGCATAGGGCTTCCTCTCACTTCTCAAACTATTTCTTGTCTGTCCAGATAAAGGGAACTTTAGATTGGCATAGACAAACCTGTGTCTGAGGTGACTTTCAGTGGCACAGGAGCTGGTGTGACCAAGAAAGACACAGAGAATGAGGACAGGCATTGCAGGTACTCTGCCAGGTGGCCAATGCTCAGGGAAACATTTGCCTAGGGGTGTTCCTGATATTATCTTTACCAAAAGATACAGCCCACTAGCCAAGAAGGCTCCTGGTGTGGATCTGGAAGGCTACCAAAATATTTCTTGCTCCCTCTCCCTCAAGAGATGGGAAATGGTAGGTCAAGGAAAACAGCTGTCATCACCTCCCCTCCTTCATTTCTTCAAACTTTCTAGGAAACCCAGCTTTTACTGACTCCTGATTTAGATAAATACTCCATGTGCAGCAACTAGTTATAACTGCATAGGGATCTATAAGTGGGGTTAATGTTTAAAGATGGTGGTCTTCTGACTCCACATTCCACATTACTATACCATACGAACAGGCAGTTTTCAGAGGAAGAAATCAATAACCATGTAAAATTATCCAAATTACTAATAAGCAGAAAAATGCAAATTAAATCAAGTCTGAAGTTGCACGTGACATCCATCAGATTGGCAAAGGTGTCAAAAAAGCAAATTGACAAATGTTGGAGGAGTTACAAGGAAACCATATTAACACACTGTTAGTTCAGCTATAAATTCATCCAGTCATCCTCGGAATTAGTTTTCAATCATCGTCCAAAGTTAATAAACTGCTCATACCCTTTGACCCAGCAATACCACTACTAAGCTTAATTCCTTCAAAGATCCAAGAAAAAGGAAAGAACCCAACCATACAAAAATATGTATATCAGCGATTTTTGTGGTGGTAAGGAACTGAAAACAAAGAATGCCCCTCATTTGGAGTATGGATAAACAACTGATGGTATATGATGGATATGAAATACTATAGTGCTGTAAGAAATGATGACAAGGTGCTTTTGGAGAAACCTGTTTAGACCTACGTGAACCGATGCAGAGGGAAGTGAGCACGACCAGGAGAACAATCTGTACAATAAGAACTACACTGCAAAGACGGACAGCTTTGACTTTCAAAAACACAGGTCAATGAAATGACCAACCACAATTCCAGAGTACTTATGATGAAACATGCTACTCACCTCCTCACAGAGAGGTAATAAGATTCAGGGGGCAGAACGAGACATAATTTTTGTTCATAGACAATGTTGGAATTTATTTTGCTGACTATGCATTTTTATTACAAGAGGTTTGGTTTTTTTTTTAAAATGGGGGTGAGGTGGGGGTGAAATGGGTTTTTAATTAAAAAATTAAATTTTTATAAAAAAAGAAAGAGGGTGTCCAAAAATATCAGTTCCTTCAGAGAGATCATAATGTAGGACTGAAAAAAGGTCTTTGGATTTATTGGTTAGTAGATCACTAATACAGTCTGGGAGAATAGTATCAGCAAAGTGGTAAATATACATTCCCTACTGCAGGACATTGAAAGGTGAGTGATAGTGAAATAAAAAATTATTTGCCTTATTGGAACTCATCTCCTTCCAAACTGACCTCCCCTTGTGACAAGGAAAAAGAATTTACAATAATATCAGATCCAGTAACCACATCTGACAATGTATATCACATTCTGTCCTTACCTATCTGCCAAGAAGAGGGAGATAGGACTCACTGCATGTTCTCTAGGACCTTCCCTGGTTTATTAGTTTGTTTTCAAGAAGTCTGCCAGTGATGAGTAGAAGAAACAGCAGGTCAAGAAAATTGCAGAGTAGACTGAAGATTTTTTTTTAGGCAAGGACAGACATGAGCATGTTTGTAGGCTAAGAAAAGAAGGCACCGGTAAAGAGGGAGAGATTGAAGATGTAAGAAAGAGAGAGGATAAATGATGAGGCAAGGTCTTTGGGAGTGTGTGTGTGTGTGCGCGTGTGTGAAAGAGAGAGACAGACAGACAGATGGGGAGACAGAGACAGAGAAACTGAGATAGAGGCAGCTAGGTGGCACAGTGATTAGAGCACTGGCCCTGGAGTCAAGAGAACTTGAGTTCAAATCCAGCCTCAGACACTTGACACACTTACTAGCTGTGTGACCTTGGGAAAGTCACTTAACCCCAATTACCTTGCCTTCCCCCCCTCTAAAAAAAAACAAAAAACCAGAGACAGAGAGAGAGTTTAAGAGAATCAGATAAAGATTACATTGAGATGACAGTCTCAGAAAGAAAAGCAAGAAGAAATAGAAAAAAAAAATTCTGGGTTGGTAAGAAGGCTGTGGCTACAGAAACATTTTGAGGTGGTAATGGAAAGGTGAAGGAGTTCATACCAGATTACTTCTGTTTTCCCAGTTCAGTAGGAAGAGAGTGAAGCAGGAGTGGGGAACCTGTGGCTTCGTGGCCACACAGACCCTCTAGGTCCTCAAGTTTGGCCCTTTGACTGAATCCAAACTTCACAGAACAAATCCCCTTAATAAACAGATTTGTTCAGTAAAACTTGGACTCAGTCAAAAGCCCATACCCAAGGACCTAGAAGGCCACATGTGGCCTCAAGGACACAGGTTCCTCACCTGTGAGTGAGGGGATGAGAGTGAGGTTGGAAGTTCCAGTATGGAAGGGGTTTGTAATGAGATCTATGGGGAATATAATAGGAATTCCACAAGAGATGAATGAAATGGATTATTGAGCAACAGCAAGGGCCCTGTTGAGTTTGAATGCGGTGAATGCATAGAAGATCCAATCAGCATGAATTGGTGACTTTCTTTTCCTCCAGCAACACTTAGCAGCCTGAGAACAGAAGGAAATAAATAAATCTATGACCTTTCTCCTCAAACCACAATTAAACAAAATGGCTTTTCCCTGTTCTTTCTCTCAATGTAGTCTATAAAAGAGGTGTCAAATGTCTGTATAAAGGTCAGTGAGGAATCAGATTAAAATGTAATTGGGAAATATTTAACAAAACAAATAAAAAGACAACTTTACATTTTAAAACTAAATGCTGTTCACAGGGATCCTTAAGTACAGATTAGTGGTCCCCCCTTTCCCCATTTCTATTTGAGTTTGACATCAGAGGTCTACAATCTCTCTGTTAACCTGATAAAGTAGCAATCTCTACTTCTAAGGAAGTTGAGGCTGGTAGAACTCTTGAACTTGGGAGTTCTGAGCTTCTGTAAGGTTAAAGACTTAGACTGCCTAAGAAGGGGTGAACCAGGAAGAAAAAGAGGTTAAAGTTCCTTCATGATCAGCAGTGGGATTGGGCCCATGAGTGGACAGAGAAGAGAGGAGAGAAAGAAAAAATTTGAACTAGATGATTTGAAAAGTCTCTCCCAGCTCCAAATCTATGAATTCAACACCCCCCTGCAAGATTTCCTAAAAATCTGTATCTCGAGCCTATTGTTTACACTTTGTGTTTCATGACTTGACACAAAAAGGCTTTTGCTCCTGTAGAATAAGAAACAGAAAGTATACAGTAAAGGTGCTTCCCCCTCCCCCATTGTCTTAAGTACCTATTATGCCGTATAACAGAGAGAGTGCTGGCTCTGGAGTCCTGTCTGGGTCCAAATATGAAGCTAATTCCCTGTGTGGTCTGAGCAAATCCCTTAACTTCTCTGGGCCTCAGTCTTCTCATCTGTGAAATGAAGGGGTTTACCTCAAAAGTCTCTGACTCCCTTCTAGCTCAAGACCTATAATAGTCATAGATCAAGGTAGGTTTTTTTCTTGTAAATACAAAAATAAAAACTTCAGGTGCACTAGCCTATCTTACCAAATGAGGGTAATTTCTGTTAATAAAATAACTTTTCTTGGAAAAGCTGGATGCAGCAGCTGCAAACAGGATTTATCATGAAAATCAGGGTGCCCTGGAAGTTCTTCTACCATCACTACTCTAATCAGAGCTGATCTGGTTACTCAGGAAGCCAATGGGTAGGTTCTCTACAATGTCAGGGAGGTGTGGAGACACCAGGGCCATGCCTGGGGCAAAATGCCCAAACTGTACAACAAGCGAGTGTCACACAGAAGGTGGAAACAGAGCATGGAACAAGGCTGCTGAATCAAGCAGAAAACAGATGTGGGAAAACCAGTACCTGGGAGACATTGGCAAAATTCTAGGCAGGGACAGGCTAGGAAAATGTGCCTTTAGAAAATAAAATGCTGCAGCAAATCGAACCAGAGAGAAGGAATGACTACACAAGGACGGAAGAAAAGACAGGATGTGACTAGGAAATGAGATGTCATAAAGAGTCATTTTCCTTCTGTGAAATACAATGCGGCATAACTAGTGTGTGAAGGGAAGACCAGGAAGGGGATGGACATAATCTATCCCAGAGCCACACAAGTGTAACCCAGAAAATGCATGGGAATTACTCGAAGTGACTGGCCAGGTACAAACTCCTCCATCCCCAAACTCAAAATAAGAAAGCTAGAAGTTCAGGGGCATAAGAAGTGAGCCCCTTGACCTTGTTCTGACTTGACCTTGGATGTATAAACACATCTTAGCGAAGGATTCAGAACACAATTCCCATTCTCTTTCTTTCTACTTTATGGCAAACCGTATATATTTACAGTGAAATCAGGAAATAGGAGAGAATGGCAATTAAATCTTCACTAAAGACCAGAAGGCATCAGAATCAGTATGTAAGATTGTCTAGAATGGGGATTTACCAAAAAATGCATCTGGATTAGAGTTCCAGGAAGTATCCCCACTGTTCATCAAAGGCCAAATGAGGCAAGAGCTGAAACAGGTGTTAAGTCTGTGAAGTCATTAAGTACACATGCAGCTCCTTGTAACAGCCTGGATTTAAACAGTGAGGTTACAAGTCCAGATCAAGTCCATGTGCTGTGCCTCACAAACGATGCACACTCATTTCCTCCAAGGTTATATCAAATGAGATAATCTGTAAAGCGCTTTGTAAGCTTAAACAAACACATTAATAAATGCCTCTGTTATGAATGCAGGTGGTATATTCAGAACAATGAAGTTACCAAATGAGTGTACTGTGTCTGGGCGAAAGATAGAGGGATCCCCACGCTCCAAATCTCTACCCATCAGTCTCTACACTAATGGCACTAATAGGTACTATATATAAGAAAAATACCTCCTTGGAAAATTAACAGTAATCAATACTGAAGAAAGTAAGCATGGCTTGGGTTAAATACTCTCAGGTGTGAATGCTGAAGACCAAATCGAAATATATATGCAGACACATTCCAAGGAACATTTGTGTGTGAATATCTGAAAAAATAAACTGGATGAAGAGCAATTTACACAAATTCATAACATTTCCATCTTCAGGGAATAACCCTAAACCTTTGGAGATCTGGTAGTGAAGGGTAATAAGTACTGGTCACCACCAGACCATGCTGTCTGCCTTTCCGGCACCCTCATCACCTTCAAAGCTCTCTCACTGGAACACCGGACTCTGCCTTTATGACCCCTGGCTCTGATTGGTGAGCTTTAACCGTACCTTATTACAACTAGGGCCTCCGTGTCACTTCCCAGCCATCTCCACACGAATCTGAGGAGCCCCCCTCTCCTTTTTACCCCTCATTTATATGCTGTCTTGCTCATTTAGAATATAAGCTTCCTGAGGTCAGGGGCTATCTTGCATGCTTAAATTTGAATTTCTGGCATTTATTAGAATAGTGCCCGGCACATAATAAGCATTTAATAAATGCTTTATCTCTCTAACCAGATGTCACTGTCACAGAAAGGACAAGAGCCTGGACTGATCACATATAATATTTCTGACATTCTAGTGCTTTTTGTCTCCAACAAATAGGAGTATAAAGATAAAATACGGTATGGAAGATTTCATTCTGCAGCTAGCAAAAGGAAATGCTCCCCCCTCCAAAAGTGTCAAAATAAGTAATATAAGGGATGAAAGAGCAAATTCATTTCAGGACTTACGTTAAATCTCTTCTTCCCCACACTATCATGTATGAATAAAGGCCTTTGTGATTTTCGTTGGCACTGTCAAAAGTAGTTCTTTTTTCTTCTAGTGCCTCTATCAGATAATAAATTCCTTCAGATTGGAGACCTTGTCTTACTCATCCCAGCATTCCCCATAAGTCTTATATATAGGAAACCCTCAACAAACATTTCTTGAATTGAATAGAACTTAATTGAATCTCACGCCAGGATACCAGGTGCAATCACTGTACTTTCAAGTGCCAATGTGCTGAGTTGATGAGGGGGGACTAGATCTGCTGCCACTTGTGTGACCTTAGGAAAATCATTTAATCTCTCAGACTCAATTTCCTCCTTTTTTGTTTTCTCTATCAGACCAGCTGATCTGTAAGGTTCCATCCTGCTCCAAATTTATAATCCTGTTATTAACTGTTGTGATTGACAAGGGTCTGTTCACTGAGATGGGTATCCTTTCCCACACATCAGCTTGGTTGGGCATATATGGTCAGTACACAGGCACAGAGAGAAAAAGAGTTCAGAAATAAAGAGTATTTCTTCATTTAGGGATCTATCACATTTCCCCCTTACGCTGATACCATTTTGTCCCCAAATGAGGCATATAAGACAATGAGCCAAGGGACATAGGTTTTAGTATTGCTCGTACCACTAATTATCTGTGTGGCCTTGGAAAAGTTGCTTTACATCTCTGTGTTCTCACAATTAAGAAGGCAGAGCAATTGAGCTACGGGGACAGGAAGGCAATAACTACTAAGCAGGAACATCAGCTTCTTTCCAACACTGAGTCCACCTCTTGGCAGTTTATAAAAGCAGAGCTAGCTTAGGTCTCTGGACTGGTGGTCCCTAAGCTGGTATTTATAAGGTGACTGTAATAGTCACAATTGGATGTATGGGCAGGAAAAAGAGATTAGGGTGGGAGTTCCTTATGTTGCTCTGGTGAAGTTTCATTGCCTGGAGGGCTTTCCCTGTGGGTGTGTGTGTTTGTTCTACTGTTCTACTGGTCTCTGGAAGAAGGTCCCTTGTACTGTGAGCTGCAGAAGGTCTTAGGTAGAGAATACAGAGAAGGGAATGGGTAGTGATGGCTCTTGCAAAAAGGCCAAGGACAAGCATCTACTTTGACAGCACCTTCTGAGCTGTTCTCTCAGGTCTCCCTCTGTGTTAGAGGTCATAGAACCCTGAGTGCTGCACTCACACATATCTACTATTTGGGCTTTGGTTTTATCTTTTGTAAAGAAAGGATTAGATTTGATTATTGCAAAATTACCTTCCATCTCGAAAACTCTATGATCTCACGATTCCATGGAGCAAAGGACTAATTTGAGTGTCAGGTGTTCACGGATAACAGTGATTGTTTGCTAGTTGTCCCTGGGCCGCTGATGACTATTTGGTAGTCAATCACTAATACTGTGGATAGGCTAAAAGGAAAGGGTACATCTGCTCCAAGAGGAACAAGCAAATAGCAGATGCAAGACCCTTAACTCCTTTGTTTACAAAGACACTATTCATCAAGATCCCATCTGAGCTGCCTAGGAACATAAAGGCATCTCCAACCAGAATACCAGACCGAACAACTCTGAGCCTAAAGCTAAGCTCTTATTTTTGTCTTTTCTACTTAAAGGCACCAACTGTATGTTAACAATACAAAGTAAGCGCCACATTCAAGAATATCACTCCTTGTTTACCATTCAACATTAGCATTTCCTACCAAAGCTAGACTGTCCTTAGAGACAGTCAATGACATCCCATAGATTCTTTACTTAGAAGACAGCATGGAAAAAAATCCCATGGGTTTCCTTCCCCACAAGAAATGGGCTTCCACTTCTGCTGTTCTATTAAACATTATTCAGGTCTCTTTGAGATTCTGGTTATAGTTGCATACTTATTAGCTATGTGATCTTGTATAGGCTGAATAATGTCTCTGTGCCTGTTTCCTCATCTGTAAGATGTGGACGACAATACCTGGAGCATCTACCTCAAGGGTTATCATGAGGAAAGTGCCTTATAAATCTTAAAGTATTACGTTAATATTATTTACTATTGATACTATGAGCTAGTATATTTTATTATGAGCTATACTGTCTTGCTTCGTCTAACATTATTTTGGTCTTACCTGAACTAAATAAAGATTTTGGACTTCCAACCTATGTGAAAATCGCAAATTCAATGAACTTTTGTCAGGTGTGTCCTCTGCACAAGGTACTGTGCTACAAAGACAAAAAAAAATTCCTGGCCTCAAAAAATTATATTTTACAAGAGAAGAGAAAAGAAGGAATACAATATGTACACAGATAAGATAGTGAGAGAGTGAGAGAGGTAGGCAAAGATGAAATTGCTCAAGTCAAGAATTTCCACTGCTCGAGGCCAAGTAGGAGAGATGGTCACTGAACTTAGGTGGTTGGGCCTTGGACAACAGTTATCTCCCAAAACTGAAGTCTTCCAGTTTGCTAGAATGTGACAAGAGAGTGGCTTGGGCTCCACTCACAAAGCTGTAGGATGCTCTCTATACCATGTGGACATCCAAAAGGAAGACTCTGGTGAAGGTATCCAGGCCTGAAAATGGCAAGCAATAACCGTTACAATAAAGAAGATTGCTGGTATTTTGACAGTTTAGCAGCAAATGGTTGCAGATGGAACAGTCATTTAGAATCTAATGCTTGTGTACAGTCAGTGATCATTGGCTGATTGGAGCAATAGCGAAATAACACTAAATGAATAGAAAGGAAAAAGGCAAAGAGAAGGTAGCACTGTGGATGAACGATATAGAAGCTCTCACTTGAACTGTGTAAACAAGGTATCAATGCTACAAATAGGAAATATCTGAAGGTAAAAATAGGGATTTTTTTATTTCCCAGGGAAGTCAGGTTGATATATAAAATAGTTGCCACAATGAAGAGAACTAAAGAAGACAGAAACCAGCCTAATCTTACTAAGGCGGCAGCTAGGGTGACCCAACGGATAGAGCACTGGAATCAGGAAATCCTGAGTTCAAATCCAGCCTTGGACACTTATTATCTGCGTGATCTTGAGTAAGTCTCTTAATCTCTGTTTGCCTCAGTTTCCTCATCTGTAAAATGAGAATAATTATAGCACTTACCTTCCAGGGTTGCTGGGAGGATCAAATGAGATAATATTTATAAAGTACTCAGCACAGCATCTGGCACATCGTAATCGCTATACAAATGTTAGCTATTATTATTATTACACCTAGCACAGTGCCTGGCATATTGTGGATGCTAAATAAATGCTTGTTTCCTTCCCTTCTAAGCCCAGTGATAATTGAGCTCTGGAACAAAAGTGTTCTTTAGAGATCCTACAACAATGTGAAAGAAATTGGCCAAACCATGGCAGGACTGGGAGCGAGGGGAGGTAGGGAAGGAGGGAATGGATGAGTATGAACAAAAAAACATAATACCCAGAGTATGAGATACAACTAGACAGTTTGTTGAACTAGTCCATCAAATGGTATACTGCGGACAAGCAGTGAAGAGTGATGAAAAATGGGGTCTAGAACTAAACAGCCAAAATCAGGCTGGATTGCATTTGGGAATTATGCAATATTTTTGTTTGTTTTGTTTTGTTTTGTTGTTGGAGGAGGAGGGAAGGCAGGACAATTGGGGCTAAGTGACTTGCCCAAGGTCACACAGCTAGGAAGTATGAAGTGTCGGAGATCAGATTTGAATTCAAGTCCTCCTGACTCTAGGGCCGGTGCTCTAGTCAGTGTGCCACCTAGCTGCCCCTTATGCAATATTTTTAATAGGCTCTATCTATCTATCTATCTATCTATCTATCTATCTATCTATCTATCTATCTATCTATCTATCTACAGGGCATCTAGGTGGTACAGTGGATAGAGCAACAAGCCTGGAGTCAGGAAGACCTCAGTTTAAATCCAGCCTCAAACACTAGCTGTGTGACTTTGGGCAAATCACATAACCTCTGTTTGCCTCAGTTTCCTTATCTATAAAATAGGGATAATAATAGTACCTACCTCACAGGGCAGCTATGAGGGTTCCTTATGTTGCTCTGGTGAAGTTTCATTACCAGGAGTGCCTTCTCTGTGGGTCTATGTTCTTGTTCCACTGTTGTGTGGGTATCTGGAAGATACCTGGCACACAGTAATCACTATATAATGTTAGCTATTATTATTATTATCACTTGTTCCTAGCCACAGCCATCTTTGTAATAACACCCACAGGTGATCCCATATGGCTATAAATCATAGACACAATGATCACGAACGAACTCAAATTGCAGACAATTCAAAGAGCAATGAAAAGATGATGGTGGGCATAAGTAGGTTGTACCATGTTACCTATGATGCCCCCTCATCCCCCCCCTCCAGTAAGAATGGAAATAAAAGGCTTCCTGGAGGGATCTGTGATGATAAATCCTGAGTTTTAAAGTATCAGCTTTCAAAAAGAAATATTTAGCTCAATAAATAAATAAACGGCTTAACTGTTGGCCAAAAGTTTAGAAGCTCCTACAGGCACGCCAATAAGCCCTTTCCTACCAAGATATCTCTAAGCCTGGCCAAAAGCATTCTTACAAACTGTACTTTTTGACAGGTATGATGTAAATATAAGGCTGAATCCAGATGACTCAGGTATGAAGAAAGTATGGAAAATTGTTTTAATCTTGCCTTTTAATGTCACCTAACGGCAGGTGCTAAATATGAAGATTTTACCCTTGACGTTTCTCCCAGTTCTTTCTGACATATAAAATTAATTTTAGGGGAAATAATAATTTTCTATTTACTTCCACAGAAAGGAGAAAACCCCTCAGAAATAAGGAAAAAACTATAATCACAGATGTAAGAAAGAACTAAGATACAACATTGATGTTTTGTATAGTTGTGTGTCTTCTACAAATACAAGCTGAATACTTTATACTGCCTCTTTCTTTTGAGATATCAATAAAATATGGAGTAATTTTATATTTCCTAAGCTTTATTTTGTGCTTCATCATAGGCCAATATTTACTTATTGGGCAGATTTTTTTTCTTAGAGAGGGCTAACTCATGGCCCTCCTGGTGTATAAAGTCCAGAGATAATTTCTATCATTATCACAAAAATGTGTATGTATGTATGTATGTATGTATGTACATGTGTATATACGCTAGGTGGTGGTGGGTAGAGTGTTGACTTGGAGTCAGGAAGACCTGAGTTCAAATCTAGCCTCAGACGCTTATTAGCTATGACCCTAAGCAAGTCACTTAACCCTGTTTGCCTCAGTTTGTCATCTGTAAAATAAGCTGTAGCAGGAAATGGTAAACCACTCCATTAGCTTTGCCAAGAAAACCCCAAATGGGGTCATAAAGACTCAGATACAACTGAACAACAACAACAATACACAAACTTATTCTAAATAAGTCATTCTACACTCCCTTTATCTTTAAATCTTAAGGTCTAGCATCTACAGAAGAATAGAAAATGACCATTTATGTTGTCTGGACAAAAAAGACATTGGGTTCTGTTACTTATTAATAAATTTTTTACAAGTTAAATAACTAGATTCTATATGAATAATTTTGGATATTTTTCCTACTATGATAGTTTAATAGAATAAGGAAATTAGAACTAGGAAACATCTTTTAAATGATAGAACTTAATTTAGTATTCAAATTCAAACTAATAATTAAAATGGTAACTATTATTGAATATTTGAGGGGAAAATTTTGATGTTAAATGACTGACTCAATGGCATGTTTTCACTTAAATGAAGCAAACTTTAACCCATGCATCTTTATATAACTACAATCATGAACTGAAGCTCTCCCGTAATCATCAGATTCTAAAAAATGTTCTACAATGCCAGGCTTTGACATGGCCTATTTAATGAATACCAATGGCTGCTGCTGCTGGCAGTTTTAAAAATCTACCAATGAAGATACTCAACCTTCCTTATGAGCAAATATCAAGAATAGAGTTACAAAGACATTTCCATGGATTCATATTCTGCTTGTAGACATCCTTCTGCAGTTACATTTCATTTTCAAAACTATGTTCATACTAGGTTTTAAAAAAAGCTCCTCAGCTACTGCCTAATACAAGAATGATCAAATACAGGCATTCTCTGGGCCTAAAAAACTTCCCATCATCTTAAAGTTCCTCCGTTACAGAGAGTTACAAATAAGAGATTCTGAATAAAGGCAAAGTGCCCAGTGCCCTCTATTTTCCCTCACACCTACCTAAACTGAAGCAATCACTGTATAATGCAGCCATCTCTACTAGATGATTGAAATTTAAAAGCAATGCTTTCTTCTGATTTTAAAGCATTTCTCTCATGAACAGGTTTATTTTTTTTAGAAGTAATGACACCATACTAGGATTGTCTTCTCTAGAAAGTGAGGGTAAAAGGTTTTTGTGAAGATATTTTGTTTAGGGATTTTTTTATTAGCTAAATGAAACTGTGGAATATCAAGTTCAGATTCCTGAGTCACATATAAACAGGCTGTACAGAGCAACTGTCAGTCATTTTATTTATTGTTTAACAATTCCTATATGCTGGTTGTTGTTTTAACATAGACTAACATTGATTTAACTGACAAGTTAATGAATTGAAAATTCTCTCTAGAATATTTACTACAAGTCTTTTATTGTAAATGGCCTTACCCTGTCGACTCTTACCATCCCCCACACACCTCCTAGTAGATCAGTTTCAGGGCCGTTATTGTTAACCATATTAAAATTTTAGAACACAAAGTGGTGGTTTCTAAGTTTTCTTTAATGTTTTGAATCAATGGCAATTTGGGGACTTAGACATTTTGCCTTTTAAAATCCACAAGTCAAAACATAATCATGATTGTAGATTGTGAACTTCTAAAAACCAAATGAGAATGTTTTCATTTGACTCGGATGCCATTCTGTTTACTAACAACCCAGAGTAGAAACTATAGTATGTATGGCTGGCTGTTTTGGGATCCATCGGCCGCTATCTACTTTCATTCAAGAACACAGGCTGAGATCTCGCCACTTCAGAGCCCCAGAAGAAAGAGATTCTACTACTAAAGGAAAACCACGGTAAGGATGGGGTGCGGGAAGCCACAGAAAGCATCCAGCTACTGAGCGAAGCGAGGCTTCCAGGTCGCAAGGTTTGACAAACAGGGAGAACGGCGGTCGAGTGTCAGTCATCCCAGCCCGCAGATTTCACCACTCATCCCAGTTTAGTTGGGGGCTGGGACTTCTGTGACAAATGGCTTGGCAGGCATAGGTTAAACAAAGCAATGCAGCTCTGGTGGGTTACGGTTCGTGTGGAGTCAAAGTCGGATTGAGATCCCAGAGAGTGATTCTCCCCGCAACATCCCCACCCCACCCCCATCTCCATACACCCATGGAAAGCAAACGAACCCAGAATACTCCTGGAAGATAATGCCACAAAAGGAATGGAGACAATTAATTAAGGAAATCAACTCTAACATCAAGGGCTGGGTCTGCAGCCCAAGGAGCATCTCTGTGAAATAAAGCCTTCTACAGATTTCCTTTTTTTTTCTCCGACAGCAATAAACGCGCTCGCACACACAAAACACGCAGCCACCTCGCCCCGCGGGGGAAAGAAGACAGACTTACTCTTCTTGCTTAGTTGTGCTCTTTTGCTCCAACCCCGGTGGCTCCCGCGCGCCCCGTCGTCCCGCGACTTCCCTGCTCTCTCGCGCACTGACGCTTACCTAGGCAGCACCAGGCGCCCCGACACTCGGAGCGGATCGATACCGCTGCAAGATCCCCCTTCCATACACACCCCTTCCCCACCCCCTATTCCCACCATACACACCCTTGCAAAGAGCCCGAGGCAGCCTCTTCCAACAGCCGAGACAGCCCCGAAAAGTCCAGCAGGCTTGGAGCCGGAGCAGAAGGATGCCCACGGACAAGGTCACCGAGCAGAGGCGCGTAGCAGGGGCTGCAGTCGGGGAGGTCTGGAGCGGGAGGAGCCCAGCCCGGCTCCGCTATTGTTTCAGATCGGTTCCTGGCACGCGAGGATCTCTTACCTTCTCCCCGGCTCCGCTCTGCTTTTCCCTCTCGGCTCCTCCGCACTGAGGAGGGGTGACCGGGTGGTTTCCTTCCCGGGTGGCCAGACGCCCCGAGAGCGGAGCCGAGCCCAGCCGCAGCGCAGCCCGCTTCTCAGCGAGCCGCACTAGCCTCCATGGCGCTTCCCGCTCCGGCCACACCACGGCACTGCAAACTCGGTCTGTCGGAGATCACATGCTCCCCCTCGCCAGCCCACTGATCCCGACTCAGACAAGGAAAATGCACTGCCCTGCCCCTCCAGCCCACGGACCCAGCAGCCCTTCTCCTCGACGACGCTGGGACCGCTACGGGGGCCTTGGAAGATCCAGGAGTCAGTCTCATATGGCAAGCCG
>CM053623.1:365845892-365864377 GCA_028646595.1 Phalanger gymnotis
GGAGCAAGTGGAAGCTAGTGACTTTATGAGAATTCAAGATATTATAAAACAGAACCAAAGGAATGAAAAAATGGAAGACCATGTGAAATATCTCACTGGAAAAACCACTGACTTGGAAAATAGATGCAGGAGAGATAATTTAAAAATTATTGGACTACCTGAAAGCCATGATCAAAAAAAGAGCCTAGACATCATCTTTTAAGAAATTATCAAAGAAAACTGTCCTGATATTCTAGAGCCAGAGGATAAAATAGAAATTGAAAAAGTCCACCAATCGCCTCCTGAAAAAGATCTCCAAAAGAAAACTCCTAGGAATATTGTTGCCAAACTCCAGAGCTCCTAGATCAAGGAGAAAATACTGCAAGCAGCCAGAAACAATTTGAGTATTGTGGAAACACAATCAGGGTAACACAAGATCTAGCAGTTGCTACATTAAGGGATTGAAGGGCTTGGAATATGATATTCCAGAGGTAATGGAGCTAGGATTAAAACCAAGAATCACCTACCCAGCAAAACTGAGTATTATGCTCCAAGGCAAAATATGGATTTTCAATAAAATAGAGGACTTTCAAGCTTTCTCAGTGAAAAGACCAGAGCTGAATAGAAAATCTGATTTTCAAACACAAGAATCAAGAGAAGCATGAAAAGGTAAACAGGAAAGAGAAATCATAAGGGATTTACTAAAGTAGAACTGTTTTGTTTACATTCCTACATGGAAAAATGATATGTATAATTCATGAGACCTCAGTATTAGGTATTAGGGTAGATGAAGGGAATATACATACACACACACACACACACACACACACACAGAGGGCACAGGGTGAGTTGAATATAAAGTGATAATATCTAAAAAAATAAAATCAAATTAAGGGATGAGAGAGGAATATATTGAGAGAGGGAGAAAGAGAGAGATAAAATGGGGTAAATTATCTCACATAAAAGTTGCAAGAAAAAGCAGTTCATTGGAAGGGGAAAGGGGACAAAGTCAAGGGAGAAAATCAAATAAAGGAGGATAGTATAGGAAGGAGCAAAATATAATTAAGTCTTTCACAACATGAGTATTGTGGAAGGGTTATACAAAATGATATGCACGTGGCCCATGTTGAATTGCTTGACTTCTTAGGGAGGGAGGGTGGGTGGGTGGGAAGGGAAGAGGGGAGAGAATTTGGAACTCAAAGTTTTAAAAACAGCTGTTCAAAAACAAAAAAATAAAAGCTTTTGAATGCAACTAGGAAGTAAGATATGCAGGCAATGAGGCATAGAAATCTATGTTGCCCTACTAAAAAGTAAGGGAAAAGGGGATGGGGGGAGTGGAGTGACAGAAGGGAGTGCTGATTGGGGAACGGGGCAGTCAGAATATATGCCATTTTGGAGTGGGGGGGAGGGTAGAAATGGGGATAAAATTTGTAATTCAAACTCTTGTGGAAATCATCAATGCTGAAAACTAAAAATATTAAATAATTTTTTTAAAGAGTTTGAAGGCTTATTATATTACTCAGTAATAATTCATGTATCATTTTAAGGAATTTGAAAAGTGCTAGGTACAGTAAATATTGAATATCACAGAAAACATTGAGAATGTCATTATCGTGTAACGAATTTAAAGATGTTATTGGAGCCAGAAGACAAGTTCAAGGTTTTCCCAAGTTCAAGGCAGTTCTATCACCTTTAATTTCCTCTCTGACTTGTCTGAAAGCTCCTCAGACTCCTTTGCTTGATCTTTGTACAAGTCATGCCCACTTACCATAGGGATCCCCCAAAGTCCAGTCCTGAGCCCTCTTCTTTTTCTTCCATACAATTTCACTTGGGGATCTCATCAGCTTCCATGGATTCAATTATCATAACTTCTCTACTGACTTTTAATCTCACCTCTCCAAATGCCTACTGGACATCTTATAGAAATTTTAAACCCAACACATACAAAAGAAAACTTTCTCCTTTAACCCTTTCCTCTTTGTTTGCTTTCACTGTTGAAGTGAACAATTCTCGCAGTTACCCAGGCCCACAACTTAAGTATCATTCTTGACTCCTCACTTTTTCACCCCTCACCCCCATAGCCAATCTCTTGCCAAGCCCTGTTGACTCTACTTTTGTAACATCTCTTGTACACACTTCCTTCTATCTTCTGATTGCCAAAACTCAGGCCCAGACCCCTCACCTGGTGACTGGACTATTTCGATAGCCTTCTGGTTGGTCTTCCTAACCCCTCTCTCCCTTCTAGTCCATTCTCCACTCAGCTCCCAAATTGATCTCCCTCAAGTGCAGGTCTCGCCACTTCAATCTCCTGCTCCATGAACTCCAGTGGCTCACTATCATACTAGGATCAAATATAAAATCCCGTTTGGCTTTTAGTCTTTCATAATCTGGCTCCTTCCTTCCTTTCCAGTCTTTTTATACTTTTACTCCTTTTCCACATCTTCTGATGCAGTGACACTGACCTCCTTCCCATTCCTTACACAAGACACTTTATCCTATGGAGCATTTTCACTGGCTGTAACCTATGCTTGGTATTCCCTCCCTCCTGGCTTCCTTGCCTTCATGGCTAGTCGCAAATCCAACCTGCTATGAGAAACCTTTCCTGATACCACGTAATGCCTTCCATCTGTTGTTTATAATTTAACCTATGTCTATTATTTGTACATAGTTGTTGACATTTTTCTCTCCCATTGGACTACGAGTGCTCCTTGAAAGCTTGAACTGATTTCCACACACACCCTTTTTTTTGTTTTGGAGGCAATTAGGAGTTAAGTGGCTTGCCCAGGGTCAAACAGTTAGTAAATATCTGAGGTCACATTTGAACTCAGGTCCTCCTCACTTCAGGACCAGTGTTCTATGCACTGCACCACATAGTTGCTCCTCCCACTCTTTTTAAAAATATCCTCAGGGTCAGTGACAGTGGTTGACATACAGTAAGGCACTTAAAAACAAATAATAGTGACATCTTTCAATCTAAGAAAATAAAAGGGATAGACACAATAATCAAAATAGAGTGTGAAAAAAAACCAGCAAGCAATCTGAATATTGTGATAGGAATTGATGTGGGTTGAACAATAGGCATTTAAAGTTTAGTCACTCACTAATGTGACTCCCAGTTTGAGAAAATGGATGTAAACAATTATTTTGCTGAGGACGTGGTGGCAAGTTGTATTATTTTTACAGGCCTATAAATTTACTTCTAACTTGTTCTCCTATGGATTTTTTTATTCTTCCTTATCCTCTCATATCTGAACAGATTTCAGACTTTGAGTGACCTCATTCCTCTCCAGGTTGCCTTCTGGGTTTCTTCTATCATGTCCCAGAAACCTCTTCCTCCTGGAAGCTCCCTCCCTCTGGTCCCATGGCCTCTCCCTCTGATTGGATGACTGTTCCTAGAACTTTCAATGAAGAAGTGCCCAGGCCAACCACATCTCATTCCTCCCCAGATTACACTTAGGACATTCTTTATCATGCTCCCAGGACTTTTGCTCTCCACCCCCATTCCCCTTTCAGCTTCTCTTTATGTGTTGTCTTTCACCCAATTAGAGAGTAAGTTCCTACAAGGCAGGGATTGTTTTTCTGCTTGAATTTCGTATTCCCGGAGCTTAATTTAGTGCCTGGCACATAGTAAGCCTTAATAAATGCTTGACTGTTTGCTGACTTTCTCTAATTACTTCACAGGCAGTCACTACTACTTTTTTCTTCTGCTGTGGTCAACCAATCTAGTGGATTGTTCAATCTTTTTCCTTGGAAAATCAAATCTTGTCCATTTCACATTTTTAGCTTTTCTGAATGTTGAGTGACTCCTAATAATAACATCTGTTTAGCACTCACATACTCTTCAAAGTTTTCATATGCAGTGTCTCAACTGATTTTACCTAATGTCAACTTGTCCATTCCCCCCTCCCCCCAGCTACCTGACATTCTCCTCTAGAGGAAATTAAACTCTACTCTTTGTTCAATATACCCATTATATTGCCTTACCTGTCTTCCAAGGACCAAACCTGGACAACATACTCTAATCTTTAGTTCCTTTAAAACAAATATTTTATCAGCAGCCTATTATTTTTTTTGTTACTCTGTATCTACCTCTAAGACATATTTTTCCAACTTTGTTTCCAGTCATCTGAGACCACAGTTCCTATAATCTACTTTTCACTTGCTATCATGTGGTCTCTTGTTCTCTTCAAAAATTAACAATCACATTAATAAACAGGTATCAAATGACATTTTCTTATTTTCCACTACAAAACCATGATAATGAACTAATGTGCTTAGTTACCATTTATTTGTATATTTTTGAATGGCTTTCACAAAAGAAGTAAATAAAAACAACAATCAGGCATAGTAGTCTTACATATATTTATATTTGACTTGTAGCCTATTCATGTTTTAACGGATCTGTGTAAGAAGAGGACCTGTTATATTTTAGTAAGAATATTGTAAATTATATCAAACTCATATATATATATATGTATATGCATATACATATACATATATATGTATATGTGGTGCAAATAAAATGAAATGAGCAAAAGACTTCATCTTTTTTCAAATATCTGCAACAAACTGCATGATTTTAAAATAAATATTTAGGATCAGAATACATTGTATTTTAAAAGACAAAACAGTACTGCTTCTTCCACTTATGACATCATGGTTTTAAAATATAAATAAAAATAAGAATTACAATTGAAGATATAAAAATAAAACAGCTAATTCCTTATTGTTACATTGAAGGGTAGATAAAATGGAACAAAAGTATTATTTTTCTTATTCTGTGTACAATTACATATTAAATGTTTTGCCTATAACACTGGGAACAATATGATTTCTCTTGCTTGTATTTTGCAACAATCCTAGAATTCATATTAGTGAAATACCATATGAGTAACTACTATATCAAATAAGGTAGAAAAATAAGCCATACTACACATGCATATATCTGTACTGAGCTATTACAAAGGTCAGATATGGAACATTTAAAGATTTTTTTTAAATGGAAAAACGCTATACAACAAAAATTTATTTATTAAACTATAGTGGGAAGTGGGAATCCAAATAATTGGTTAGGCTCTTCTATTATTTTTCTATACTACTTTTTACTATTTTACTGCAATAAATTTTAAGCATCTGCTTTTTTTCAATGTGTGTGGCTTTTTTACTATTATAGTAATTGAAGTATTTTTAAAAATTTCATTTGTTACTACTTGCACATGCCTAAATTCTTTGAAAGCATAACTTGAAAACTTTAAATAAATTACAATAAACAACCTCAGAAGAAAAAAGAAATGATAAGCCCTGCTAGAGGTACGTTGGAATTTTAAACTACTTGACTATATTTACCTTGTACAGTTTTTAAATCTTAAAGATTTCCAGTTCATTCACTGAAGAATTTCATTTGGAAAATTTTCTAGAGCTTTCCTTTTTATGAAAGCTCATTTAGAAGAAATTCTTTTTAGATTCATTTTGGAAAAATCTGCATTGTGAAAAAAATGTTCACATGATAACATAAAATGTTATAAAATTCTATAAATAATATATAAATATACACCATCATCACAAGACTTCTCATTGATAATACAAAAATATTTTAGAATGTGTCATTATTTACTTCACATAGACTCTTGTACTACATAAAACCTGAATAAATCCATCACCACTCCATTCCAGTGATAGGTAGCAAACGCCTGTGAATTGTTCATTTTACATTTGAAGAAAAAAATTAAGGGCAATGCAAAGCATTAAGGTTGACCACTCTTCACAAAATGTGTGCAAATTATGAATTATAAACACAGATATGAAAAATGCAAACACACTTAAAAAATTCTATGTATACATATTTATATTAGAGTGTTTATAAAAACACAGGCAATCAAAGCAAAATATGCATATTCTTACATATATTAGTTCACAGTATAAATAAACTTTGGGGAGTTATTTGATTTAAAAACAGTGAAAACAACACAAATATCCTATCATTTATCAGAACTAGTACATATTCTGTCTATATCATGCCAATGAAAATGTATACAAGCACATTAAAAAAATTCTCTCTCCACATAAATATTCATTGATTTAAAGAAAACTTTACGGAGGTAGAATCCATGTTAAGCTTCATGATTTTCAGGAATAAGTACTTCAAAGCCAGTTAATATTTCCAGTACTGTTCCTGTATTAAAAGACCCATATGGCCTGGTTTTTGAAGACAACAACTCTGTTGGGGAAAAATTTTGCAGTTATTCACCATATTGGGAGAAGAAATTAGTCAGAAATTTCTTAATTGAATCAAATCTCAGCTGCAGATAAAATAATATGACCAGAGCTAAAGAATTTATATTTGAATGTCTCTCTCTGAGCTATTAAAAATGATTATAGAACATCCTATACGAGGCTGTTTTAAAACTCTTAAAATTGATTTCAAGTTCTATTTGTAGTACACTTATGACTATATATGTACACATAATGGGTGTGGTAGCTGTATGGCCTGCTGACCCAGAAAAATTGTTAAGGACAAAGTGCAATAAACTTGGTCTTCGAATTAAATGTTTTGTTTAATTAAATATTTTGCTTGGCAGTTTATGTACACACATATATGAATTACCAGTTTAAAAAAGTTAAAACATAATAAAATCAATATTAAAAATAGATGGGACACAATTTCAGTGCTTTATTCAAAAGGTATTTTAGGATCCTTTAGGCTTTAGGGTTATCTTTACAAGTATCGAAGCCTTTTATAACAGACATTATTAGATGACCTTAGATTTGTATATTGTTTTAAGGTTTTCAAAACATTTTTACCTACGGTATCTCACATGATCCTCACAAATACCATGTAAGGTATGAGGGCAGGTATTATTCTCTCCTTTTGAGAGAGCAGGAAGCTGATGTTCCAAGAGCCGTGACTGCCAACTATATGGATAGTAAGAGGCTGACTCAGACACTCTACCAACTAGTCAAAAGCTAGAACAGCAAACTATTATAAGAAAAGTAGATCCTCAGATATTAAACATTAAGTACTTTACATTAAATATATCATGTAACACATGTATATTTATCATATCTGAAACAATAACACAAAATTGTAAGGGCTTTGCTTCCAATGTAGAGGTAACTTGAGAATAGGAATAGGCAACCTGTGGCACCTGCCACTCATTTTATCTTTCTCATCTCTTCTTACTTTTATTCTCTGGATTCTGGAGAGCCTCTCTAGGGATGACAAAATTCTGAACAGTAAAATGAAGAAGCTGGGGTCACAGAGGAGGTTTTTTTTCCAATGCAATCTGAAGTGAAGGACATCAGAAAAGAAATTAGGTTTGGGAAACAGCTAACTTAGGAAATTATACTGGATTTGGCTATGATTTGGCTTTCTGAACCATGGCACAGGAGAGTAAAGGGCTTCTGGTTAGGGGTGGAGTGCATCCAAGGAAGCCTGGGAATACCTTAGCTACTAGAGAATGGCTGATTTGATTAAAAGGGCTTTAAATGAAAAAGGGAGGATACAGGAGAAAAGCGTTCAGATAGAACTGTTACACCAGGCACTATAGAGCACACTAAGAATGACAGAAGAAATAGCAGGAGAGACTCTACAATTTATAGGAAACAATGAAGGGGGCAGGGAATGTGATGGCATAGCACGATCAAGAACAGTTTGCTAAGGATCAAAAGAGGCAATAGAGTACTTGGAGTCAAGTACAGCATGCCAGGCCAGACCAGCTGAAATAAATGGATAATGAATCACTGACATATCTAGGCTGGCATGAAGGAAGAGTACAGTCAAGATAGGGGAGTTCATCTGTGAGGAATGCTCTCTGTTTAAGAAAAAACACAACAGCTGAGAAAGTCTTGACAGTCACCATTCAGAAGGTAAAAATCATGAAAAGATACTGATATTTGGGACCTGATTCTGATTTTTCTTTTGTTTATTTTTTGGAAGGGAGAAGGCAGGGCAATTGGGGTTAAGTGACTTGCCCAAGGTCACACAGCTAGTAAGTGTGTCAAGTATCTGAGGTAAGGTTTGAACTCAGGTCTTTCTGACTCCAGGGGCTGTACTCTACTCACTGCGCCACCTAGCTGCCCCTCTGATTCTGATTAATAAGGAAAAAGGAGCTGGTGAAAAGACGATAATCTTACCATTCCTACTGGCTATCATCCTCTCTCTCTTTTTCTCTTCTCGGATAAATACTCCGGAAAAGCCATATATATTTCTTGCCTCAGCTGTGTTTTCACTCTCTTCTAAACTTTCATCATTCTAGCTTCGGAATTCATTGCTCAAATTAAATGGCTCTTTTCAAAATCACCAGTGATTTTATAATTGCCATATCTACTGGCCTTTTCTCAACTCTGATCCTTCTTGTAACTCTCTGCAGCATTTTACATTTTTAATTACTTAGTTCTGCATACTTACTTCTCTCTGGGCACTTGCAACATTTTTCCTCCTAGGTTTTCCTCCCGTTTGCCTGCTTCTCAGTTTCCTTTGAGGAATCTTTAGCCACATTATTCTCAATAACAATGGGTATACCCAAGGCTCTCTCTGGCGCTCTCTTTTCTGGATGCCTCCTCACTTGATGAGTTCATCAACTCTGATATGTCCAATTATCATCTATGTCAATATGTGATATATCTAAATATCCATTCCTAATCTCTATCTAGAGCTATTTCTGTATCACAACTTGAATACCACAATATCACAAACTTCTATATCACAACTGAAATAAAGGTCCTGTGGGCATACATGTCTAAAACTCATTATCTTTTTCCAAACCTTCCCCTCTTTCCAACATCCCCTATTTCTGTAAAAGTGTACCACACCATCTGTCCAGTCATCCAGGTTATCAAAAATAGTGCCATCTTCAACTCCCTGATTTCATCCCAAGTAATCTAATTATGGAAAAATTATACTGTTTCTACTTTCACAACTCTTCTATAGATCTCATTCTTTCTACTCTCCCAGCCATCACTTCTTACCTGGATTATTGCATTGCTTCTAATCTCTCTCCTCTAATCCATCCATCACATAACTACCTAAGTGACTTTTCCTGAAGTACAGGTCTGACCATCAAATGCAGGTCACTTGATAAACTTCAGTGGTTCTCTCCTATCTCTAAGACCAATTACAGATCCTCAGGCACTTACAGCTATTCACAATGTGGCTCCTTCTCATATTTTTAGCCTTTTTAATACTGTTCCCCTCAACATACTACATAGTACAGGCACAAAGGCGTACTTGCTGTTTCTCACACACAATACTCTATCACTTTGGTTGTCCCTCATGCTTAGAAAACTCTCTCTCCTCACCTCCTCCTCTCTGAATACCTGGTGTCAGGAGGCCTTTCTTGGTCTCTCCCCTTCTCCCCTTGCCCAATGCCAATACCTTATCCTCTAAGGACACATAATACATAAAATGTACCTTAGATACAACTCTGTGTGTGTGTGTGTAATGCATACACATATTCATACAAAGCTTGTTGATTGATGATGAAACCTTGGAGAGGCAAGAACAATGTCATCAGGGAATGTTAGGCACAACCTAACATATGGCCTATATTTTGACAGAATAGATGCCAAGGACTTCACATAAAGGATGGGTTCAAAGATCCAAATGCATAACTACAAGTTGTGACAAGAAAGAAATTCATATAAAAAAAGACCTAGAGGTTCTAATGGACTCAAAACTCAATATAAGTAGCAACTATGATGTAACAACTAAAAAACTATTGTGAACCTAGGCGAAATTAATATTAGTGTGTTGCCCAGAATGAGGAATTTGATAATCCTGCTGTACTAAGTGTTAGATGTCTGGGTAGTTCCGGGCAATTCACTTAAGAATGGTAAAGGAACTTGAGATCATGATTAAAAAAGGAGCAATTGAAAGAACTGGAAATAGCCTTGAGAAGACTTACATAGGACATGATGCAACCTACAAATATTTAAAGAGTTACCATGAAGAAAAGGGATTAGATTTGTTCTGCTTGGCCAAGGCGTATTCTTAAGGAAGTAGATTTCAGATCAACCTAAAAAAAATTTCCTAGCAATAAGAGCTGTCTAAAAATGGGATGAACACCTCAGTTGGGTAGGGAAGTTTTTAGGATTTACCAGTGGTAACACAGAGCCATGTTCTCTTCTAGTTTTTGGGACCATAATCCTTTTCTCAACAGGCCTTGCTTGGGGACACGGATGCTCAACTTGAGCAGCAAGTCACCAATTATTAATCTTCTAGTAAGATGGTGGGCAATTGGGCTTATCATCTACTCTACCACAGTACCTTAGGAACCACCAGGGTTTTCTATTAGCTCTGCAGCTGAACTCAACTAGACATACTTTTTTCTCTCTCTCCCCTAATTAGATTGCTGAAGAGCAAGTACTATCTTACTTTTCTTTTTGTATTCCTAGCACTTAACATAGCACATATTAAATGCTTTTCTATCCCTTTATCCACCCATTTATCCAACCAAACGATACAACATACACATATACAAGTGTTTCATTTCCTTACTAGAAACTCTGATATTTCTCTGATTATTGCTTCCTCTCATTTTATAGACCTATTCTTCATCCTCATCATGACTTCCAATTAGTACTTTTTAAAGCTTTGTTCTGACTTCACTTTCCTCACTTTCCATTCCCAATTTGTTAATCCCTTCATCTCTATACTGTCTTCTGCTCCTAAATCCCTAATCCCCCCACCCTATCACAATCCATCTCTTGTCAGACTTAAGCCCTGGGATTATACTCACGATCTGTCTCCTCTACTCCAACTTACAAGCTGCTGAACAGGGCGAAAAGTTCACACAACTGTGCTTACTAAGTACATTACAAATCCATGTCATCGAACTTCAACTGTTTTTGCTCCTTCCTAAATAATTCCCTATCTCATTCCCCACAGAAACTACTGCAAACCTCTTCTCTCCCCAAGTCGCCCATACCATGCCCTTAACCCCCTCTCAGCTGAGGACCTTGCCTCTTACTTTACTGAAACTATGTGACATAAATTCATTTTTCTTTCTCTTTGTCTCAAAACCCTTTTACATCATTTCCCACTTTCCCCTCCTTTCCCCTAGTTTCTGTCTAATGTGCATTTGATTACCCAACCTCCCATATTCTCCAGTTGACTGCAGCCCTTATTCACCTCTGCCACCCTTCTCAAGTCTCCAACCATTTCTTATCTATTGTTTCCTTCTCTCCTGCTACAGTCCTAGGCCCTCTTCTCTTCTCTTGATAACCTCATCATGACTTGCAAATAACTCTTGCAACTTTACGTTGTGGCCCAGGCTCTCTCCTGAGCTTAAATCCCAATTATTAAATTACCAATTATCTAATGAACCATTCAGACTAGATAAAATATCCATCTAAAACTCAACAAGTTAAAAAAAAACTCATTATTTTTCCCAAAAAATCTCTTCTAAACTGTCCTATTTCTGTTGAAGGGAACACTACTGCAGTTTTGTATCTTTGTATCTTTGAATCTTCACTCTCCCGCACTACAAAAATCTAATCATTTGTCAAATCTTGCCATTTCTATCTTCACAACTCTCACATGTGAACTACCTTAGTTCAGACCCTCGTTATCTCTTGCCTGTGTTCCTGCAATCCTCTCCTGATTTGTCTCCCTGCCTCAGGTCTATGACTCCGGTCCTCTCTACACAGTGCTGCTAGGTATTTTCCTTAAACAAATATTTGACCACATTACTCCTCTACCTCAATCAACTCCCGTACCTCTCTTTTGCTTCTAGTATCAAATGTAAATTTCTCGTTTAGCATTTAAAGCCCTTCATAACATTGCCCTAGTCTCTCTTTCTAGCCTCACAGAACATTATTCCTCCTCAACTGCCTGGGAAACAGTAGGCATTTAATAAATGCTGTACCCACTCTTTCCTCTTCCACATTCTCTGATCCATACAAACTGGCCTCCTCTTTGTTTCTTATACACATTCCATGTCTTGCTTATGTGCCTTTGCACTCGCTTTGTCGTCTACCTGGAATGCACATGTCCACCTCATAGAATTCCCCTCTTCCTTCAATGTGGCTCAGACAACACTTTCTACATGAAGGCTTTTCTGATTCTCTCAACTACTAATACCCTCCCTGCCAAATTACCATTTATTTAACCACTTTGTATTTATTTTTATTTATTCTCTTTATATTTATTCTGAAGGTATATATATATAGGTACTTGTTGTTTTACATATAAGGTTCTTTAGAATAGGAATTATTTCATTGATTGTTTTGCATCTCAAACACCTAACTGCATGGCACACAGAAGGTGCTTAATAAATGCTGACTGCATCAATATACAAAATATATACAAATCAAAAATAAGGATTTTCCTGTCTAACCTCTACCGGTCCTTATCCTTCACTCTATTTTTCCTTCAGGATCCAGATGAAGATGCACATCCCCCAAAGCTTTTCCTGACTCTGCTAGCCTACAGTGATCATTTTTAAAAAAAAACTTCTTTTTTTTTGAGGGGAGGAAGGCAGGGCAATTGGGATTAAGAGATTTGCCCAAGGTCACACAGCTAGTGTGTCAAGTGTCTGAGGCTGGATTTGAACTCAAGTGCTCCTGACTCCAGGGCCAGTGCTCTACTCACTGAGCCACCTACCTGCCCCCTATTTTTTACTTTTTCTCTGAGGAAATACTTAATGTCTATATCAGTCATTGGGCCTTTCCTTTGATGTTGCCTTGGGCTATCTCTAAAATTGTCTCATAACATCATTAAAATTTTCAAGTGTAATAAATTACTATCCACACTGTTAGCTCCACCTCTTCTATGAAGCTATGCCCAGTGCCCTCACCATGTGCTCCTCTTCTCTCAGACATCACATAGCACTTTGTCATGTAACTCTCTAATGCCCTTACTGAGTCATGCTATGTTATAACTCTTGGTGGTATTATCTTATCCCACTACTAGACCAGAAGGTTTTTACAGGCAAAGACCCTGGCTACTAAATATTGCTCAGTACCAAGGATGGTGCTTGACACATATAAAAAGTACTTAATGAAGATGGAGGCTGTCTCTTTAATTTTCATTTTAAATACTAGAAGTCTATGAATGTAGTTACAGGGGCAATCAATTATATTTTTTTGCATTTCTGCATAAGGCCTGTTATGGAATGGCAATATGGTGTTGTGATTAGATGACCAGATGACTTAGTCTGAAGATTAAGATTCCATTCTAAATTCTACTGTTCCTTCTGTATATGTCATTTTGGGCACATTATTTCACTTGTTCAAGCATCACTGCATTCAGGCATAAAATGAAATATAAAATGGGCTTAGTTCTGGCTCAGTTATGGCTTAGTGGCATAGCATAAGGTCCACAGCACCTGGAGTGAGGAAGTCCTAAATTCTAATCCTACCTCAGACACTCACTAGCTTTGGGACCCTAAGCAAGTTACTTACTCCTTCTTTCTTCATTTCCTCAACTCTAAAACAGAGCTAACAAGAGCACCTAATCTCACAGGGTGGTTGTGAGGAGTAAGTAAGCTAATCTATGGAAAGTCATTTGCAAACCTTTAAACACTGTTAACTATTATTATTAATAAAATGAGGATATTATTTGTACAACTCTACCTCACAGAGCTATTGTGAGAATTAAATGAGATAATATAGGAAAGTGTTTTTTTAACTGTAAAATGTAACAGAGTTATGGGTGGTTTTTATTATTATTACTGATATTAATACATGTTGAATGAAAGAAAAATGGCTTTAAAGTTTGTGTTCTAAAAGGAAAAAGCTTCAGTCTTCTTGGAAAATTCATGTATTACTTTTCTAAGCACACAACATAAGTGAACATATACATACACATACATAATACATACCTTTTTGTTACCTATTTCAGGTGTGAGTGATCTGGTGAATGTGAAGGAGACCTATGTGAAGGAGACCTACATGAAGGAGATCTATGTGAAGGAGATCTACATGGAGAAGAGGTCCACAAAGTTGTAGCAAGACCATGTCGACGCATTTCCTGGATTGCCCGTTCCCTGTTAATAATATAATAAATTTTGTCAAATCCGAGAGATTTATATTAAAAATCATCATTTTAATTTCTAATATTTTTCAGAGGTTGCCAAAATTAAAGATTTCAATTAAACAGGCAGATACCACACATATATTAGTCAAATCTGTCATGCAATGTTTAAAACATCAATGATAAATAGAGAAATAATTCTATTATATATATGGGAAAAACACAAATCCATGCTGTTCTACCCCTAATAATTCCT
Organism: Phalanger gymnotis; assembly: GCA_028646595.1. Taxonomy (NCBI): domain Eukaryota; kingdom Metazoa; phylum Chordata; class Mammalia; order Diprotodontia; family Phalangeridae; genus Phalanger; species Phalanger gymnotis. The sequence continues at coordinate 365,860,100 of CM053623.1, forward strand.
AGAAATAATATGTGGAATGAATTGAAAAGTATATAACCAATGTACTCATTTTGGTAATTTTGCCAATTGATATAGGTCACTGCCTAATCAAGAAATTTTAGAGTTGGAAAGGACCTTGGTGGCTATCTAGCTCAATCCATACTTGACAAGAATCCAATCTACAACATATCTCATATATGGACATCTAGTATTTGCCTGAAGATGTACAATGAGGGGGAGCCCACTGCTCTCCAGGGCAGTACATTCTGCATTTGGGTAGTTAAAGAATTCTTTAAAATAAGCCTAATTTTGCCTATCTCTTCCACCTACTGTTTTTAGCTTTCTGGAACCAAAGAGAGCAAGTCTAACTCCTCTTCTTGGTAACTAATCTACAAATACTTTAACATAGTTATCATGTTTTCCCCTCACCCCCCCCCCAAAAAAAAACCAAACCTCTTCACCAGGTGAAACATCCCTACAGTGCTTTAAACTGACCCTCATATGGAATAAACTCAGGAACCTTCACTACCCTGGTAGCCCTCCTATGTAAAATCTCCAGTTTATCAGTGACCTTCCTAAAATGTGTTGTCAATTCCTGAAAATAAAATTCTAGATGTGGCCTGATCAGGGCAAAACACACCTGGACTACAGCTCCTATTCCACTAATTGCATTGGATTCTTTTTGGCTATCATGTAACACTTGACTTACACTGAGCATGTTGTCCACTAAAACCTTTAGATCTTCTTCAGACAAATTACTTTTTAGCCAAATTTTTGACATATTTTCCTTGTGAAAGAGATTTGTTTTTTCAAGACTAGATCTTACGTTGTCTGAGATGAAATTGCAGCTTGGTGACCCCTATTTCCAGAGGCTCACCATATTGGTCACAGGCTTACTGAAGACACCTAATCAGTGTTAATTCCTACAGCAACTCACAACTCTCAAGCTCAAGCAATCCACCAGCCTAAGCCTCCATAGCAGAGACTACGAGTGTGTAGTCCAGAACTTAAAGGGACTTTTTTTGAACACAAGTATAAGACAATAAACTTCGGTGCCATATCACACCACTGATGAAGTCAGTTACAATTATTAATATGAAACATTAAACAAATGGACAAAATACACTAACATATGTTTTATATATATATATATGTATATGTATATATATGTATGTTCACAGTGTAGCATGGCCTCAATTTCAGTTAATAGTAATATTTTCATGTTCCAGCACCAGTGGTCTTTCAAAGCTACAAGTGGACAGAAGAACTATCAAAAACCACTAATACTTCTGCAAACACAACTTGTATGTTTATATTAATCTAAAAGTCAACAAAGTTAGTCATGGCCAAATGAGTCCAAAAAAATTTCTGTTCCTATTCTTTCTGCCTACATTTTCCTTAGCTACCCTGTACTCTCATCTCAGAACAATAACTAATATAATATTAGTTATTTATACTTAACTATGAATCCTTTTCAGCTCTGATTTTTGCTGGTAAATTGTTTCTAGGAATTATTAGGTGTGTAACAGGAAGGATTTGTTTTTCTCCCAGACAAAAGCCAGGGCCTAGAACTCATTGTCCTTGACCACAGGTTGGTTATCTCCGCTTCATTTTCTTCCTAAGAATAAGACTAGCTTTCTTCCCTAAGGCTTACACATGCTAGAGATTCTTCCTCCTGCAATCTCCAAATCTGTCTTTAATGAGTAATAATAATAATGCTGTTATACCCTGAATAGACCATCCACAGTCTCTGGTTCTGGAGTTATTGCCACTTTGAGTTTTCAAGCATTCAAAACACCTAAAGACTAATCTTTCTGTCTAGGGAAATAAGGAACAGCTGGACATGTTGCTAAGTTGTCTGTCAAGAGCTATGCTCAAAGGGTTATAAAACTGTGCACACCCTTTGACCCACCAATACTACTAGGTCTGTATCCCAAAGAGATCAAAGAAAAAGGAAAAATACTTGGAAAAATATTTATAGCAGCTCTTTTGTGGTAGCAAGGAACTGAAAATTGAGGGGTTACCCATCAACTGGGAAATGTCTGAATAAGTTGTGGTATCTGATTGTGATGGAGTACTATTGAGCTATAAGAAATAAGGAGGATACTTTCAGAAAAACCTGGGGAGATTTATATGAACTGATGAAAAGTGAAGTGAACAGAATCAGGAAAACATTGTATACAGTAACAGCAATACTGTATGATGATCAACTGTGAACAACTTAGCTATTCTCAGACCCATACAATGATCCAAGACAATTCTGAAGGATTTATGAGGAAAAATGCTATCCACTTTCAGAGAAAAAACTGGAGTCTAAAAACAGACTGAAGCATACTCTTTTTTACTTTATTTTTCTTTTTGGGGGAGGTCTGTGCTTTCTTTTGCATCATGGCTAATATGGAAATCTGTTTTACATGACTTCACATGTATAATCTATGTCAAATTACTTGCCTTCTCACGGATGGGGGAGGGGTGAAAAGGAGAGAAGTGGAACTCAAAATTTTATTTTTTTAAAACAGTATTTCTTTTTCTCTGATTACATGTAAAGACAATTTTCAACATTTGCTTTTTAAAAATTTTAAGTTTCAAACTTCCTCCCTCTCCATCCCCCTCCTTAAAAAGGTAAGAATTTTACATAGGTTATATATGTGCAATCACGTAAAACATATTTCCATATTAGTTATGTTGTGGAAGAAGAAACAGACCAAAAGAAAAAAAATCATGAAAAGATAAAGAAGTGAAAATAGTATGCTTTGATCTGCATTCAGATGCCATCAGTTCTTTCTCCGGATATGGACAGCATTTTCCATCATGAGTTCTTTGGTACTGTATTGGATCATTATATTGCTGAGAAGAGCCAAGTTATTCACAATTGATCATCACACAACAGCACAATTGCTGTTACTTTGTGCAACATTCTCCTGGTTCTGCTCACTTCACTTTGTATCAGTTCATGTAAGTATTTCCAGGTTTTCCTGAAATCATCCTGCTTGTCATTTCTTATAGCAAAATAGTGTTCTATTACATTCATATGTCACGACTTGTTCAGCCATTCCCCAATGTATGGGCATCCCCTCAATTTCCAATTCTTTGCCACAACAAAAAGAACTGCTATAGACATGTTCGTACATACAGGTCCTTTTTCCTTTTTTTCTGATTTCTTTGGGATACAGCCCTAGTATTTGTATTGCTGGATCAAAGGGTATGCACAGTTTGATTGCCCTTTGGGCATAAGAGCTAAATTTTAAAAAAGAATGTTAGATACATTTTTACATGTAATTAAGAAATATTTAATGAAATAAATAAAACTATATTGGGAAAAAAGTAATAGAAAAATGTTTAACAAAAATAAAAATGTTTTCCCTTAAGAGGAAATACACAGACAGAACAGCAAATCTTAGCCCTGTGCCAAAGGAAATCCCACCTAGGAACCTTTTCTTAATGAGTGTGAGTGTCAAACTCTGTATATGGATCACATGTACTCCCTATGGATTTGAGATCTCATTGATATGAATATTAATAGATTGTAATCTATGCCTGGCTGACTGTCCTATGTGACTCTCATCCCTGTCCCCCAATAAATTTTCCATGGTGAGGGGAGGGGACAGAACATGCCGGAGGCTTTCCTCAAATTCTCTTGATGTTGTGATAAATGGTACATGCTGATGTCCACGGACTCTTCCTTATTCTTGCTAAATGGCTGGCCTGTCTTTTATTTTTCTTGTCATGTATTTATGGGATAACATGCTTTATAGTAAGAATAATAGGCCTCTCTGTACTTAGCTACGCTGATCCGTGGAGAAGAAATATATTCTTTCTCCAGGACCATACTAAAAGCCTTTCCAATATGGTAGATTCTATGTGTTTATGCTATATGTGCATAGCCTTTAGGAACCCAGGGCCACTTCTATATCACAGTAAAGCATCAGAGTAGGATTTTGTGGAAGACAGACTATGATTATTAAATTATAGATAGTACCTGGAAAAGAAACAAACATAAAAGTTGCAGAAATTTTTAAAAATAGGTCAAATTGCATGAAAGTATACTCACTATAGGCATTTCTACAATCTGCTTGTCACTAAGCTGATACAATACAGTAAGTATTATTATATACGTAGAAAAGATTAACCTTGTTTTAAGTTTTATTTGTTTACAATACAAAACTATTTATGGCTCAATATTAGCAGTTATTACTCATATATCCTAATCATTTGTTAATGTAACATTGTCACTTGCCTACAACTTAAAAAATTAGAGAGTATATTGATTTATACTACAAATTTCTTCTTACCGTTCAA
>CM053623.1:365864877-365877547 GCA_028646595.1 Phalanger gymnotis
AAAGGGGAGGATAATGTTTTCCCAATAATGAGCTTCCTAGGGAATTGTGGAAAAGTCAGGGAACTTAAAGTAGTTATGCCAGGACAAGATGCCTGCTGTGGTAATATGCAGACCAGGATTTAGTGAGGCAGACAATCTTCAGGGCACCTTTTCTAGCTCCTTCCTCTTGCCAGGAGATGAGCAATGAAGTCCTTAAAAAGGCTGCTGCCAAATCCCACTGCTGCTTCAGTCCAGTGAGAAGACAACCTTATGGCCTCGGCCACCTATGTGCAGGATTGTGACTACAGCTCCCAGTGTATCTACACCTGCTGCTTCATCATTTGCCCATCATCACAGGACTTTGAGAATACAGAACCAATGAATCCTGTATTCCTTGGAGACAGGAAGGTAGCAACTGTCTTCAAAATTAGAGCAGGAATGGAATAAGACAAAGGCTGCATTCAGTAATCCCAAGAAGCAGCAGATGCTGATTCTGCCTAACCACCTGAAGTATAGGACAAGAATGGAGGGAGAAACTGGAGGCCTAAAAACATGCCATCTCAGGCACCTGTCTAGGGTCTGACAGAAAGTTCATAGAAACCAAAGTGTGCCTATTCTCCCGCCCTGGAGGTTACATAGGACAAGGAAGCAAGCAAATCTTATATGTCCCCTATCTCAGGACACTGAGTCCAAATTCAAGGTGTCTACTATGCCAGTAAAATAGCAGTGGTCAGAGAATAGGTGACTAAGAATATAATAAAAAAGCCAAAACAAGGGGGCAGCTAGATGGCACAATGAGTACAGCACTGGCCCCGGAGTCAGGAGGACTCGAGTTGAAATCCAGCCTCAGATACCTGACATGCTTACTAGCTGTGTGACCTTAGGCAAGTCACTTATCCCCAATTGCCCTGCCTTCCCCCCTCCAAAAAAAAAAAAAAAGCCAAAACATCAAAGTTATCAAGACAAAAGAACAGCCTAGCAGATGGATAAACCAACAGCAAGCAATGAATCAAAATGAAGAATGAACAAAACTAAAAAGTAAAAATAAAATTGGCAAATATTACAATATAAAGGAAATTAATCGATAGTACCTAATGAAAGAAAGAATCCTATAAACCCTTCAGAAATCATAGCTTAACAACAACGAAATCTTATAAGGCTCCAGTCAGATTCAGGCAGTCGATAAACATTTATTAATCACCTAATGTGTCAAGCAGTGTATGAAGCATTAAGGACACAAAGAAAGGCAAAAATTTATTCCTGCCCTCATGTAGCTATTATTCTAATAGGGGAGGCATCATGCAAATGACTATGTACTAACAAGATATATACAGACTAACTCGGAGATGATCTAAAGAGAAAAAAACTATAATTGGTGGGGAACAGAAAAGGCTTCCTACTTAAAGTAGGAAATCAAGGAAGCTGGGGTAGCCAGAAGGTAGAGATGAGAAAATTCTAAGCAGGGAGTAAAAGCCAGGAAAATAAAATCCATAAAAAAATAAAAAAGGAATTTAAGTTAAAAAAAAAGTTCTCAATGCAGAAAACTATCTTTTTTTTTTACACACAGAAGAATACCTTTTTGTTTAGAGTCACTTTTTAAAGGTATTTTGAGGGGTTTGGGGGAGAGCTCACACAAGTTCCTGTCTTTTCTCCACCATAGTGGCTCTGCTTCCCAGAAAGCTATCTTCAACGAAGAATTTAAAACACAATTGTTTTTCATGATGGGCAGTCTCTCTGAAGAATTAAAAGATATTTGGAACATAAAAACACTAACAGACCTTCAAATATAAAAGAAAGCTAATTTTAATAAAAGGATTGTATTTTTTCACTTTTTTATTCTTTGTTTTTAAGGATGGTCTTCTAGGTAGGAAGAGGAGTATAATGGAAACTGCAAATGTAAAAACAAAAGAAATCAATAAAACACATTCAACTCTCTTTAAAAAAATGGATTTTTCCACAAGAAATAACTAGAAATCATGTCAACATGCATTTACTAATTATTTATTCTGTGCCAGGTCATGTGCTAAGCTCTGGGGCTACAAAGAAAGGAAAAAACAGTCCCTGCTCTCAAGGAGCCCCAAGTTAAGGGAAGAAACAATATACAAACAACTATGTATAAATAAGCTATATAAGGGGTAAACTGTAGGTAATCTCAAAAAAAAAAAAGCTATTAGCTCTGAAGAAGACTGGAAAAAGTTTATCGTAGAAGGTAGGATTTTAACCAAGGAAGGAAGAAAGCCAGGAGGTATAGATGAGGATGGAGAGCATTCCAGACATGGAGTACAGCCAGAGAAAATGCACTTGATTATAGGACACCCGCAGTGTCTGTGTTCAATCAAACTAATAAGGAAACACTAACTGATTGACCAGTATGGAGCTAGTTTTCAGATAAGATATATAGGTTGCTTGAGATGTATAATTGTGAGAAAAATTCTTGCATCAATCTTCAGATCTGACTAGGTTTCTAGTCAGCACAGACCCTTAGTAAAGCACCTCTAAGTAGACAGAGGTAGTCCAGATTCCTAGCCATGCATGGCTAGGTTAAAGTTTTCTCACAGGACAGAAACTGGACTAGACCCATAACTGAACAGAAAGGGAACTGAGCTAGACCCAGTGCTGAGTCCTACAGTGGAGAGTCAGTGTGGTTCACTCGATTTCCACAATTTCCTCAAGGTGAAAATTGAATGCATAGGAGTGAGATAACCAACAAAAACGGTATGGAAGGAGAAGAGAGCCCGTGACAAAGTCTTAATGGACCATCCATGGTTAGCAGGCACAACCAGCTAACTGAGAACAGTAGCACAAAAAACTAGAGCGAAGAGGATATCAAGAAGGATGAGGGCTAAGGGAGGGAAGTCCATTAGATCCGGCAATCAGAAGATCACTAATAACTTTGCAGAGAGCAGTTTCAGTGGAATGGTAAGTTTCCAAAGACAGACAGCAGAGAGTTTACAAGACAATGAGAAAAGAGGAAGTGCAAGTACTGATTTCTAGAGAAATTTAGTTATAAAGGGGAGGAAGGCCACAGTACAATAACAAACGGGGGCATCCTACTGCTCCAGGCCTCATCACGTCATGCTTCAACTATTGCAATAGCCTTCTGGTTGGTCTAGCTGACTTAAGGCTCTCTCCACTTCAGTCCGTCATCCACTGAGCAGCTGAACTGATTTTCTTAAAGCACGGATCAGACCATATCATATCTCTAACTCAATAATAGGTAGCAACTACCTGTCATCTCCAGGATCAAACATTAAGACTCTCTACTTGGCATTAAAAGCCTTTCAAATCTCAACCCCTTCTACCTTTCCAGTTTTCTTATTTCCCCACTAAGTATTCTACAATCTAATGACACTGACATCCTAAAACATGATTTTTTCAGGTTTTTTTTTTTTAAGGCTGAGAGTGACATGGGCACTGGGAAGCAGGGAAAGCAGCCAATAGACAGGGAGGAAATGAAGATTAGTGAGACATAATAGAAAGGGCAACATGCTATAAAAGATGAGATGGAATGGAATCAGCATGCAGAAGGGCTACTTCTTCAAGTGAGGAGTAAAGGGAAAGATAGTGGGGGTAAATATCTGAATTATGTGAGAAGAGGTAGAAGGAACAAGAGGGAGCTCTTGGCAAATGGCTTCAATTTTTTCACGAAGTATGAAGTAAGGTTCCCTGCTGAGAGAGCTGAGCTCTGAAGAAAACAATGGAAGGAGGATAAACAGCTTAGAACAGAAAGGGGTAAATATTACCCAAGTAATAGACTACTTGAAAACTAGAATAGAACAAACAGAAATCAATGACTGCATGAGAAAGCAAGAAATATTAGAACAAAATAAAAGACTGAAAAAATAGAAGAAACTGTAAGACAGATGATATGAAAAAAATTTGCATGGAAAACAGGTCAAGAGATCATTTAAAACTCTTGAGATGCCCTAGAGACCATGATATAAAAAAGTTCAGATGTTATATTCTAAAAAAATCATAAATGAAAACTGTAGAGAGCCCAGGAACAAAATGAAAATACAAAGAATCCATTGATTATTTCTGGAGGAAAAAAGTCCCAGAAAATTCAAAGCCAAAATCCACCCCGCAAAAAATACAAGCATCCAGATAAACAGTTTACACACAACTTATAGCTTCTACTGTAAATGAGAGATCTTGGGAATGTAATATTCCAAAAGGTAATAGATACAGGTTATGACCAATAACTTTTCCCAGCAAAGCTGAATATAACTTTATTGAGGGTGAGGAGGAAGGCTTTTCAATGAAATAGTGGACTTTCAAGATTTTCTGATGAAAAGACAAGAGCTAAGTAGGAACTTTGAAATATAAACACAATAGTTGAGAGAACTATAGGAAAGAAAGTATATTTGAGCACTTGGAAGAGGCTGTATATAGTGCCAACATTCTAATATGGGGAAAAGAAACAAGTGTCCCTTCAGAACCTCAAAGAGTTTTCAAAGAGTACTGAGGGAGTTAAGTAAGAAAAACAGAGCGTATGGGGTTGGTTTGATTCTGTTTTGAGGGTTTGAAGAAGGGAAAGAGAAAAGGGACAAGAGGAATTTACCAATGTACAAAGAAGGAAGGAGAGGAAACAGAACTGTCTTTCTCCTAATTGGGGAGCATGAGAAGAGCATACCAACATGAAGGAAGGGGGAGAGGAGAGGGCATCAGATGAACTTCACTCTTGTCTGAAACAGAAAAAGGAAGGTTGAACATACACAAACAGGAACACAAACACAAATAGCTTGATGCAGAAATACCTTTATCTTAACAAAGAAATAAATAAAGATGGAGGAGGCAAGGAATAAGAAGAAGGATAATTCTGAGGGAATAGCTTCAAGCAAAGCAAACCTTATGATCCTGAAGGACGGATGAAAAGGGGGCAAGGGTGAAGCAAACCAAACAATTGGTTACCGGCCGAATTATGGTTTATGAATGTAATCAAAATACTACCCCGTGAAATGACAAAAGTGACAACTGCCAAGAATGCTGGATAGAATGAACCAAAACAGTAACATGAGCAGAATCAGAAGAACGATTTATAAAAAGACTAGAACATTTTAAAGAAAAACAATTTTTAAAGACTTAAGAACTCCAAACTACATAAACTGATTAACCCTATCTTCAAGAATTATGATGAAGCACATTTCTTGTTTCCTGGCAGAGGGCTGATAAACTCAAGGTTCATCAAGAGATACATTATTTTTGAATAAGGCCATTGTGTATATTTGTTTTGCTTGACTTTGCTTATTCGTTAAATGTTTTTTTTTTCCTTTTCTTTCTTCTTGCTTTCTGCTGGGGAAAGAGGCTATTGGTAGGAGGTTTATCAAAAGTAATTTGATGTCAAAAAAATAAGTCACTGAAATGTTTTTTAAAATGCCTAGGAGAGAACATAAGTTAGTTCAGAAGGAAGCACAGACAAGGAGGATGGTTTTGAAAAAAAGTAAAATTATCATATACTTTGATCATTTGGTTTATTAATGTTTAACTAGCATAATACCTTTTAAAAGTTCATTCAAATTCTTAGCAGAAAAATAAGACTGGCAGTTAATAACTGAATAGCATACCACTAAGTAAAGAGGCTACTTTTGCCAACAGGTAGTTTTAGAATGGAAGGGTACATGCTTTTCTTAAGAAAAAAAACGATGGTCACTTATTCTGGTTTTCCATACTATGTAGAAATATATCAACAGAGAGTTCCAGACAGAGAGTTCTCATCTCTACCCCTATATTACCACTAATTCATTGGACCTAGTCTAAACTGTTTCCACTTTCTGAAGCTATCCAGATTAAATATAACCTCTATTCCACATGACAGTTCTTCAAATGATAATCATGTGTATGATGGAAAGAACACTAAAGACCTAAGTCCTAAAGTCCATATTCTCTCGCTAACTAGTTATGTGAACTTGAACAATTCATTTAAACTCCATTTGATAATTGCTATAAGATATGGGTAATACTGATTTGATTAGGAAGAAAACATATGGAAGGATATAAACTAAAGATTTCCTGTTTTGGAAGCATAATGAAACCATAAACAACTGTCTGATAGGCTTATCTGACCTTTTAATAGGTCCTACAAATGGCAGCAGTCTAATCAAGTAGGTCAACTAAGAAAATATTAAAAGTAATTTATATCTTGGTTCTTTGGTGATCAAATAATATGATGTACACAAAAGCTGCACAAAGGTTGGCTAGTTTCATCATGTCTAATCCACAAGTTCTTAAATGATAATGAGTTTCTTACTTGATTATACAGGTCACTCAGTTTGTCTCTTTCTGCAGTTAATAGTTTCACATTGCATTGTATTTCCCCCATGTGGTTTTCAAATCTGTCCAGCATAGACTGAAGTTCATCTCTCTCTTTTGTAATCATGCTGAGTTCTGAAATGTAAGTACCCTACAAAATGATTTCAAAAAAGAATTTACCATGTTACAATATTAACAAATTATATTTAATTACTGAAGTCAACCCATAAAAATTATATACATTAATGTATAAAAAAGCAAACTATTCTAATAATAACATCCAGACTTTATTTGCATAACTCAAGGTATGTACCACACACAAAGTTCCTAAGTGAACCAAATAAGGCCTTAACTCTATTCCGCTCAATATTTTTATCAAGGCATTTGTTAAAGACATCAATCATATGCTTATCAAATTTGTGAGTAGCACAAAGTTGGGAGACAGAGATGCTTAACAAATAAAAGGACAAAAATGGAATCCAAAATGATTTCGAAAGACTAGGACAATGAATTAAATCTAATAAAATGATAATTAAGTTAATGCAGATTACTATGCCTGAGTTCAAAAAACTGCACAAATTCCATCATTGTGAAACTGAGACCCTTTCCCTTATGGGAGAGGTGCAGCAAGTAGTCAGAAAACAGCCAGGACAGCCAAGGAGTCCACCAACTCCTGTGTTAACTTTATCCGGCCTACTCGTGACTGGTACATTTTAAGGGAGCAAGGATGATCATACCCTACACTAGTGGGTCTACAGAAAACTCCAGCTCCCCCTGCCCACCATAGAATAAAACTCTACCGACGCTCAGTGACAGCCCAAGTTTTAGACAGAGCTGTTTGTGAAGAACTTGTGAATGTGATGCTCCATGTCTGAAGCAGCAGCAGTGAATGTGTGTCCAGAACACAGGCATCTTCAATATTCTTTGTGCATTTGATTAATGTGCATACTATCACAATAAAATTTCTACTTAGATCAACTTAGGCTATGTATTTGTACCTTGAAACTGCAGACTGAACTGAAAGAATTAGATAATAGTTGATGTGGAAAAAAAACCCCTGAGGTTAATATTACAACGCAATCTTTTCCTAGGACTTTTATCGTAACGTAAATAACTTGGCTTCCTGCGCTGTGTAAATTACTGTATCCAAACATGATGACAGTTAGATTGTTGATGCATAAATTGAAAATGAATGACTTTTCAACTTGAAAATGTGACAGCCGATAGAGAACAGAGACTACAGCGTAACTGAAATTTGGGCAACACCAAGAGGAAAGTGCCACCAGAAGTGCGGATTTAAAAAACTTTTAAATAATAATATGAAAAATTCATGTTAGCACCCTGAAAAATAAGAAAAATGAAAACTCAACTATTACAGAACTGCACTTAAAGTAACAACAAACCACGAGCAAAGTCACTCTATGATTCCTTTGTTCTATCCACTACTTTTGACAAAAAACGCATTACCTTTTCTGGACTTTTAATACTTAAACTTCTTTCATGTCTTGAACTTCGTGCAGGTATAGAACGGCGTTTTATTATCTTCTGGAGTCTTTCTAGCTCTTTCTTATAATGATCCCGTTCTTCTTCTACACTCTTGACAAATACATCTAGACGAGAAGGTGACTTTTTCCTATGTGTGACGCCATATTCTTTCTTCATTCTCTCTAATTCCAGGACAAGCTCTCTTTCTGTAAATAAATGTGGGATAAAATTGCGAAAGAGGTTTTTTTGTGGGGAGAGGAAGGTTTTTTGAACATTTTGTCTCAATTTTAAATTACAAAATTTTTTAATTAAAAAATTTCTAGAATACAAATACAATACTAAAGGGTAGGGAATATTTTTCTGTGAAGTTTGTTAACAAGTACCAAACATTAATAAAGAAAAAAGGTAGCTTAAATGTTCATATGGAACATGCAGTTAAAAAACTGAGCTTGCCAGTATCCCAATTCAAAATACCACAAAGTTCAAATCTAAATCACTTTTAAAAAGAGTATTTTGGAACTGCATCAGCAGTAGCAGCAACTGCTTCCAGAGCTCTTAGCCCACAGGAGTACCATTGTTGGGACTGGGACAGAACTATGTTGCATTGCCCATATTTACATCTGGGTTGCAGTCCTGAGTGGCAGAACCAGGGTGAGGAGGAGCACAAGCACACCAGAGCTTGTGGTTATAGGAGAGTGGAAACCCTGGTCACAGTTCCAGGGTGGTAAAGAGTGCTTGTGGTTATGCACAGACCAGAGTACAGGCCAGGGGACCAACAAATACATCTCTCCTTAGATCATGCCACAATGGAAGAACTAAAAATTTACAGGGCCCTAGAATTACCTCAGAAAATAGATGCACAAAAACTCTGAAACTTGGGAAAGTGTGCCTTCCACTCTGGAAGCAGAGCTCCACTTTAGAAAGAGTTTAAAGTCAAGAAGTAAGCTGGAAAAATGGACAAACAACAGGAAAAAAAACTCTTGACTATAGAAAGTTACTATGGTGACAAGGAAGAACAAAACACACACTCAGAAGAAGACAACAAAGTCAAAACTGCTACAACCAAAGCCTCCAAGAAAAATATGAATTGGTCTCAGGCCATTGAAGAGCTTAAAAAAAAAACCAGATTTTAATAATCATGTGAGAAGTAAAGGAAAAATGGGGAAGAGAAATAAGAGGGATGCAAGAAAATCATGAAAAAAGAATCACAGCTTGGAAAGGAGGCATAAAAAAATATTGAAGAAAATAACACCTTACGAAACAGAATAGGACAAATGTTAATAAAAAAAAAGGCACAAAAATCCAATGAGGAGAAGAATGCCTTGAGAAGCAAAACTGGACAAATAGAAAAAGAAATACAAAAGTTCACTTAAGAGAACTCCTTAAAAAGTAGAATTGGCCAAATGGGAAGAGGTAGAAAAGCTCACTGAGGAAAATAATTCCTTAAAAATTAGAATTGGCCAAGTAGAAGCTAATGACCTTATGAGAAGAGAAGAAAATGTGAAATATCTCATTGGAAAAACAACTGACCTGGAAAATAGATCCAAGGGAGATAATTTAAAAATTACTGGACTTCCTGAAACCCATGATCAAAAAAAGAGCCTAGACATCATCTTTCAAGAATTTATCATGGAAAATTGCCCTGATATTCTAGAACCAGAGGGCAAACTAGAAATTGAAAGAATCCACCAACCACTTCCTGAAAGAGATCCCAAAATGAAAACTCCCATGAATATTATAGCCAAATTTTAGAGTTTCCAAGTCACAGAGAAAATATTGCAAGCAGACAAAAAGAAACAACTCAAGTATCCTGGAGCCAAAATCAGGATAAGACAAAATATAGCAGCTTTTACATTAAAGAATAAGAGGGCTTGGAATATAATATTCCAGAGGACAAAGAAGCTAGGATTACAACTAAGAATTGCCTATCCAGAAAAACTGAGTATTCAGTGGGAAAAAAATGGATATATATATATTTTTGAAATAGAGGACTTTCAAGCATACCTAAAGAAAAGACCAGAGCTGAATAGAAAATTTGACTTTCAAAATGCAAGACTCAACAGAAGCATAAGAAGGTAAACAAGAAAGGGAAATCAAAAGGAACTCAATAAGGTTAAACCATTCACATTCCTATATAGGAAGATGATACTTGTAACTCCTAAGAACTTTCTCATTATTAGGGCATTTAAAAGGTGAGTACATAGACAGAGGGCACGAGTGTGAGTTGAATATGATAGGTTGATCTCTAAATAAAATAATGGAGTGAGAAAGAAGAATGCACTGGGAGAAAGGGAGAGAGAGAATGGGGTAAATTACGTCACATAAAAGAGGCACAAAAAAGAGGGAGAAGATGGCAGAGATGGTGGGAAATGCTTGAAGTTTACTCTCATCACAATTGGTGCAAATCGGGAAAAATTACATACACACTCAGACAGGTATAGAAATCTATCTTACTTTACAGAAAAGTAGGAGGACAAGGGTATTAGGAGGGTGGGAAGAGTGACTGAAGGGAGGGCAAATTGGGGGACGTGGTAAGCAGAAGCAAAACACTTTCAAAAATGGATAAGGTGAAAAGAGAAGAGTAGAATAAACAGGGAAAACAGGATGGAGGAAAATGCAATTAGTAATCAAAACTGCAAAAAAAATGTTTGTAGCAAATTTCTCTCATAAAGGTACCATTTCTCAAATATATGGAGAACTGAGTCATATTTATAAAAATAAGAGCCATTGAACAGGCAGTTTTTAGATGAAGTAATCAAAGCTACCTCTAGCCATATGAAAAAATGCTCTAAATCGCTAGTGACTGGAGAAATGTAAATTAAAACAATTCCATACCTAGATTGGCTAATGTGAAAGGGGAAAAAAATGACAAATGTTTCAGGGGATGTAGTAAAATCGAGACACTAATGCACTATGGGCGGAGTTGTGAACTAATTCAACCATTCTGTAGAGCAATTTGGAACTATGCCCCAAGGGCTATAAAGTCATGCATACCGCTTGTCCTAGTAATACCACTACTAGGTCTCTATTCCAAAAGAGATAAAAAATAAAAAAGAGAAGGATTTATATGTACAAAAAAATATTTACAGCAGCTCTTTTCTGGGGATAAAGAATTGGAAGTTGAGAGAAAGCCCATCAATCAGGGAATGGCTAAACAAATTGTGGTATGTGATTATGATGGAATACTATTATACCATAAGAAATGATGAGCAAAATACTCTCAGAAAAACCTGTAAAGACTTGCATAGGTTGATGCAAAGTGAAATGCAGTTTGTGCAAAATAACAGCATTATAGTACAATGATCAACTGTGAAGGATTTAGCTATTTCTCAGCAGTCCAATGATCCAAGACAACTCTGACTTACGAGAAAGAACTGATGGAGCCTGAATACAGATCAAAGTATATCTTTTTTTTTTAACTTTCTTTGTTTTTCTTAGGTTTTGCTTTTTTTCTGGTCTATGTTTTCTTTCACAACTTGACCACACATATAGTTATATTAATATTAATATATATTAAATTGCTTGCCTTCCCAATGAGGGGAGAGAGAAGGGAGAAAGAGAATCTGGGACTTGAAATTTTAAAAAGTCAATGTTAAAAATTGTTTTTACATGTAACTAAGGAAAAATAAAATACTAAATAAATAATTTTTTTTAAAAGAAAGGGTATTTTGCAATAATAATAATCTACCAATGTTGTTATTTGCCTATGAGTCATGGAACACAACAATCCTAAAGACCTGAAAGCCACTATCATACAGAGGCCAATGGAGAGGCACATAGTGGGCATCTACAGGCTGCCATATATTGAGGGGATTAGAACAGCAAGTGGTTAATTTATGGGAACTGAGTGAACCACAATGATTCCACCTTGTGACTCTCAATTTCGGAGCTGGCTCAGTTCCCTTTCTATTCAATTATGGGTCTAGTCCAAATTCTGTCTTATGAGAAAACTTTATTCAACTATAGGAATTGGAATTATTGTTTTAACTTAGCCCTGTGTGGCTGGGAAGCTGGATCACCTCCATCTGCCATTTAGAGACTCTTAACTAAGGACCTAGGTTATACAGAAACCTGGTCAGATCATAAGATTGATGCAAGGAGTTTTCTCACAAGTATACATCTCAAGCATCCCATATGTCTTATCTGAAAACTGTCTCCGTACTGTTCAATCAGTTATTGTTTCCATCTTCCTTCAATTATTTACAGACACAGGGAGTAAGACACCTTTTTCTGAATTTAGGGAACCGCACCTGTTCACTTTCTCTCTCCCAACTTGGAAAGTCCCTAGTCTTTCAACCAATTAGAAATGAGATTACCTAATATTATCTCGTTTCCTTTTAATTAATTGGCCTTATTTGATTGTTTTTAATATGTAAAAATCTTTCTCTATATATACATTCAGGGTCCAGTGCCAAAGTTGAGAAAGTCAACTGGTCCTGATTTGTTGGGGAATTGCCATGCACTGCTTAATAAATCAAAATGAACCTTCATTTGCTCATTCATTCATCTTTCACCTGCCACAATATAGCAACTGAGTAAAAGCAGCACAGTAAAAAGAATACTGTTGGGGGCGGAGCCAAGATGGCAGCTGGAAAGCAGGGACTAGCATGAGCTCCCCGCCAAGTCCCTCCAAAAACCTATAAAAAATGGCTTTGAACCAATTCTAGAACTGCAGAACCCACAAAATAGCATAGGGAAGCAGGGCTCTAGCCCAGGACAGCCTGGATGGTCTCTGGGTAAGGTCTATCCCGCATGGAGCTGGGAGCGCAGGGGAGCAAAGCTAAGCCCTGCGTGGGCAGCGCGGACCAACCAGACCAGGAGCCGGGCAGAGCGTGCCCTAGCACCCTGAATCAGTGAGCTGTGGCAGTTACCAGACTTCTCAACCCACAAACACCAAGGACAACAGAGTAGGTTAGTGGGAGAAGCTGCCGGGGACTAGGATAGAGTTTGTGGTTGG
>CM053623.1:365877647-365910097 GCA_028646595.1 Phalanger gymnotis
TTGGGGGTTCTTGGGGAAGGAGGAGTGCTGGTGTGGCAGAGCTGGCGCATCCCCCCCAGGCTTGGAACATAGAACTCTTTAGTCTACAAGCAGTCATACCCTGCTGAAAAACTCAAGGGTCAAGTAAGTTGGCTGGGAACAGGGCCAGGCAGCAAAAACACACCCAGATTGAGTCTCAGACTCTAAAAAGAATACTGTTTTAGCCATCAGCCTTATCTGAAGGCTACTGTGGAATAACCAGAGCAGAAATCTCAGACCAAAAGGGGTGCCTAGCATTCTGTCACTATCTAGCTCACTGACAGTAGCTAAGTCCAGCAACAATCTACTGAAGCTTCCAATCAGGGATAAGTCCCCAGCCATGTTACTCAGACATAGAACTGAATCAGGAACTTATACAGCTTAATCAGGAGGGCACTGAGCAGATTTTGCCTGAGATCATGTAATTTTGGGAATATTGAAAACCTACAGGCACCTAGCTTAGGCTGACCCTAAGATCTTGGAATAACACAATACTAAATATCCTCAAAAAAGCAGAAGGACCCAAGAGGATAATAATTTAGCTCAAATATTCCTCCCCAAAGTGCACAAATGTCCTGAACTGGACATAAAATTCAAAGGTAGGAAGCAGGGTAGAATAATGAGCAAAACAAGAAGAATCCCTCCACAAAAAAGTACTGACAGGGAAGCTCAAGACACAAACCCAGAAAAAAACAATTTACTCTAAAACAACTACAAGCAAAGCCTCAAAGAAAAATGAATATTGGGCATAAATCTAACCAAAATTCCTTAAAGAGATAAAGAAAACTTTTTTTAAAAAAAATTTGGAAAAAAATGATTTAAAAAACACAAAAGAGCTAGAAGAAAAATGGTAGAAGAAATGAGAGTTATGGAAGAAAGAACTGGAAACAAATAACAGCTTAGAAAAAGTTATAAAAATCTCATCAAAGAAAAAAACTTGAAAATTAGAATTGACCAAACAGAAACTAGTAACTCCACGAGACATCAAGAAATATTAAAAACAAAGTCAAAGGGCTGAAAAAAAAATAGAAAGTGTAAGGTGTCTCCCAGCAAAAGCAACTGCCCTAGAAAAAAAATCCAGGACTACTTCAGGCAGTTTTCAGATGAAGAAATCAAAGGTAACTATAGTCATATGAAAAAATGCTCTAAATCACTGTTGACTACAGAAATGTAGATTAAAACAACTCTGAGGTATCACCTCCCACCTATCAGGCTACTAAGACAGAAAAGGAAAACGACAAAAGTTAGAGGGGATGTGGGAAAATTGGGACATTGATGCACACTGTTGGTGGAGTTGTGAACTGATCCAGACATTCTGGAGAGCGATTTGGAACTAGGCCCAAAGGGCTATAAAATTGTGCATACCCTTTGACCCAGTAATACCACTACTACACCTGTATCCCAAAGAGATTAAAAGAAAAGGAAAAGGACCTATATGTACAAAAATATTTAAAGAAGCTCTTTTTATGGTGGTAAAGAACTGGAAATTGGGGGGGGGGGAACTATCAATTACGGAATACATAAATAAGTTGTAATAGCAATATTGTACAATGATCAACTCCAAATGATTTCACTATTCTCAGCAATACAATGATCCTGGACAATTCTGAAAGACTTGGATTAATAATGCCATCCATCCCCAGAGAAAAAATTGATGGGAGTTTCAATAATTTTTTTAAGCTTTCTATATTTTTCTTTTTCTTTTCATTTTTGATGTATTCTTTCACAGCATGGCTAATATGGAAATATACCTTGTATGATTGTACATTTACAATCTTTATTAAATTATTTGCTGTCTGAATGAGCGGAAAAGGAAAGGAGGGAGGTAGAAAATTTGAAACTCGAAAAAATTTTTAAATGTTAAAAGTTGTTTTTGCATGTAATTGGAAAAAAAAAAATTAAAGAAAGAAGAAGATCCAGAGTTTGACCCTTGAGGCCTGGGGCACTGAGTCCAAGCACCACTGAAGGCAGGAATTACTATCCTTAGCCTAGCTTACACAGCTACATTTCCAGAGATCTAGAAAAATTATTGACTAAGATCTCTGGTCTCTCCCACTGTCAGCTAGTCAAGTCACTGTCCCTTTCTGAGTCTCAGTTTCTTCTTTTGTAAAATGAGGGAGGTGAATTAGATGATCTCTATGGTCCCTCACCAGCTCTAACTCATGTACTAATTTGGTAAATTAGAACATGAAGGAAATATTTAACTTCTTAAAGAATTTTGGAAAAGCAACTGAATGCTAATGACAAATTATTCTTAACTATTCCATAGAACATCTATTAGGCAACATATATTTCAATCT
This sequence comes from Phalanger gymnotis, assembly GCA_028646595.1. Classification (NCBI taxonomy): domain Eukaryota; kingdom Metazoa; phylum Chordata; class Mammalia; order Diprotodontia; family Phalangeridae; genus Phalanger; species Phalanger gymnotis. Next base: position 365,879,966 of record CM053623.1, read on the forward strand.
AAGAAAGTCAATGTGGCATAGTAGAAAGAAAAGGCACAGCAACATCAGAAAACTTCATTCAAACCTTGCTTCTACCATTTATTAGTCACATGACATCAGACAAATGGCATAAATCTAACTAAATGTCAAGTATTTTCAGCTATCAAATGTGGATTTCATCCACTCTGCTTTATCTCATATGGTTGTTATAGAGCTCAAATGAAATAATAGATAATTAAAACTCTTGGGAAACCATGAAGTACTACATAAATATAAGGCAGATAGTTCAAGCTATATATGAACTCAAAAGCAATAAAGCTGAATTTGTTTTAAAAGACTGTATAATTCATATTTTTCAGTAATGGCCTTCTTCCTAATTAGAACGAATGAGAAAGGCTTTATAGTACTACGAAGTAGGGCAGCAATATTGCTATTAGGTGTATAACCCAAGGATGTCAACGATATTGAACAAGAGTATAGCAACACTTTTTTTTGTAGCAAAGAACAATTAACAAAATAAGTGCCTATTAACTGCAGAAGAACTAAACAAATAAATTATGGCACATGAGAAAAAGAACATTATTACACTAAAATAAATTATGACTATGTGTTCAGACAAATATGCAAAGACTTGATGCGGAATGAAAGAAGCAGAAGCAGAATAATCTATGTAGTGACCTCAATAATAATGTGAGAGGAAATAACTTTGAAAGACTTCAGAACTCTGACCAAATGAGTAACCAATCATGACTCCAAAAGACTGTCAATAAAACAACTCCCACCTACTGACAGAGAGGGAATGAACTGGAGGTACATAATCAGAATGCATTTTCTACCTTTTTTTTTTCCTTTGCTACACATATTTGTCACAAAGAGGCCTCTACTTCGAGAGTGTGTAGGTAGTTATAGATTTGGAAAAAAGAATATCAATAAACATTTTCTTAAATGCACAGAAGAAAAAAAGTACAAAAGAGGACAAACAGTAATTTAGTTACTACTGCTTTGCTAATCTTATGTGATAGCTATATCCTTAAAAACTATACATAACAATGGGGAGAAAAATCTGTAATTCAAACGCATGTGAAAATTAATGCTGAAAACTAAAGATGTTAATAAAAAAAAAATTAAAAAAAAAAACTATACATAACAGAAGTTTATTATACAACCCCTTATCCTTTGTATATTGGAATATTTGTGTTGATAATTGTTAAGTCCACAAAAAAAGAATTAAAAAAAAATAAAAGCAGGGATTATTTTAAAAATGTTCATGTAATGTGGTCCTCATTATAAATAATCAAAACACCATTCAAAGAAAAAAATCAAGTTGCGTTACTTACATTTTCCATCTTCTAATAAAATGTACTTGGAGAAAATCATAGTCAATTTATAAAGTTAATCAAAATTGCAAATCTTACCTATACTTGCAAAGTTTTCAACTTTTCGGGCAAGTCTATTTTTTTCATGCTCAATCTGATTGATAATTGTTTCAAGATCTGTTTTTAAAACTATTTCATCAGTCAATCGTGCTCTTTCTTTATGGCATAAGCTTAATTCCTGAAAGTGTCAAATATTAAATTAGGATTCCTAGAAGCACTTCAAAGATACATATAAAAATAAAGCCATCAGTTACTGCCACAATCATAATTATAAAATACTAACCTATATATTTAAACATATTTAGTAGATGATCGCTTTTCCTAAATCAAAAACATAATGTAGTAACCTAATTTAATAGCATTCAACAGTGAATTTGTAACGAAAGCCAACATTAAATTTTAACTAAAACCTATGCTCAGTACAATTTTTTCTTAAACCAACTCAACATGTGCTAAAGAAGCTTTCACAAATAGACTATAGAGCAGCAACCACCCCAAACTGTTGAGTTTTCAAGAAGAGAAATAATCTTCTTACTTACTTACATAGACTAAGAGGATGCTATCCCCTGGAAAGATATTGTTCTAGCTACACAGCTGCTACAGCTGAGAAAATAAGCCTGATATGTTATGTTACCATGACCATTTGATTCAGCTTTATAAATCTGGAGGATATGGAGCATAGAATAACGGTAAGTCAACTAATCAAAATATCAAAGGGCAATGATAACTCTGACCTCACAACCCAAGCAGACATCAGGATATGATCAGAGCAATTTGGTTTGGCCTAAATTCACTTCAGAAACTAAATTTAGAGACTATAATTTCATTGACTTGGAGAAAATTAGAGCTAGAAAGGACCTTAAAAGTGATTTAGTTTAAATGATCAAAAGAAGAAATCCAAGCTATCAATAATTAGAGAAATGCAACTAAATAAATTCTGACATTCTACCTCACACCCATCAGATTGGCAATAGTGACAAAAAGAAAATGACAGTTTTTCAAGAGGCTGCATGAAAACAGGCACATTACTGCACTGTTCATGAAGCTGTGAATTAGTACAGACATTCTGGAAAACAATTTGCAACTATGTCTCAAAGGTTACTAACTAAAAAAAAGCCAGGTCCAATCATGTCACACACCACACCCCCTACTAAATGAACTCCAGTGGCTTCCTAGGACAAATACAAAATACTCTGTTTGGCATTCAAAGCCCCTCATAGCCTACCCACCTCCTACCTTTACAGTTTTCTTATGCCCTACTCCCCAACATGTATTTTTAGATCCAGGGATACAGGCCTCCTGGTTGCTCTACAAAAAAGATGCTCCATCTCTCAGCTCTGGACATTCTCTCTGGCTGCCTGGAACACTGTCCCTCCTCTGCTCCAACTACTTGGCTTCCTTTAAGTCCTAACTAAAATCCCACCTTCTACAGGAAGACTATCCCAACCCCTCATAATTCTAGTGCTTTCACGCTGTTAAATTTTTTTTCCTATTTGTGCTGTATAGCTTATTTTGTATATATTTGTTTGCATGTTGTCTTCACCATTAGATTGTAAGCTCCTTAAAGGCATGGATTGTCTTTTACCTTTTTATATTTCTAGCATTCAGCACAGTGCCAAGCAAACAGTAGATGCTTAATAAATGTTTATTGACTGATTGGTTGATTAAATACCCTTTGACCTAGAGAAACTACTACTAAGACTAGAAACTCCAAAAAGATCAAAGGGAGACAAAAGAGACACATATGTACAAAAATGTTTATGGCAGCTCTTTTTGTGTTAGAAAGAACAGGAAACTAAGGAGATGCCCATCAATTAGTAAACAGCCAAACAAATTACAGTATATGAATGTCATGGAATACTATTGCTGTAAGCAATGATGAAAGGAATAGTTTCAAGGAAAACCGGGGACACTTGTATGAATTGATGTAAAGTAAGCAAAACAAGGAGAATGATTTATGCAATAAAACATTGTGAAGACAAAGTATTTTGAAAGACTTCAAGAATTTTGATCAATGCAATAACCAATCACAATTCCTCAGGACCCATGATAAAGTATGGTACTCCGTTCCCGATAGAGATGTAATCCTCGAGTAGAGACAGATAGATACACATACACACACACACAGGCACACTCTTTTGGATACAGCCAAAGAAGAAATTTGTTTTGCTAATCTCTCTCTGCTTTCCTGCCCTTGATCGGCAATACTCACTATCCTCTAGCACTTAGAAGATCAAAGGTCAAAGTCCTTTGGGACAAATTCTGCAAAATATTCAACCACGTAAATTCAGAAGTTCAATGTTGTATTATGGCACAAACTGGCATGACATTTACAGTGGAACTAATATGTGAAGAGCAAAAACATAATCAGTTATGTAAATACACTATATTTCTCAACCTATCAGACGCATTTAACACCATCAGTAGGCCTGGACCATGGATGCTATCAAGCAATTTTAGCTTAATACAGGCCTGAACAACATTCAGCCCACAAAACGATTTCAGGAAGCCCACAAAAAATGCAAAGGATGTAAAACAAGCCTGCACAACATATCACCCACGGGCTGCTTTGGTAGGCCATGTGTTGTGCAGGCCTGGCTTAATACAAAAGAGTACATATCCCATAATATTGATCTATACCCTACACAACCAGAAGAATAAAGCAAGGCTGGTATTTTATATAGTGGGAAGGGAATAATGATTTTCAAATTAATGGATACGACGTGTAATGAATATACTAATAGATTAGATTTTTCAGAATTGCCTCTTTTACTTTGTGAGTCAGAAACTCACAATACAGCTTGAAATGATCAATCAAACCTTGAAAATACTCACAATCACTGCATTCTTGTTCTCGTGTACCTTAAGTGAAGTGAATCAGACCGTAGAACCTGTTCCTAGCACACAACTCTGGTTCTGTGACCCACCAAGTAATGACCCCCAAATACTTGAACAATAATGCTCCCAAAGCACTCCAGAACTGTATTGTCTTCCACTTGTGGGCTTGTCATGTGAAACTACTCAAGCCCCGGGAACCATTATTTGTAATTCACCTTCTCCCCTCCCTTCCCATGGTGCTATGTATATAATCTCTGTCTTTACTTCAGCAAGGTGGAATTCTGATCAGAAGAATTTCTGATTTGCAAATCTGTTCCTCATAATGAAACTAATTCATTAAATGGCTACCCGATTACTGGTACTTGTCTCTGCCCTGCTGTTTCATCATCCTCAGGTTAGATACTGGCTTGGTAAAATCCTGTTAACAAGAGCTATGCAATAAGGAAAACCAAAAAGTTGTTGTTAGTCAAAGGCTCTAATCTTTCAGGCCTAGAAAATTCTTCCAATTCAAGTGAAATGAAATCAGCAGCTTACTATTTATTGAGAAAAATCACCAAGGAGCCTCTATATACTTGTATCTTTCATGCTCTGGAAAACTATCCAAAAAAACCAAAATGGCCATTTTGTAAAGCCAGTATGGGATGTAAATTGATAAGACTAACAGCAAATTTGGCTCACTCTAAAATGGACAAAGTTTTTCCAACTTTGAGGAGCGCTAGAAATGATTATACAATCAATAGCATTGCTCTCATTTCTAAGAAACCCTACATAGAATCAAGACCAGCTGGCAGAAGCAATCACTTAGTAAAAATAGCAACAGACATACCCAAATGCTTATTACCGTGGGAGGCAGCACTGAAAAGCAGGAAAAGCACTAGCTCGAGAGTCAAAGGACTCAGCTTCAAATGCCAATTCTGATACCAACTCCGTCTAACCTTGAACAAGGCACTTAACTTTCTTGGGCTTCAATTTTCTCATCTGTAAAATGAAGCAACTACATGGGGTGGCATCCACGGGCCCCTTCTAGCTCTCGATCTCAATTCTCATAATCCTCTCCTTGCTAGGTACAGATCCCCTCCACAAAACAGGGCCAAGGGATGAAATTAACCAGCAACTGAACACATCAGGGGGTCAAGTGAGAAAGGCTCCCTGGTTTCCAACTACACAAAGGACAGTTATCTTCTCAAATGATATGCTGCAAACGTGTTAACTGCTAGAAATTGTTTTTCAAAGTTACAACTAATCAAGCTGTCAAAAAATTAATAATAAAGTCTTCAGGCTTGCTCTTGGGTTGCCTTTTTCCTAGTTCATCTTTAAAGTTTAAACATTAAAAACACAAAGAAAAATTTACTAACTTCACTGAAAAAAATCATTCTTTAAAAATATGAACTTACCACGTTCAGTTTTGCTATTGTTTCTTCAAGCGTCTGTATTTCACATTGAAGTCTTTTAATTTCTAGCTGAGAATAAAAAAAGGTCATAAGTATCAAAAACGTAAAGTGTGAGAAATTTAAGCCACAATGACAAAAACCACTGAGTCACTTTAACAAATAGTTCATGCAGCCTCTCATCTGAGGCTCTCTCCAGACAGTTAAATCAACACTTTCAATGAAGAGAGGCAAAGGTGAGTATTTTCTTGGGAGTCAGCCTCAGGATGAATGATCCCTTAAAATTTAGCAATACAAAAAATAGGTGTCATCCTTCATCTAGTAAGATTTTTAATCTTTTGATCTCCTAGGATTTTTTCAAAGGCCACATCCCAAAGTATGAAATGGAGCACAATAACAGATTTTAAAAGACTGTTCAATTTTCCAGTTAAGGTTCACTTTCTGTAATTTTTAGAAATGCCATTTCCTGATTTTTCTCCTATTTCATATCATCATTTCTTTCTTACCTTCTATGACTGAACCAGATTTTTTGCATTACAATTTGGAGAACATAAGATTAGAAACTAAGATATTATCACATTCCCAACTTTTTGAAGTGCCTACTATCCTTACAGACACTAAAGCTAAACACCAGTATGTGCCAAAAGCCAGGGATATCAGTTGGTTTCCCAAAAGGATGGCAGGTTTAGAAGTTCTCTTTCTTGTTCATTTAGAAGAGTTTTTGGTTTTTCTACTCATATCATATGGAACTTTCTCCAGGCCTCTTTCTATATTATACTTGGGTCATCAAGGCCTGGAGTGCCAACTGTTGCTGTTTTGGATCACAAGACAGAACCAGATGCTTGGCAAAACATCTTCCCTGTTTGACAGCTGGGTCTAGGCTGCTTCTTCAGGAAAGGGGAATGACTAGGATGTGGTCATATTTAAGAAATACAGATAGTTTCACTGGTTTAGTAGCATAATGACCTAGAAATATGGGCTTTGCTACTCTTCTTCAGCTGAAGTCACAGTTTTGTCTTGTTTTTTACTTTTCATACGAATATGGGGTTCAGGCATTGAAACTGTTGGGATAAAAAAATCACAATTTAAAAGTAAAATGCCCCAATTAGTCACTGGTCAGAATATCCTGAAACTACTTCTAAGTCGTTTCAGGCAGTTAACCTATTTTTGGCTCGATGTTCCTGTGTCTGTGCATTTCATTTTCCATAAACTCTGAGCCTTAGTCCCCAAGTCCTACAGCAGCTGAGACCCACCAGATTTGTAAACCACCATATTGGTTAAGTCATGCCTGGTCTAGGACAGATGGCCACACTCTCTCCTAGTGCTTCTACCTGTCTGACTATTACTTCTCTGACTACTACTTCTCAGTTTCTTTTAGTGGCTCTTCATTCAGGTCATATACAACAATGGTGGGTATAGCCCAAGGCTGTCCTTTTCTCTCTATATCAAATATTCTTAACCAAAGGGAACCTGGATCATTTGGCGGTCTAGTAAAGACTATGAATCCCTTCTCAGAATAACATTTTTAAATGTACAAAATACATAGAAATTATAAAAGAAACCAACTGTATTAAAATCCAGTTACAAAAAAATTTTTTAAAAATCTAGTTCACATACCCCAACTAAGAACCCTTACTCTATACTATCTCACTTTATTTTATCAGCTCCCACAGATTCAATTATTATCTTTATGTAGTTGATTCCCTGATCTACATACCTACCCCTAATCTCTCTTCCATCACCAAACTGTCTCTTGGATATCTTGAACTGGATATCCCATAGACACCTCAAATTAAACATGTCCCAAACAGAACTCATTATCTTTTCCCCCATGCCCTCCCCTATTCTAAACTTTCTTATTACTATCAAGGGATGACCATTCTCCCAGTCACTAAAGTTGGCAACCTGAGTCATCTTCGACTCCTTCTCACTCACATTCACCTCTCATATCAATCTGCTGCCAAGTCTTACTGTTTCTAATGTCACAACATCTCTTATATACATCCTCTTCTCTCAACTCACACAGGGCCACCCTAGGATAGTGTGAGTACCTCATACCTGGACTACTGTATAATATTGCATAACGTTCTGTTTGGTCTCTCTGCAAGTCTCTCTCTATTCTAATCCAAATTGACTTAGTTGCCAATTTGATTCCTAAACTGTAAGTATGTGTTGTCCCCCTTCTCTGACTCCCTGCACTGCCCCCCCCACTACCCACAAACACTCAATAAACTCCAGTTGCTCCCTAATTAACTTCAAAATCAATTATAAAATCCTTCATTTAGCTTTTAAAGCATTTCACAACCAGACTCCATCTTCTGTTTCCAATCTTCTTATAATTTACTCCTTTCCACAAATTCTAAAATCCAGTGACACTTGCTTTCTGTGGTGTCTCGCACTCAACACTCCATCTATAATGATACTTTGCGCTTTTTCACTGGCTGTCTTAAATGTATGGAATGCTCTCCCTCAGCTCCTGGCTTCCTTGGTTTCCTTTGAGGTTAAGTTCAAATTCCATCTTTGGCAGCAGGCATTTTCCAGAACCACTCAATACCCCCTTACCCTTTGGACCTAGGGCACTCCCACGCCCCATTCCCACATACATACACACTGCGAGGGCTTTCCCGCTGATTACTGAGATTACTACCATCCATATATGTGATATTTACCTCTTCACGGATGGTTTTTTGGTATGTTGGCATTTTTGCAGGCTGTCCCCATGCCTCTCTCCTTTCTCATCTCTACCTCCTGGCTTCCTTCAAGTCTCAGTTAAAGTCCCATGCTGTGAGATGCCTTTCCTAATCTTTCTTAATCAAAGTGCCTTCATTCTCTGATTATCTCCAGTTTATGCTGTATACAGCTTGTTTATATATAGCTGTTTGTATGTCGTCTCTCCCATTAGACTGTCAATTTCTTGCCTGAGCTTAGCACAATGCCTGACAAATAGTACATGCTTAATAAATGCTTATTAATATGACTTGATAAATTGTCTCCCCAAAAAGAATGTGGGCTCCTTGAAAACAGGAACCATGTTCTTGCCTCTTAGCACAGAGCCTGACATACAGAGCTTCATAAAATATTTGCCGTCTGACCAACATCCTTGTTCTAGCCATCACTCATGACCAAAAACTCTTGAGTTTCCCCCATCTCTCTTTATGCCTTAGCTCTTCGACATCAATTCATCCTAATTAAAACCTCCAACTGCTCCACCCTCAGGACTTTTTCAGTGGACTGCCTTTTCTCCGATCTTACTTCCCCCCTTCCCAACCATGACATTATAACTAACCCATCCAACACCACTCTCCACTCTCAGACTCCTCACCTCCTTATTCCATCACCCACATGACTGGCCAAATCCCAAACCTGCATTATTCACACAATCCCTGACTTCTGTTCTTATTTATGAGAGCTGGACATAGTCATGGAATAAGGCTGATGGGATCCACAATAAATTTATATCATCTCAATGCACCCAGGGCCTCCCCTGCAGCAAGGGAACCATTTCACTTCTCTCTGTCTGATTCTGTCCTCCTCCCCACAGAAGCTACTTCAAACTGTCTCTTCCTCCTCAAGCTTCCAACAGCATCTCCTCTCCCCAGCCCCTCAGCTAGGGAATCTCACCACACATTTTATTTAGAAAATAGACCCATATGCTTTGGGTTTACTCTACTGCTTTTCTCTTCACTTTAAGACCCCCTTGACATTATCCTTTCATCTTCTTCTCCTTTACTTCATTCACTGGTCATTAAATAGGCTTCTTCATGGCAATTTCAAACTCTCTATATGTGTTTATACCATCCCCTCAGAGTCCAGCAGGTTACCCCTTCAATCATCTACTCTCTCTAATCTTCAATTTGTTCCCACCCACTAGTTCTTTCCTAACTGCCTAGAAACATGCCCAAGTCTCCTCTATCCTTAAAAACACCTTTACAAGAACCTACAACCCCAAGTTATTGTTAATCAATAAACAAATATATACTAAGCCCCCACTCTTAGAAAAAACTGTCTCCCCTCCTAGTCTCTACTTCCTCTATTCTCATTTACTTCTCAACCCTTTATGATTTGGTTTAAAGTTGCCAATTACCAAACCTAATGATTTTATTTCAGTCTTCATCTTTCTTTATCTCCTACAGCAGCTGGCCACCCTTTTTCCTTCCTGGATACTCTCTCCTCTTCTATAGTTTTCATGACATTAGTCTCATGGTTCTTTTTCTACTTATCTAAAAATTCTTTAATCTCCATTGCTATCTCATCACCCAAATTATACCTTGTAATTGCAGGTATACCCACTGGCTCTGTCTTGGGCCTTTTCTCTTTTTTTTTTTCTCCTTTTTTTCTCCTTTTCTACCTCTCTAAAATAAAATTTTAGCACGAAAAGAATTGTCTTTGTAATTGCAAAACTCTCTTATGTAGAACATTTTATTTCCTAACAATTTCAGATAAATGAGACTTAAAAATTGTAGTGGTTTTTATTACCTTAGCTTCCACAAGTTGTTTATCTGTACTCTCAAGAATTTCTTCTCTATGCCTTTCCATCTGGTGTGCTATATGATCTATTTCATTCAATCTACGAGAGAGTGTTTCATTTTTGTTACTTAAAGTAAGAACCTCACTGGTTACAGTTTTCTTGCTGTCCAAGAGTTCTTGTATACGATTCTCCAGGTCTCTATTTGTTTGCTGAAGGAAATCAATCTAAATAGAATTTATAATAATATAAAAATTATTATTATACATGTCAAGTCCTTAAAATAAATTATTCTTCATCATTTTGCATATTTTAAAATCTAAATAGGATATATGAAATAAAAAAATTTTGCTTAACAACTAACTTAGAAGTTTGGCTTGATTCTAGCTTAGTAAAAAATATATTTACTAAAATTTTCAACCAAAGAGAAGGACTGATAAGAAGATGGACTGAATAAGCTTCTCATCAGCACAGAAGACTGAGGAATAACTAGATACTGATAAAACCATCATGTCACTTACCTCCACTGCTACATGATAGATTTAACATGCCAATCTATGATTGTGGATCTATGGTATTTGAATCATGTCTTACCCAGCAATAATGCTTAAGATTTACTACAATTATTTTCTTCTCTTCCCCTTGCACCTCTCAAAGATACCAAAGAAGGGATCTTGGCAATGCACAATAGGTTTTTAATTTTTATCATAAATCTTCTCCAAACTAACTGAACACCAAATTACACAAACTCAACAAAATAATTAAAATTAAAAAACATTAAATCCATTACCTGAATATTCAAGTGAGTAATAAGCTTCTCATTACTTTGATTTCTGGACTCCAGAGAGAGAACATCATGGGAGCGACCACCATCAAGTGCAACTGATAGCCGTTCTATTTCTCGATCTCTTAACTCAATCTGAGACATAATTTTCCATTATTCTTAAGTTTTTATTCTCTAACTCAGAAGAGAATTACCAAAAACATATATTGGACACACATAGAATGCCAAATGCCCCCCCAAAATACAATGTTTATTGAGTATTTATATACATTTGGCACCTAAAAAACATACAATTACCAATGAAAAACATACTCAGAACAAAGTGTATAGAAGAATTCAGAAGATCAAAATATCTCAAAAGAAATGTTTACTACATAATTTTAGTCCCTTCTTACAACCCTCATTCTAATTCTTTTTTTCTTTTTTGCCATATTTGGAGAATTTCTGCAAGTAATAGAAACTGTTGCTAAGGAAAAAAAATTGTTTAACACTAGGATCCAAGGACAAAAAAAGTGTGACTGGGGCAAATCCAATTAAACATTTCTTATTTAGATACTGAAAAAGGAAGTGTCATCAACTGAACTTCTACTGACCATGAGTCTATATAGTTCAGTTTTCTGCTTTTTGGTCCCACCAAATACAGACATGAATTTGGCAAGCCATTCAATCCAATCCAATAAGCATTTATCAAGTGTCCCTTATATTAAAGGCACTAGACTACCTACTGCAGACACAATGACAGAATGAAAAATAGTCCTCAGTTTCAGAGAGCTGATGTTCTAAATGAAGGAATGATTTCTCTATACTTAAGATTCTTCAGCAAAATGGAAATAAAAGTACATATGCACACAGTGAAGGCTGATCAGTTTACATTTGCAAAGTATTTTGAGAAGAGGAATAAAAGATTAATTATGAATTGTGAAATATCAATAAGTAAATACTTAACTGTTCATATAATTATTTAATAGGTAGTTTGCATTTTATAAAATCCTCTGTAAAATGTTCATTTGTTAATCTATTACCAAGTTTTTGCTTTTTAATAACATTTTTATCCTAATACTGCCCAAAGTATTTTACAAGCTCATACATACAGTAAATACTAAGTTATATCCATGTTTTTGTATAAAGAAATAACTTCATTCCAAGTAGTATAATGCAATACCTTTGTGCAGAAAATGAAAACCAGGACAGCCAAATAAAATTCTAAGTGCACTAGAGAAGAAGATTACAATTTCCTAAGTCAGAACTGAGCTAAGATATCAAATTGATAAAATATAAGTAACTGTGGTCCTTCCTACATCTTGCACTTCTCAGGAAACTGTACTTTATAAACACCCATTGATTTTGGAGAAGAAAAAGAACACAAGATAAAAACACTGAGAATTTAAAAAACAAAAATAACTGGAGAATTTTAAGGAAAAAAAGACTGAAATTGTAAAATAAACCTTCTGTTTGATATACACACCCCACTAATATTTTAATTCCATGCACCAAAAGAGGGTTGGATGAGATCATCTCTAAAGTATTGTCAGTGACATTATTATTACCAATAATGATGCTTTGTAACCCTGAAATTCTATGAATATGAAAAAAGCTATAGAAAACTCCAGTAATGGTACTATAAAGCAAAACTAAAATGTTACGAATAGTTACGACATGCCCATCTCAGGCTCTATAGCAAGCACTAATATGAAATCCTACCTGTTTGCAAGAATTTTCCAGTGCATTTTCAACAACTGCTAACTTGCCCTGTAAGTGACATAATTCTTCTTGAAGCTCAAAGATTCTGAAACACATTTGTGAAAAGTAACAAAAGTAATTTCAGTACATACAAAACTGAGGGGGATTAGATCAGATGATCACTGAAATACTCTAACCCAAAATTCCATGGTCCTATGAAAACAATTTCTTTTATAAGTTTCTTATTCCAGTAAAGCAGACTAAAGAGAATATAAATGGAGAAGTGAGGCAATTAACCAGATCATTAAGTTAAGACCACCAGTACCCAGAAAACCTAATCTAAAACTTTGGTTTGGATTTGAAATATCTGAAAAATTGCTTCAATTCTAATTATTTATATCTGTCAAATATAAATATATGCAAAAAATCATATAAAAATGGCCTGGCCCACTTTTTCATTGCAATTAGAAAACTTGCAAGCCTTAGGTCCCTTTCACTTCCTGATTCTTAATATTTTCCAGAGATGCATCCTGGAGCAATGAATAGGGTACATGGCCTAAATCAGGAAAATTCAGGTGTGATTCTGGCTCAGACACTTCCTAGCTGGGTGACCCTGGGGGCATGACATTTCACCTCTCTGTGCCTCAATTTCTTCAACTGTAAAATGAGAGAATTGGTCTCTAAGGTCCCTTTCAGCTTAAACCTAGGATTCAACATTACTTTTACTGCTCTCTCCATGACCATTTTCACAATGAAGTCATTAAGTATACCAAGTACACCAAAGTAAATGATCACTAAGTTTGGAATTTGTCCATTTCCTCATAAATTTTTTTTTAAAAAACACATCCTTTTGCAAAAGCATGTCACCCATGAAAATTGTTTTGTGAGAAGACATCAAAGACACTGATGTAAGTTCGGTAATAAGAATTACAAAACAGAGCTATCGACAATGGTATTCCTAAGATACTAAAAGATAAAGGGAAAGGCCTCCAGTAGGTTGAGTAGATACTTTATCAAAATAGGAGAATATCTGCAATCAGATTTGTTTTTATGATATTAGGTTCTTTGGGGTGGTAAATGAGACCTAGCTCATAAGCACTGCTAATTCAGGATGGGAGAGTAACCATGCACTTAAATTTACTTCTGTCTTCAATCTAAATATAAATAGAAAATATTTTGAATATAAAAAAAAGTGTAAGTTGATGTGTAAGGAGCAGCAAACATAAAAAGTATACGTTTATGACTATATGAAATGAAACAAAAGTAGAGGGGAGGATATAATAAAGGCATAAAAAGGCCAAATTTTTCAGCTACAAAGAGGTATTCACGCTTAATAACCCTAACACATTTGAAATAGATCAAGGTCATGACTAAAACAACAGAAAAAAAACCAGAAAAGCAGTACACAAAAATTGCATAATTCAGTTTCTAATAGTATTATGCTAAAATTATCACAAAATATTATCTTAATGACATCTAATCAATATCTTCACTAAATGTCTATATCCAGATGGAGATTGGTATGAATGGGCACCAATGGAACAATTAAGGCAAATGAAATGGAAAAGTTTGCCCCTTCATAGCGTGTGACTTGTCAACGTGAAGTTTAACTGTAGTAACTACTTCTATTAAGACCAGTTCAAAATTTATTCCTTTCTCTTAATCATTTTTTATACTAGCTATCCAACACTGAGATAAATTTCAAGCAACAAAGATTTTTCTAACATGTGAGTGGAAATGACATCTATCACCAGTGGAAACAACAACTAGAATTTCTACATGAAACAATTAGGGTACTAAAACTTCACTAGTTTTAAAGCAAAAACAAAAATATTATTAAGTAGTTGTCCTGACAGAAAGGTTAAAATATAAAATATATCATCACTTAAATACAAATCGAACAAAAAAATCTCTCTTAGACACCTGTTATCTGCCACTTGCAGGAGATCTGCGATATAGGGATCATTTGGCTGAGGAACTGGATAGGCACTGATTCCAGATGGGGGTACAGGCTGATCAATCTGCATACGTTGACGCCTAAAAGGAATACTTCTCTTCTTGCCACCTAGAAAAACAAAAGTATATTATTCAAAATCAAGACAAAAACTCTTATCATTTAACTATTTATACACATTAATATTTTGTTACAAAATATTTCTCTAGTCCAAAGATTTAAGTATATTACAGATCAAATTATTTCCCTCATACAGATGGTTCCCATTTTTACAAGAAAATAGGTTCCTGGAAACATCACTGTGAGGTGTCATAAAAAAGAAACAATGAACATCACTGAATTTGCCTACCTGCATGTTTAATGTATATACCAATAGTTGTCCTGTTTTACTACCACGTGGCGTTTGTCCCAGGTAAAATGAAGTTCTCAGTGTGCATTGTTATATTATTAATAATACTGTACTAAGTATTTATATAGAACATCACGATTTACAAAACCATTAAATATATATTATTCCATTTAATCCCTGCAGTAACTCTGTGAAGGAAGGCAACTATTACTCCCATTTTACAAATCAGAAGTTTGGTGGTTTACTGTTTCATATAGCTAATAAGCAGTCAAAATTTGGAAAAGTTATCAAATGAGCAAAGAAAAGGTGACTAGAAATTAAGTACAAGCATTTATTAGGTAATGTTGAATGAATAAAGAGATGAAATGTGGAACAGTAGAAAGTGTACTATGTTCAATCAGATCATCAACTTGTTAATATCAAAAAAGAATAAGGATAAGAAAATGTGTAATGCAATTGAAAACTTCCATCTGACATCTTAAAAGTTACTGTCTAAAAATGGAAAGTGAATAATAAGGCGATAAATCACTATTTCCTAAGTTTAACTGATGTAAGTTAATCAGTACAATGAAGAGACCAGAAAAGGTCAGAGATAGCAAAGACTCAATCTCCTTAACAAGCAGGAAGATACTGCCACCACAGGAAACATGAGGTTAGAATAGAAACTCATTTGTAAGATCTTATACAATAGGGCTGAGGACAATTACAAAAAATATTAACTTATAAAAGCACACAAAAGCAGTAGGAGAAAACCAGTCTATGAAAGACAAGGGATCAAATTAAGCAAGATTATCCCAAAAGCATATGAAGATGTGAAAGCTCTGACAAAAAAAAATGATTAAAAGAAGAAAAGAGCTCTTTAATAAATGATTTTCTAAATCACTGTTAATGGGCCACATTTGGACTCTAACCTCACAATGCACAATGTGTTTTGTGACAAAGTAGAAATAGTCCTAAAGAATTTAAAAATGAGAAAGATCATGAAACTACAGAGCAAATACAAAGGCTACTGCTAGAGGTGGCAATTTTGAAGGTGCTGGGTGGCCAATTCTCAAGGTACATGAAATAGAAATACTTGAGAAAAAAATTTCAGATCCTACTACAAAAAGATGATCCAGACTATATTGACAACATATATGCCCTCCTCAGCTATACAAGATCTTTATGAGAATAATCTACAAATGCATTAACAGCATTCTTGAAGATATAAGAAAGAAATAGGTTATCAAATAATATTCTACAGCAGACCACATCTTTATAGTTACACAACTGACCAAAAAAGACATAGAGAATGTAAGACCCTACTTTACCTATTGGAATTTTTTTAACTGTGAAAAAAGCATTTGATTCCACACAGCAAAACAATGCCTCAAAAGATGGAGACAAATAACAAAATGACAAGCCCACTCTCTATCCCAACCCCTATCCCCAAATGAGATCTGCAATCTTTCAAAAGGCTTTTAGCCTAACTATACAGAAAAAAAAAAATGGATGAAAAATGGATGAGAAATCAAGGCAGATTCTGAGGTTGCCAACCTGTGAGTGGTGGTGGTGTGGACAGAAGGGCACATATATTTGGAAGAGAAGTTGGTTTGGGGACTAAGAAAATGGACATTTTGGACCCATGGAACGTCCAATTCAAAGTGTCCGATTTCTCATCCTATCTTATCTCACACTCTCTAATCAACTGCCAAGTCTTTTTAATTCTACCTCCACATCTCCCCAATCTGTCCTCTTCTCTCCACACAGATAGGCATCACCTCTCACCTGGATAGCTGCAATGGCATCTTAATTGGTCACCCTTCCTTGGTTCTCTCCCCTCCCCAATCTACCCTCTGCATTGCTGCCAAAGGGGACGTTCCCAGAGCACAGACATGGTAGCATTCCTCCACTCAAGAGGCTCCCTAGAGAGGCCTCTAGGATGACATAAAATCCTCTGTCATCTAAAATCCTTGATAATCTATCTAGCCCCAATGACCTTTTCAGGCTTATTACATGTTACTCCACTTCACTAACTTGACAGGTCAGCCAAACTGGCTTCTTTCCTCTCTGTCAAACACAATTTCCATTTCTCACTCCAAGCCCAGGCTAATGTCTCCCTATCTCCCATAATTTTTGAACACCCTCTCTCTCCACACTTGTTTCTGCTTAAAATGCTGAACTTCTCTCAGTGTTCAGTTTACATGCCAGCTCCTACATTGGGTACTTCCTGAGCCCCAAGCTACTAGTGACTTGTAATTAGTTTGTATATACTTTATACGTGTGTATGTCTGCGTGTATCGTTTCTTCTGATAGAACATAAGCTCCTGGAAGACAGAAACGATTTCATTTTTGTCCTTGTATCCCCAGAACCTAGCAGAGTACCTGGAACACAGTAGGTGCCTTAGTAAATACTTATTGATTGACTGCAATATGAGCTATAAGATCCCTTTTAGACCCAAATCTATGATTCTATGATCAGTCATGTCAGCAAATTAGAGAACTGAGGCTCTATCACTGGCACGGAAGCCCTCCCTTTTGGAATTGTCTGCATCTCTGAGAAATCAATCATCAAAGTCCAACATTGAATGACCTATTATCATTAGGACCCTAAACTATATTCCCATCCAAAAAGGCCCACCCTCATGCTTTACTTGACTCACACGGCCACAAACAGGTAGGCACTGCCACCAACACTTGCCTCCCCTACCTGGGGTCTGTACCACTGCATGGAGGTTCTTTTCTTGGAGTTGCTGGATTTTTTCATTCTTGGCTTTGCTCTCTTTCTCCAACATTTTGAATTTATGAACATACTGGTTATTGAGAAACTTCAAGTCAGTCATCTCACTCTCAGTTTTCCTCAATTTGACTTTCAAATCTTTAAAAAAAAAATACTCTCTTAAGAGTCACTCTAAAAAGAATAAACAGAAGTGCATATCTACACTATTCTTCCACTTAATAAGATTTTAGAGAAGACAGTATCAAAACCATTAGTCAAGACACGCCCTTGTTTTCACATAAATGTGAGAATATTAATGTGGGAATTTTAAATGTTTTGTTTGTTTTTAAACTAATTCTTCAGATAAATAATGGATGCTATTTTCTACTACAATTAGCAAAATTCAGAAAAGACAGCCACCAGTAGTAACTGCTTTTAGGGAGGTGAAGGGAGAGAATTATAGACTCTGTTGGTATAACCTCCTTCTAGTCACTATATCTGCCTCAATTCGCTAATAGCTCCAAAGATATGATATTGCTAAATCAAAGTTCAACAATATTATAGAATACGTGAGTGTCGACTTGTTTCTACCGCCTTATTCCACTATTCTTATTGCCAAATAATAAGAAACAATGATTTCAGGAAAACACTAAGTACTGGCATTTATTATTCCCTACAGAAATCATCTTTTGATATTTACTTTACTTCAAGGCAGCATGAATTTTCAAAGCATAAAAAAGCGAACAGATGGAGAATGTTTGCCTATATGTCCTTTGTTTCCATTCCCTAAGAGGCAAAGGAGAACTGAAAGGAAAGATAAGATTTTCTACATATAGACTGAAGTATTAATGTAAGAAAGCTTTTCATATACTGAAAAGTAAAATTCAAACAAAACTTTGAAAAACTTTTTAAAATCCCAAATTTTCAATTACCTTTTATACTTATTTCTGATTGTTCTTTTGTCCTCAATAAATCCAGGTGTAGCTCATTATTTTCCCTGGTCAGTCTAGCATTTTCCTTTTTATAAGGTTCCAAAACATAATCAAAATTGGTGCTCTCCTTTTCAGCTTTTCCAACAAATAGTTTTGTTTTCCGAAGACTTTCTGTTGTATGAACAAGGTCACTGAAATTGCAGGGCATCAGAAAATATCAATATAAATTAATTATACTACTAAACTTTTTGATAGCTGTGTCATAAAGTAGTGATAATTCCCTAACACTTCTCAAATTATTAAGAGATTTCATGAAATTGTCAAGATTTTTGTTCAAACAAATCAATTTAAATTAACAACAAACACTAAGCAGCAATTTTAGTAGTGATAAGGAATGCTACGAAGTCAAAATCAGACAATGTGACACAAGTCCCAAATTGTTTAAAGTCAAACAACTTGTAGAACTAAATGATCCTTAGTACATATGAACAATTTTCTTTCCCTTATCTTGAAAGTTTGTTAAATTTGGCAGTGTAGTTGATGAGAAAGTTTAAATAAAATATGTGTATTAAAGATACAAGCTTACTAATTTAAAATAATCCAAAATTAACAAACTGGAGTTTAAGTCTCCTCAAATTAACTGCTCACTAGAAATTATGGATAAGCAAATTAACACTTTGTTTTAAAGAATAAAATTTTATGCAAACATGCATTTTTGGAAGCATGTATCTTAAGAGTAAGAAAAGATTAAAAGTTAAATTGTTCTTGGATTTTTTTTAAATTAGAAAATATACTATCACATAGTATACTATACCACAATACTACTGTACCAGGATATCAGTAAAACTCTAAAAATGAGAAAACTAACTTATTAATTCAAGTAAATAAATGTTTACTCAACCATTTATTTTAAAATTCTCAAACTAAAAAAACAACAAAGGGTTTGGGGGTTTTCCTTTGTTTTTGGCAGGGCAGGGGAAAGAAAGGAAAACTGATTATTGATAAATTGATACAACTGTTGTGAATATTAGTCATCATTATAAATTCTAGTCACTAATGACTAAAATAAAAAAGTTGGAACTTTGCCCTTTATATGAGAGACTGATAAAAGAAAATTGATAAATTAACTACACGTTTCAAGCTCCAACCCTAGCTAAAAAATTGTGTTATTGATAGTAAAAATCCATAAAAATCTAAGGAACTAACGCCTGGAAGAGGCAGATGCAGAAGGAAAGAAATAAGAAATATAAACATCTACAAAATACTGAAGATGACAAATAGTCATAAACTGTAACAGTCCCACGCCATAGAAACATTAGAATTCAAGTGTGTGGGTGTACTCAAAAACTTTTAACAGAAACTAAATGACAGAAATTATGATGAAAATTGTAGCCAACACTCTACCACTAAATGGTAGTCATTCTATTTATTTATTATTTACATGTACATCAAGGTTCACTGTTACAGGATTTATGATAAAACAGACTTTCAAGGAGTTTACAGTGTAGCAATCCCCACAAAACAAAACATTCACAACCAAAAACACTTTGAAATTACCAATAAGATGTCATAAACAGATCTGAAAAAAAATCCTCCATATTAGATTTTTCTTAAACAATAAAAATAATTCCACATCAAACATAAACTCCTCTGTTAAGCTTTAAGCTTCAAAACCTTGCTCCAACCTATCTTCCCAGCTTCTAAAGATATTACTCCGCCTTCCACCTTCTGCAATCCAGCCAAACTGGCCTTCTCTCTGTTCCTCACTCATAACTTGTTTTACTCGAATTTTTCTCATTCTCTTTCTGTCCCAGCCTTTTTATCTATTAAAACTCTTAAAAATAAAGCTGTAAAGAGTTTCATGACAACAAAATAGTCCTGGAAAATCACATAACCATAAGTCATCTAGGTACTGGTGTGATTTTCCAAAACAGCCACACATATTGTTTTGACATTGTGGCTGGGTTAAGCAGCACCATTATTCTGACAATTCCTAGGTAAAGTCCTCATGAATATTCAACGGTAGTTTTACTTCCTAGATTTTTCCAAATTCCTTTTCTTCCTTCTTCTGACTCATTGACTAATTTCTGCCTCCTCTGCAAATTCCTTAGCACTTTCAAAGATTAGACAAGAGAAGGAAGAAATTAAATATTAATCTTTGAATTCGGCTACAAGGTAGCAGATCTTGTACAATATTTTCTAAGAATTAAGATTGAAATTATAGGGTAAAACAAGCTTTTTGTAAAAAAAAAATTACTATAAATATAGATTATGAGTCACTAATGGTTATGAATATTAAAAACAGTGTATTTCTATAAACTATTTTTCGTTCAAAGATGTCAAGTCATTTTGTAAAACAGAGGTTCTTAATCTAGGGTCTAAACTTGATGTTTTAATACTGATAACTGTATTTCAATATAACTGACTTCCTTTGTCTTCTATAGATTTTATTTTATGCATTTAAAAATATCATTCAGAGAACTCTACAGGTTTTGCCAAACTACTTAAGGGGTCTATGACACAAAGAAGGTTAATAATCCATGTTAAAAAAAAAAACTATTAATTTATTTATACAACTAAATGCTACTGTGACTTGCTAACAGTGTTCACACTAAAAGATGCAGGGTACCTTTTAAGTCTGACAGTTTCATGTTTCTTTTAATGTCTCTATTTGGCAGGCAAAATAAGGCATCAATCTGTGGACTCAGGCACATTTAAGAGTAGAATCACAACTGTTCTGATACCACTGCTATGGAGATATATAGTAAGAGACCTCAAGTAAAAAAATGACAGAATTCATTCTCTAAGGACAAATACCTAAGAGTTAGGATGATACAAAACAGCAAAGACCATATTACGGAAGTGCAAATTCCTTTAAAAGTGATTAAGAAAACTATGGACCATACAGATGACTAAATAAAAGGAAAAATTCTAATACCTAAGTTTGAGATGCAGTGTAAGAATGTACATTATCAAGTATAAAAGGTAGAATGGGCTATTAACCACATGAACTGGAATTTTAGAAAGTATCTATGCATTTCAGATGGATCATCACTTTTTAAATTCTAACCCACAGTTAAATGAAGCATATAGTCCTTACAGCAAGACACTAGAGGACCACAGTTCATAGGCATTTAAGTTTTAAATTTAATTATTTATTCATACCTGAAAAGTTTTTCCACCAAAGGTAAACAGTCAATACTCAAAGGCTGTCGATATCCCATCTGATCCAGTCTTTTTCTGATATTAATAAATTTTCTTTCTGCAGCTGTACTCATTGTATATCTCCAAAATTGCTCTTATCACATCAAAAAAAAAAAATGATGACCTGAAAAAGGGCAAAGATTTTGATATGTTTCTATTAAAGAGATTAATAACTGTTTATAGAAAGAAATTCCATGTGAAGTTTATCTGAACACAAAACAATTATATCATGGCTTTCTTTTCAAAAGGATAATACTTTCTAGAATTTTTGTTTGCTAAAGTATGGAGTTATTTTATGTCATAACACACAATATAGAGAGCCTCTACACCTATCTGGATGTTTTCATTCTTTCCTATTTTAACAATGACTATTAGGTTTCCTGGGCCACAGGCGACCTATCCAAAAAATTAATCACCTGAGGACAATTTCTGTTTTTATAGCACCTTACTCTTATTGGATCTTTGCCAATTAATATAACCCAATATTTGCATGCCCAAACCCACCAAATCATTTTTTACATTATCATGGCCTAATATATAAATCTTCTCCCATCATCACTTTTTTGGTTATCCTTCCTTTGAATAACTTGCCTTTTAAAGCACTGGCTTTCTAGATTGCTTTTATAGTCAAGTACTGATGCTGTCACCTTCACAGAAGGGGGTCTGTCTCCCAGGGTACAGATGCTGAAGAACAAAAATACCTGTAATGAACAGAAATGCACCTTATAATTTAAGGATTTAGGAGCTTGCCACATAGTAGAAGCTTTTTACTTTTCTGTTATTAACTCTGATAGTCTGCAAATCACTTGGTAAACACATATTAATTTTAATCCAGATTTGTAGATTACAAAAGCACACTATGATGTGAGTCAATCAACATGAATTTACTTACTATCTGCCAAGCATCAAACTAGGAACTGGAGATACAAAGTAAGGCCAAAAAATCCCTGTCCCCAAGGAGCTCACATTCTAATGGGAGGGACAGAATGTAAATTAACCAGAAGTAAGCTCAAAGGGCAAGGAATTAGCACTGAGCGTGACAGGGAAAGAATTCCTCCAGAAGGTAGGATTTTAGCTGAGACTTGAAAGATGCCAGGGAATCCAGGAAGTCAAGATAAGGAGGAAGGGCATTCCAAGTATGAGGGACAGCCAGGGAAAAAGCTCCATGCAGGGATATAGAATGTCCTGTACAAGAATCAGCAAGAAAGCCAATGGATTTTGGTGCACGTTAAAGAGTAAAGTATAAAAAGACTTAAAGGAAGGGGCCAGTAAGATTTAAAAGCCAAACAAAGGATTTTTATATTTGATCCTGGAGGCAATAGGGAGCCTGTGCAAACTCCCAGGAGTGAGGGGTGGTGACTTTAGGATGATTGTAGCAGTTAAATGGAGGGTAGAGTCGGGGAAGAGTCGAGGCAGGGAGAACAGAAGACTACTACAATAATCCAAATAGTTAAGTGCTGGGGCAGCTAGGTGGCACAGTGAGTAGAGAACCGGCCCTGGAGTCAGGAGGACCGTAGTTCAAATCTGACCTCAGGCACTTGACATACTTACTAGCTGTGTGACCTTGGGTAAGTCACTTAACCCAAATTGCCCTGCTTTCTTCTCTCCAAAAAAAAAAAAATACTTAAGTGCTGAGGACCCATATGAGGTGTTGCCTGTGGAAGTTGAGTGAAGAGGACATATATAAGAGATGGTATAAAAACAGAGATGACAAGATTAGGCAACAGATGGTATACATGGGGTGAATGAAAGTGAGGGTTTGAGGATGATATCAATGTTGTGTGACTGGGAGGAAGATAGTGCTTTCCATAGTAAAAAGGGAAGTATGGAAGAGGGAAGGGGTTGGGAGGAACAGATAATGGGTTCTGTTTTGGACATAGATTGCTAGGACTTGATCCTCCAAAGACCATAAAATTCTATCCATTCAAAAAAAAATTCAGTTTTTCCATTTACAAAAGCAAAAAATTGGAAAACACCTATCCAACAAATGGATAATGGCTAAACAAAGTATATTAATATAATGGGATGTTAGTGAAAAAAAAAACACACTAAATGTGAAGCATCCAAGAAAACATAGCGATATATGAAATGTACAAAGTAAGATCAGCAGAACCAGGACTATATATTGTTTTTAAAAATTTTTATTTATAAAATTTATTTAAAAAAAAAACAGGCCAGAATAAGTAAAACTTCAAAGAGACTTGTACACAAAAGTTTTTTTGTTTATTACTCATTTAATCTTTTTCTACTTTGTTAAATGCTAACAGCTTTAGACGAGATTATATCCTTGATTTCCTATGTTTGAATATTTGTTTTGCTGGTGGTTAAGTTTGTAATTACTTTTTCAAATGAGCATCACAACATTAAATTACCTCAGAATTGTTGTAGAAATCAACGAGATAATATACTTTAGGTGTTTTGTAAATCTTAAACTACAGGATGGCAAAACAGGGCCTAAAAAACCTAGGTGGCCTGACTCCAAGTCCCTCTACTACGCCAGCCTGCCTCCGGGTCATGAGATCCTAAGATCGCAGATTTGGTGTTAGAAAGGACTTCTGATGTCGCTGAGTCTAATTTTTGAGATGAGAAAACTAAAGCCAAAGAGAAATTGTGCCTTGCTCAAGGTCACATAGCCAATAAGTGGCAAACCTGGAATTTGAATCCAGTAACTTTGGTTCCACTACTGAAGGGTCTTAGAAAATCACTATCCCTTCTCCAAAACACTCAAACTGAAATATTTTGACAGCAAACAACTTACACGATACCAACAGCACTGCAAAAACAAACAACTTTGAAAAACTTGAAAAGCAGGATACCCCAATGGATCACACAGAGTGGGCCAAGCCGAAAAGACTCAGCAACAACAAACCCACCTCCAGATGAGATGTGACTGACCGAGTC
Organism: Phalanger gymnotis; assembly: GCA_028646595.1. Taxonomy (NCBI): domain Eukaryota; kingdom Metazoa; phylum Chordata; class Mammalia; order Diprotodontia; family Phalangeridae; genus Phalanger; species Phalanger gymnotis. Next base: position 365,904,514 of record CM053623.1, read on the forward strand.
AAGCTTGATTAAAGGAGATACACATTTTCGGAGGTGGCCAAAGTGGGAATTTGTTTTGCTTGACTATGCATATTGGTCACGAGGATTTAGTTTTCCTGGTCTCACTGGAAGCTATAGTATCTTTTCTCTGAGATCACCTCCAACTTGTCTCGTATGTATCTTTGGACATAGCTACGTGCTTGTTGCTTCCCTCAATTGAAGGTGAGCTCCTTTGGAGAGGGGCCTGTTTTTGCCTTTCTTTGTGTCCCCAAGCTCTGAGCAGAGGCCTGGCTCATAATAAGCCCCAACTAAATCCTCGGTGATTTGACTTCTCAATGATAGGGAAATGAATTCCAGTTCACTGGAGGGGAAAATGTTTTAAAGGTACTTAAAGAAAAAACCTTGAAGGTTTAAAACTCCCAAAGCAAAAATCTATAGATTGACAGAACAAAGGACCAAAGGGCAGTACCTGGGAACTCCACAGAGGAGAGAAGGAATGAGATTAATAGATTAAGCCAGGGGTTCTTGTTTATTTTTTACATTATTTTTCGTATTTTGGTAACTATTTGAATACAAACTGGTCGCCTTTGCAATCCTATGTATTTTGTCTTATGCATTTAAAAAATTACCCACCAGACTAAGGTCCCTAAGGGCAATAACTGTTGTCTCGTTTTGTGTTTGCCAGCGCTTAGCACGGTGCCTAGAACACAGTAGGCTTTTAATAAATGCTTACCGACTCGCTTTAGCTAGAGAAGGGGCCAAAGGCTTCACCAGCCTGCCCTCTCTTCTTTGCACGTCGTCTCCCCCATTCTACTGGGAGCTCCCCGAGGACAGGCAGGGTCAGTTTTTTCCGCCTTTCTCTGGACCGCATCGCTCAGCACAGCGCCCGGAACACACAGTAGGCGCCTTATCAGTGCTTACTGACTAGCGTCGGTAAACGCCAGCTGGCTAGGTTACTTCGTAGGGTTTTTAGATTCTGAACCAGAGACGGTAGCTACGGGCCTGCGGGCCGGGCCCCGGGGAGGCTGCTTCAGGCCCCGCTTCCACCTCCCCTCCTCCAGGGCGGCGCCACCGCCCGCGAGAGCCCCGGCAGCCCCCTATCACTCCCAGCCCCCTCCCCCACGGCGCCTCGGGAGGCGGCGCGGCCTATCTGCCTCCCTCCGCGGCCCTTACCGGGAGCTCCGGCCGCTGCCTCCGGCGATCCTCCGGTCGCACAGCCCAGCCCCAGAGCCTGATCCTCCTAGCTCTCCCCACCTTCCACCTTAGAAGCAGAACCAGGACCTGGAGAGAGCAGTTTGAAAATGGCGCGGGAGAGACGGAGCCAGCCGGCGAGGGTGGAGGCGCCGTCGTTGCCTGGTAACACGGGGGAGGGGGAGGAGGAGGCGTTGATGCGGGAGGCCGGGCGGGTAGAGCGCCGCGGCCGCAATGGCGGCAATGGCGGCAATGGCGACGCCGCCGCGGCCCGGGGCGGAAGCTCAAAGGCTGCTGGTCGAGCGCTAGCCCACAGCGACCCCTAGCGGAACAGGACAGTCTGGTACGGCTCAGAGACCCTGAGCCGCAAAGGACCACGTGGGCACGGGGAAAGCAGAGCTGGCGGAAGAGCATCTCTTGTGCTTTGTAACGACTGCCTGGATGGCGCAGGCGGTAGAGGGGTGGCTTTGGAGTTAGCAAAAACTCAAGTTCGAGTCCCGATCCCGGCGCTTACTAGCGGTGTGACCCCGGGCAAGTCTCCAAACCCCGTTTGCCTCAGCTGACTTATCTGCAAAATGGGAATGATAATAATAGCCCTATCTCCTAGGTTCCTGGGTTAGTCACTGAATCTTAGTTTCCTCATCTGTAAAATGGGCATAAAACCCACCTCCCAGGGTGGTAGTGAGGATCAAAGGAGAAAGTACCTGCAAAGTGTTCTGTCATTCTTAAAGAGCTGTATTGTTAGCTATAATAGCTAATATTAATAACATAATAATTAGCATGCATGGTACCTATTATATTAGTAATTGCCATGAGCACAGACTTCCTCCTGCAGCAGCCTTGTACTGAGAGTTTAATAAAAGATCCCTCCCTTACCACCTTACAGGGAACAGGGATTCTTAGCCATTTTTGGTTTGGAGTGGGGTTGGGAGTGTGTGTGTGTGTGTGTGCTTACAGCCCCTGTTTCAGAATAATGTTTAGAAAAGTGATTGAAGGAAAAGCTAAATTTCAGTTAGAGGCTAGTGAAAATAAAAGTGCATTTCCCCCCAATTCCTCAACACCTTGAAATCTATTCATGAATTCAAAGTCATAAACTGCTTTCCATAGAAAGTTTACCCAACGAAAACATGGAAAAAAAAATCTTGAAGAAGACCTATTCTCACCTGTAATCAATCCACAAGCATTTATTAAGGGCTTACTATGTTGTAGGACAGCAATTCTCAAACTTTTTAGTCTCAGGAACGTTTTGTATGTTTAACAACAATTGAGCCTTTCCCCAGGCTCCACCCCCAAAGCTTTTGTTTATATATGTTGTATCTATTAATATTTACTATAATAGAGATTAAAACATCTTATTATTACAATAAAATAGCTCTGACCTCAGGGACCCCCTGAAAGGGCCTTTGAGGTCTCCTTGGAACACACTTTGAGAACCACTGTTCTGGGTGATGGCACAAAACTAAAAGAGGCAGTCATTTAAATAAATTTGGAATTCTGCCTTCTCCATGAAATCTTTCCAGATTGATCAGAAGAAAGCTGATTTTTTTTCTCCCTTATTCTGCAATTCTTCCTCTGAATCTTCAATTCTTCTTCTTCTCCCCTTTCTCCCACTGTTGAGTTCCTCTTGAGGCCACCATTTTGTGGAGGGGTTCCAGCTGGCCTTCATTCCTGTCCCTGCCCAGTTCCTGGCTTCTTGAGTTCACCTTCATCCCCACCCCCACACACTTTTCTACTCCCTTTTGTGTGTTGTCCTCCCCGCCTCCCTTAGAATGTAAGCTCTTTGAGGTCTGGGCCTGCCTTTTTTTGTTTGTTTGTTTATTTTGGCATCCCTTACCCTCATTTGATCCTCTGGACAATCTTGTGAGATAAGTGCTTCAGGTGTTACTAGCACCTTCATCTTACAGATGTGGAAACTGGAACTCAGAGAGTCTCACCCAGCTGGTGTCAGGGCAGAATTTGTACATAGGTCTTTCCTGACTCCCAAGTCCAGTACTGTTGTCACTGTATCAAAGTATATGCTTAGTTCCTGCCTTCGATTACATTTGTAACTAATTTACAATTAAGTCAAAGAGATAAGCTATAAACACTTGAAAAGGAAAATAGCAATAATCAAAGGAGTCAATATATATTTTAGGATACAAAGAAAAAATAGAGCTCTGTAAAATTAACGGGTTTGGCTAAAACCAGGGGTGGGGAACCTGCAGCTTCAAGGCGACATATGGCCTTCTAGGTCCTGCGGTGCAGCCTTTTGACTGAGTCTAAGTCTTACAAAACAAATCCTTTATTAAGGGGATTTGTTCTCTGAAGTTTAGATTCAGTCAAAGGGCCTCACTTGAGGAATTAGAGGGCCGCATGTGGCCTCAAAGCCACAGGTTCCCTACTCCTGGATTAGATGATCTCTAAAGTTCCTTCTGGCTCCAAATCCCATGGTCCTGTGAACTCAAATGGGCAGGGAGGGCTTCGTAGAAAAGGTGGGACTTGATCAGGAATTTAAATGATGGCATTAGATTTAGACAAACAGGGGAGGGAAAAAATCAGTTCCAAATGTAGAGAACAGTATGAACAAACAATAATAACTTATGTGGAGACAACGAGTAGACTGTTCTGCATAAAGTATACAACTGGTATAAGGTTGTACATAGAGGCAGCCTGGTTGAGAGGCCAGCCTGCAGGACTTGGAGTCTGGCAGATCTGAGTTCAAATTCTAGATGGGTTATGATCTATGTGAGTGGAGGAAGACCAGATTGGAGCTAGATTGTGAAAAGCTTTGAAAACCAATTCAAGTGCTTCTACTTTATAAAAATTGAATCCTTTATATAAGAGAGCATTATTGAAGATTTGAGGGGCAAAAGCTTGATAGCAAATAGAATTGTAATATTATGTAAACCAAAGATGGAAAAGACCCCAGAATTTGACTAGTCCAACCCCTTGTAGTAGTTGCCCCTGTAGTAGTGATGGGCAGGATGTGTTAGAATGCAGGAGAAACTGGTGGCAGAAGTATTAGTTGTTTGTTTGTTTGTTTTTTAATTACAAAAAGTGATATAAAAATTAATTACAAAAAGTGATATACTGGGCAAAGTGGAAGGCAAAAGAACTTAGAAGGAAGAGATGAATGTGAGAAAGTAAAAAGAGAGGATCATCAGGGCTTGGTGACTAATTAGACATGACAGTTTGTGGAATTGAATTTATTGGAATGGACATTGCAGATAATGAAGAAGGAGCAGTCTTCACAGAAATGTAATCAAGAATGGAAGACAGTTTGGTTTAATTTAGCAAACTGAATGGAGGAAGGTAAAGTTCCATTTTAGGCACTTTGAGTCCCAGGCAATTATTTGAGTCAATTTTCCAAGCTCTGAGAATGAACACATATACTGGGAGGCACTAAAAGAAAACTTAAGAGTGTGGATATCATGGCAAGTTCAATTATTACTGAACTATCGATTTTAATAGCTAGCACTTTCAGGTTTGCAAAGCAATTTACAAATATTATTTTATTTGATTTTCATAACAACCCTGGGAGGCAGGTTCCCACTTTACAGATGAGGAATCTGAGGCACAGAGCAAATAAGTCATTTACCCAGGGTCATACAGCTAGTAGTTGTCTGAGGTTAGGTTTGAATTCAATTGAATCTGTCCTCCGTGCCACTACGCTGCCTCTAGGTCCAGGGTGCTCTGGAGATAGGATTACCCCTTGTGCTAAACTCTCGTAAAAGGTCACAGTGATGTCTGTTCTCTACTCTGATTGCATTATTGTAGCTATAGTTACTTTCTAAATAAGTAAATGCCTACTGGGTTCTTCTCTCTTTTTATGTTTCTTAAAGAAACATTCTGAGACAATGAAACATCTTTTCTTTTTGGATGGTTGCTATCTGCGGCTGTAGCCAAATCTTCCTGTAGTGTGTTTGTTTCCCTTTCAAACCCTAGCAACCCCTGGTGAACTCAGGGTAGAAAGTGATACCAGCCCTTCGGACCCCCGGGGTTGTAACAACAACACAGGACCGCTGCTGCTGGGGATGGGGAAATGGTGCTCCTCTCTCTCTGAGTCAAACCACAAGGACAAAAAGGCAACCGGAGACCCAGGCTCAAGCTCAGCCAGCAGAGTCTTTGCTGCTGCTGCTGTCTTGTGCATCCAGAAGCCCTCTTTCCCAGGGTGGAGAGAGGGCGCTGGTCCCCCTCCCACCCCTCACAGGGAATCCCAGAAAGTAAGTTTCTTGCCATATGTTTATGTTCCAGGGAAGAAGGAAGAGAGAGCCAAAAGATGGAGTCTCTCCTTTTCAATTTTACTGAGTAAGCAGCTCTTCCTGGCTCAGTGGCCATCTTATTTGACATAGGTTTAATTGCAGCATCCCTTCCCCCTCTCCCACCTTGGCAGAGGATCAAGGCTTTGCTGTATCATCTCAAAGCTCTAATTCCT